>OY720429.1:74443601-75043601 GCA_963082735.1 Pocota personata
CATCTCACGATAGCGAGATTCACAGTAACTGCCTGACCGGCCTCATTTTGGAAAAAATACGGCCCGATGATGCCGCCAGCCCATAAACCGCACCAAACAGTCACTCTTTGTGGGTGCATTGGTTTTTCGACAATCACTCTTGGATTATCATTCGCCCAAATGCGGCAATTCTGCTTATGGACGAATCCACTGAGGTGAAAATGTGCCTCATCACTGAAGATGATTTTCTTCGAAAATTGATCATCCACTGTTGCCATTTCTTGCCACCATTGTGACCATTGACGACGCTTGAAATGGTCAAGAGGCTTTAGTTCTTGAGTCAATTGCACCTTGTAAGCGCGTAAATACAAGTCTTTATGCATAATGTTCATCAACGACGAGCGTGAGAGGTGCAATTGTTGGGCACGACGACGAGTTGAGGTGGACGGCTCTTCAGCCACACTATCGCGAACAGCAGCAATATTTTCTGCAGTACGAGCTGTACGAGCATGCACTGGTGTTTTCACATCTCCTACAGACCCGGTTTGCACAAATTTTTGCACGATTTTTCCGATTGTACGCACATTTGGACGATTAAATTGACCGAAAGAATCACGAAATGCACGATATACATTTTGATTTGAACGCCCATTTTCATAACTTTTCTGAATAACTTTAACGCGTTGCTCGATTGTGTATCTTTCCATGGTTCAAATTGAGTTAGTCTGAAATTGAGAAATGTCAAATGAAATGCAGAAAAAAACTTGATGTTTAGGTGTGGTTCACATTCAACATCGGCCCTTAATATTGATTTGGAACAAATTCGATTGAGTCATAGTCGATAAATAGCAAATTTTCAAAAACCCGCTATACGCATTTTTGGCAAAAGCCAAAAGTATAGTTAATTTTGGAGTTAGAAGAAAAATTCTTATTTCGCTTCGAACTGTGAACCCACAGATCCCAGATATGAAGTATGAAGAAAATTCGTTAAGCCGTTTAGGGTGCAGCCGAGTATACATACCAACAGCAGCCTAAACGGCTGGACGGATTTTCTTCAAACGTCATGGTCAGTGGGTTCAAAATTTTAACCCCAATATTTACAAGTGGCCGATTTTGAAAAAAAAGTTGATTTGTTCGAAAACGGCTCTATATCGGTTTCTGATTAAATATATAATATATTTTTTTTTTTTCCATGGGTAGGTGAGAATCTTCATAAGACACTATGAGACATCGTGTCTGTAGTAGTGTCACATTTTTACTGACTAAACTCACCCGTCCCTCTTTCTTGTTTACTACAACTAAGTTTTCCTTATCAAGTAGTTTAAACTTCGAGGAATATTCGCGTGAGTCAGGTAAATTTCCAGCAAAAGCACCTGCTGATACCGTCATTAAATGTGGTTATTTATTATTGGACTAAATCGAACGGTTTCGTTCTTTGAAGTCGGCGTACAAGGTTTCTCACATCCAATGTTTGGAGTATGGTGTGGTTGCAATGTCTATGAAGGCGAATGTGGAGCTTACGAGCGAAGTTTGTTATTTCGTCGAACATGGTTGCGAAAGTCGCTTTGTATATCATTACTTCTAATATACCAGGGAGCAATCACGATTGCTTTTATCACTTTATTTTGGAAAGATTGTATAAATTCTCTATTGGTTGGTTTGGTACAACTCCAAATTTCTATAATATATGTATAGGTACATATCTAAAGTTTTGTTTTACACAGTTTTGAAAATCATATCAGGTAGTTGACGCCCCCCGTTACCCATACACTGAATAAACCGATTTCTGACGTTTGTCATGACCCTCACCAGCATATCAGCGGGTAATTTGTTGGCAATGTTCTCAGGTGATCTGATTGGCCTTGGGACTCCAGTTCTTTGTCTTGTCGTACTCGCGGTTTGTCGGAACGAGCGACCCATGTAATAATCGATTTCCGATCCGGGATAGGAAATTATATTGCCGCACCCTGTACAACTTAGTTTGGAATGTCTTCCAAGTAGCTAACACATTTCTCTAAAGTAATTTTCAAGCTCATCGCGTTTTTTTTAGCTTGCGGTTTCCACTTAAGTTTTGCGTCTAGTGTCATCTTCAGATATGTAGCTTCATTTGCATATGGTATTTGCACCGAGTTAATGAATACGGGTAGATTGTTTATTTTCTTGTATGTGAAGTTAACATGTGGCAACTTGGTCTCTTTAAGAACAATGCGCCAAAGTTTTGTTCAGTCGCAGATTTTATCCAAAGCTCGCTGCAGTTTTTCTGTTGCTGACTCGATTGAACTTTTTTTGAACTTGTTTTAATAAATAAAAACGTAGACCAATTTAAAACGAAAGAAAATTAACTTTATTTGGTAAATTTCACGAAGTACCGAGAAGCGCTGAGCAGAGAAAAAACAAGGAAAGTGAAAGAGCGGGAAAAATACACTTGACTTTTTATATATTTTATATGCACCAAGAGCACAGGCGCTGCCTGTCGTAAAACAACTTTAACTAAATTATCTTAAAAGCGCATTTACATTACAATAACTTTACCAAAAATAGCCGTAACGCCCGCGAACGTAGCTACTACGGTGCTTTCAGTTTGGAGCATATCCTGAGTATAGAGCAAGCACAAAACAGGACCAAGGACACTTCCTTGCGGAACTCCAGCAGCGATTCCCTTGAACTCGGAATATTCAGTTCCCTGTTTTCAAGGTAGTATTCTAAGATCTTAAATAAGTATTCCGGAAGAACCCGTCTCAGTTTATACTTCAAGCCATTGTGCCAAACCTTGTCGAAGGCTTGAGAGACGTCAAGGAAAACACTAGAGCAAACCTTTTTTTCCCTCTAGAGCTTTTTTAATTTCATGGGTTATTCTATAAACCTAGTCAATTGTGAAATATAAGGCGTCTTTCTTTAATGACCGGTTGATGCGTTTCAATAGGAGTCTTTGAAATACCTTTGATATTATTGGTAGGAGCGATAACGGTCTGTACAATTTTTTGTCGTTTGGTGGTTTTCCCGGTTTCGGAATCATTATCACTTCTGCCACTTTTCACAGATCTGGAACAATTGAATTGAAGCGTTTGTTAAATATAAAAGTTTAATTAATGCTTTTTTTTTGGCAATTTCTTAAGTATTTGTCGGGTTATTAATTCATAGCCAGGGGTTTTATTATTTTTCAAGTTTTCGTTCGGCTTTGTTGCCACATTTTGCATGATCTCCTCTTTTCACGAATAAGTTCTTTTAATTCCGGCGAATAATTAGCTTCGCCGCTTTTGATTACATATTGTACTTTTCTCCTTAAGGGAGTATTTTTCCATGCTTCAATAGCTTCAATAAATTTTCCAAGTTCTACTTCTATCTCGAGTGGTGTTTTTAGTAACGTATCTGATATAATATTTTCTTCACAATCATTTCTAAAGGCGTCCCAGTTTGTTTTGTTGTTATGTAGTTAATCTAGGCAACAATTCTTTTATTACGAAGAAGTCTATTAGGTTAGGTGTTTTTGCTGCATCGGAGGGAAAATATGTCGGTTTCCCTGTCGAATAGAAATCAATCCCAAATTGCATACCGATTTCGTACAGAATTTTGCCTTTCGGTGAATTGTATTTCGAAAAGGTGTATTTTGCATTAAAATCACCGTCAATAATTAATTTCGTTCCAAGCGAGGTGAAGAGACCTATAAGGTCGTTACTTTTAAACGTGGATCGCGGGGGACAATACATTGACGCGATGTTGAAATATAAGTTATTGTTTTTAACACGAACTGAAGTTGCTTGCATTGTATCGAGTTCAGTCGTTGTATTCATGAAGTGCTTAATGCAGTCTTTGATGAATAAGGAGGATCCGCACCTGGCTCTTCCTTTGTAAGGTGGGTTTCAGAGATCAAGCATATATCATGTGGATATATGCAATCACGTTTTTAGTAGAACATATGTATATATAACAGTAATTTCTTGTAGATCGATTTTTGCAAATTGGCTTTTCAAATATGAATCAGGCGATTTTATTCAAAAGGTCATTTTTCGATTTTTAACGGTTTTTACTTATTTTGTTTAAATTTCACACATGCGACCCAGTCATGCACTTTATTTTGATTGCCATTCGGAATTAAACACTTGGCATTTTTAACTAAAGTTGTTGTCGGACTATTCAAGTGTATGAAGTTCAAGCATACGAATAATCACTGAACTATTCCTACATATCGAGAAATATTTGAGTTTTTACAAAGTTCGCCTCGTTTTTCTTGAAAATTGTTCCACCGTGAGTAAACCGTTAAACTACATATATACCTGGTTGACGAGTTCAGTCAGTTTTTTTATGCAAATTCTTTAAGCAGTGAAAAATTATAATAAGATAGATAAGAATGATAGGAAAATAAATTTAAATAAATCGACAACGGTGTGAGATATCAAATTGATTCTGACTTTATTTTGAAGCTACATTCATTTCATTATGTATGGAATAGCACATCACTTAAATGGCCGTCTCGGCTTCGCTGGCAGTGCTTCAAGCGGTCGGTCCAATTTTTTATGACTGAGTCTAATATGTGCGGCGTTGACCTCGAGCTCGTGCAAAGTGGTTGGCTTGTTAGCGTAGACTACGGACTTGACGTAGCCCCAGGCAAATTAATCGAGGGGTGTCAAGTCGCATTATCGCCGCGACCAATTGATAACCGCTCGCCGTGAGATGACCCAGTCGCCAAATTTCTCCTTCACCACTTCAAGCTTTGCGTCGCTTGTATAGCATGTAGTGCCGTCTTGTTGGAACCACAGCTCGGATATATCGATGTTGTCGGGCTCTGGCCACAGAAAGTCGGTTAACATCGCTCTATACCGAGGACCTTTGACAATAGCGGTGCCTAATTCCTCATTTCAAAAGAAATAAGGTCCGATGAAGCCGCCGTGCCATAAACCGCACCAAACAGTCAATCTTTGTGGATGCATTGATGCTTGGTCGAACACTTGTGAATTGTGGTCGCTCCAATAAGTGCAATTTTGCTTGTTGACATAGCCGCTGAGCCAAAAATGGGCACCGTCCGAGAAGACGGACGAGCCGGATTTTTTGGCCAAAATCCGGATCTCCAGCCAACATTTCCAGCGCCCAATTAGCGAACTCACGGCGTTGTCTATGGTCGTCCGGCTTCAATTCTTGCGTCAGCACAATCTTATGTAGTCCCAATTTTTATTTTTTTTTTATAATTTGCGCGCGCCAAAGAAGATATGAATACTCTTATATTAATTTTACAGGACACGGGAGTTGTGAAGAAGAGAGAGTGAGAGAGAGAAAGGAAAATTTATTGTAGTGGTTTCAAACTCAGATGGCATTGAGTTTCTGTAAACTCCAAGGGTAGCGTCCAGATAACTGGGGAGCTTGTTTGTTTTGCTTTTGTCATTGCTCATGATTCACAGTATTTTTTTCTATCCTACTGATGTCATCATCACGATCAAGTTGCATTTTCAGGAATATGACCACTCTACTGCCAGTGTTATGCTGACTTAGCTTTCGCAATTGATCGACTTTTTTATTTATTTCATGCGAAATAAATAGATGATTCCTGAAATCAGGATTTGAACCGTGAACCAATAGCGTGACAAGCGATGATATTACCACTACAACACGGCCAGCCTCAAAAAAGCCAGGTTGACTTTCTGGCGATGCCCGATTCAGCTGATCGCTGCCGAATCGACATTTATGGGTCTTCTTCGGTACTGGCCGCTACGGCGGCTATGTTTTCTTCACTTCGCACCGATCTCTATCTGGTTGGTGGCTTAAGGTCCAAAAGAGTGTACTCACGCTGAAACTTTTCCACGGTGCGACTAATTGCCTGCGCACTGAAGCCATGATGACGACCGACCTCACGACGAAATTCACGTTGCCTATTTACAACTGAGCCGGAATTTCGATAATATTTTTTAATAATTTCTACATGTTCGGGATATGTCAAACGATGCATGGTGAAATGGCAAGCCTTACTGAATATTTTGACAGCTGGATTTCATTGATAACTTTGACAGCTGCTAAAACATAGCAATCGGAAAAACTATCATTGCTCTCTGGTCACCCTTTAGGTACAAAAAACATAATTTTAAAAACTGATTTAGATTTTTTTTTAGAGTGAAGTAGATCTACATCAATTAGAGAAAATGACATCGCTATGTACCACACACATACGTATGTATGTACCACAGATCAATAGCAATAGATCGATACAAATGATTCAACATTATTTTTTGTTTTTCTTTATGGCTCCCGACCCCTTGGGAATTGCTTCTCGACTAACATTTTGAAAACCCATTATTTAAACTATTGATTACACCAATGAAAATGATACTCACCCAAAAGCATACATATGTATATATTCGTGATCAGAATCAAAGGCTATACCGATTTAGCAATGTCCATTCACCATTTTCCGCCTATAAATTTCGAGCTAGGAAGATGAAATTTTGTATATAAGCTTTTTAGATTCCGAAACAGTGCAAGTGTAAACATTATTGGAATGTTTCGTTTTTTTCAATATTTGTACTAGAAACTTACAAATATTGACGTAACGCAATATACAGACATTACCATTCTCTACAACCACTTCCTGGTGGCGGTTTCAAAAAGGCATATTTAGCGTTTTCAAAGCTATTTGTAGTGATGGTTGCGTCTTATTGTGAATATCTGTCAGTACCTGTAAATCTCTGACAGTCACGAGGAATTTCTTCCAAAACAAAATGTTTACAACAGCACGTCCGTTCTAGACGGATTGTAACTTTGTATTTTTTTTTTTTTTGTTGGCTTAATTATTAAATTCCCTTTTGGTGAAAATAATTGAAAACGGCAGCACTGGTATGAAGTCTTATTGCGAACATCCTTACACCTGTTTTCGTAAAATTCCCTTAATTTGGAGGTTAGATTGAAAATTTCTATTACGCCTCTGGGCAGTATACTGCATCCCCAGATATGAAGTTTGAAGAAAATCCATTTAGCCGCATAGGGCGTACACACGGACAAAATTGAGTGACCCGCTTTTTGAGTTTTACGTTTATAGTAATACCAAGATTGGTCAGAATTTCGACATCGAACTTTTTCACAAAAACAATAGTTGCTCTAAAAAGAACAAGATGTTAATATTTACGAAGCTATTTACCGCCATTATTGATCCTTATGTTCAAGATATAAATTGATATACTCGGACTATCTTCGACTAGCGATCCTTGTCCTATTGTCTTCTTTTGGCTTTGAGTCGCTGATAACTATACTCGTACCAACTAGAGTCACTGAAAATACGAGATCCTGTATAGACCATATTTTTCTTAGGAATAGAAATATCTTTAAGGATTGTCCGTTTTTATTGGATGACAACAACAGAACAATGGATGTCCATTCCAATGGTAATGAACATTCATACATGAAAACTAATTTCTCAAAGCTGTATGGTTATCTTGCTGTGGAAACATGGTGCGATGTATCAGGTTGGCAACTAAGTAATTGCCGATTTTTTCAGATAAATAAAACACATTTTTTTAAATACAATGAATAAACTTTAATCAATGATACATTTTCCATTTTGTTCGATGACCTTTTGCCATCTTTCTGGCAACTTCATAATTCCACGTTCGTAGAACTTCTGATCTTTATCGGCAAAAAAACTGAATCAAGTGCGATTTCATCATTGAAAGTTTTACCATCCAAATTGTTTTGCAAAGACCAAAATAAATGGTAGCCTGATGGAGCAAGATCAGGGCTATATGGTGGATGTAACATCAATTCCCAACCAAGCTCCAATATTTTTTGGCGAGTGACCAAAGATGTATGTGGCATAGCATTGTCCTGGTGAAAAATGACACCTTTTCGATGGACCAACTCTGGCCGTTTTTCGTTGATCACTGTATTTAATCTGTCCAGTTGTTGACAGTACACATCCGAATTGATCGTCTGATTCCTTGGAAGCAGCTCAAAATGCACCACACCTTTCCAATCCCACCAAATTGAGAGCAAAATCTTCTTTCGGTGGATATCAGCTTTCGAGGTGGATTATGCTGGCTCATTAAGCTTGGATCAAGATCGTTTTCGATTGACGTTACTGCAAACAACCCATTTTACATCGCCAGTGATGATTCGTTTCAAAAAAGGTCGGATTCTTTGCGACTAAGATGCAAATCGCAAGCATTGTTGCTATGATGTTAAATGAATTTCTTTCATGTGGAACCCAAATAAACTTTTTTTTTTTTTTTTATAGCTAACTTTTTTTGCTATCTCTCGTAGAGTTACATGACGATCCGACTCGATTATGGCTTTAATTTGATCATCATTAAGCTCATCTAGTCGACCTGATCGAGGCTTCTTCACCATACATATCACGTAACTTTTTAGCAGCTTGCGCTGCGTTATTTACTTTACGGAAATAAAAAAGTAAAATATGACAAAAATTTTCGTTTTCCCACTCCATATTAAAACTAATACCTTTTCAGAAAAATACGCGCAATTTACTTCTAAAGCAAAGTAAGACTGACAGCTAACAAATTTCAAAAGGAAAAAAAAATATGTCGATGACAGAAGCCATTAAAAAAAAAATGGCCATGTGTGAAATCGCCAATTACTTAGTTGCCAACCTGATATATTGTTCTAATTATCCTTCTGTTGCTTTGGGTAAATTTATTAATATTATTGTTAACTTTGTAGCCTGAAGCAAATTCAGTAAGCAAAAATATAAACTGAAC
This sequence comes from Pocota personata, assembly GCA_963082735.1. Lineage (NCBI taxonomy): Eukaryota > Metazoa > Arthropoda > Insecta > Diptera > Syrphidae > Pocota > Pocota personata. The sequence goes on from OY720429.1 coordinate 74,452,274, forward strand.
AAAATTTAACCGTGGATGACGGACTCTCTCTGCCAAAGTATTAATAAAAAAAATATCTTCTACCGCACTAATAAAAACCGTTTCCATATGTCCCCTACTAAAAAAGAAGTTATTTAGATATGAGAAAAAACGTATTTAACCAAATAGAAAATCAAAAATAACTCTATTATAAGCGTCAACTTTATGAAAGTATTATTCAATGAGAAACGGCAGTGGCGTATAGTGAACGATATTGTAATATGCGAGCTACGGCTCGAGTAGATAAAACAATATTCTGTGAAATTGTTTCTCTATTTTCTAGACAATTCAGGTTCACACTATACTATTCTTCGCAATTCTTTTCTTACAAGGTCTCTGTCCTCTCAAATCACTTTATCTCTTTTCAATTACTTAATTCACAAATCCAAACTAATTACTTCTTCTCGTTAAATCTCAACTTTCAATTTATCACAAAATTACAACTTCGCCCATTATCACTTTTCTAATCTCTTCGCCACAGTTTAAAAACTACTGCCCCTTTTTTGATCGCCATCTGTCCTTATATAGCAGAAGTTTCTGCCGATAGTCCACGCAGAACCGCGTGCTGCCATCTTTCTTAACCAGTACAACCGGTGATGCCTACGGACTTTTGGAACTTTCAATCAGACCTTCTTTCTCCATTGCCGACACCATCTCTGCAACTTCTGTCTGCTTTGCCAATGGAAGGCGCCTAGCAGGCTGACGAATTGGCCTAGTATCACCAGTGTCTATTCGATGTTGTACCAGGTGTGTTCGGCCGTATTCTCCGTCCTGTGAGGCAAATACATCAGCGTACTCATTGATAAGATTCTCTGCCATAGTTCGCTGCTCCTGATTCAGCTCACTGGACTGGAGAATCGTCTCTCTCGTTTCCGCTGTCCAAGGTGATGGGAGAGGTTTTGGAACATCACGTTCAGATATTGTTGCGACGGCGGTAATCGGCGTGCATTTTCCAGTCACCTCCCCTCGCCTTAGTTTGACAGTGTGTGGTCTTGTGTTCAAAACTCTCACTGGAACCATGGTGTTCTTTGGTTCGACTAACGTCTTTCCCACGATGTAGTCTTGAGAATTCTTCTCTGGGTCTGGTTCTACTATGTAGAATCGGTGGCTCCCAAGATCACCTTCCAGCTTCGTCCAAATGATTGTCTCTGAAGACGGCGGCAAATCTTCGTCTTTGCTGATGACTGTCCTGAGAGTTACGGCATTCTCGTTTCCGTACACCATCGGAATCTCCACATTTCGATACCTCAGTACTTGCATCCCGATGTCCAAGATTACTTCATTGGCTTTCATGAAGTCTATTCCGATGATGCATTCGTCGCATATATCTGCCACCAGAAACGCATGGGAGAACGGCAGTCCCGCCAGAGTGATCGTAAGACGAACTTCTCCAAACACCTTCGCAATTTCCCCTGTTGCAGTCTTCAGGCAGTAGCTGTTGGTGTTGTGCAGCCATGAGCTTCTGACGATATCTCTTCTTACAATGGAGGCGGTGGCACATGTGTCGATGGTGGCTACGCACTTCTTCTTGTTGATTAGTGCCTCCACTGTCAGGCTCTTGTTACCCCGTTTGGTTTGCGAAACTTGAATGGTGGTCCTGGGGGCCTCGATTCCAGTAACCAACTTCTCCCCCGCGAAGTTGGTCCTTACGCATTTCCCGACTGCTGGTTTTGGGAAGTCTGACCGACAGGATGCTTCATCTCTGCTTCTCCTACTGGTACAATGTGGACAATTTCCTCGTCTAGGTGCACTTCTGCACTGCCGTTGTAGGTGTCCGGTTTGGTTGCAATTCCAGCAACGGTTTTGACTTCCGCGAGCTTTGTCTTGATCCATGACGGCTGTTCTCTGGCATGAGCACTCCACGACGGACATTTCCCTGACACGGTGTATTCCCTGGTATGCTTGTTCCGCAGCCTTCATTGACAAAGCGAATGCCAATGCCTCGGGGAGTGTTCGCTTTTCAGCCATCCTTACAGCAATTTGCAGTTGTCTGTCCTCTATGGCCTGAATAAAAGCTTCCACCGCCATTTCGTTGATAAGCTCCTCACCGGCTTTAGGATATGAAAGATGGGCTAGTCGCTCTATATCCGCTTGCAACTGTTGGAGCGTTTCCCCCCTTTTCTGGACTCGACTACGCAGCTGAACCCTGTACACCTGCTGCATGTGTTCATCCCCAAACCGCATCTCGATAGCCTGAACCAGAGAGTCGTAGTTCTGCTGTTTATCTTCCGGGATGGTCTGCAAGAGCTCCGCAGCTGGACCCCTCAGTGCAAGTGTGAGTGCAATGGACTTCTCTTCATCGTCCCAGCTATTGGTCATTGTGGCCGCTTCGAATTGCCTTTTATAAATTGGCCATGATGTTTGACCATCGAAGATAGGGGGCTGCATCTCCTTTCTTCTCAGACCGTCAGTGGAATATTCCCGTGCTTTCTGTCTCTTCACGTTGCTGAGTTCCTTAGTAAGATCTTCGACTTGCTTTTCTACTTTTTCGAACTGAGAAGAATCTTCCCGAACTGAGTTTCATGCTTCTCAAAATTTTCATCGAATCTAGTTTCGACTTTTTCGAGTTGCGTCTCGACCTTCTCGATTTTCTCTTCGATCACTTCGAATTTGGATTCCAAGTTCTTGGAATCAAGTTTACTTTCCAGAGCATCTAAAGAATTCTTTTGTTCGTCCATTGCTTTCTTTTGTTCATCCAGCTTAAGTTCTAGAGAATTCTTTTGTTCGTCCATTGCTTTCTTTTGTTCGTCCAGCTTAAGTTCTAGAGAATTCCTTTGGTCGCCCATTGCTTTCTTTTGTTCGTCCATGACTAACTTAAGTTGCAGGAGCAGACTTGTTATACCCGGGTCGGCTGCTGTACTTGCTGGTTCCTCTTCCACGTCAAACTCTACGTCGTGCGGATTTTCACCTTCCTGCGTTACTGCTTCTTCCAGACGAATCAGTAGGGCATCTTTTCCCCCAGTTGTGTCGAGGTTCCGCTTACTGTGTTCTGCCTTTAGTTGAGTTATAGTTAGTTTTCCCAATTTGCGACCCAATTTGCGGAACTAATTAACTCAACACAGAAATGGTTTTTTTTTTTTTTTTTTTTTTCTTTTTTTCTTTTTTTTGCTTGTGCAATTTCACACCACGGAAATAGTTATTCACAGAATAAGTTTTATCCCGCTTCTGACACCAATGTAATATGCAAGCTACGGCTCGAGTAGATAAAACAATATTCTGTGAAATTATTTCTTTATTTTCTAGTCTCTAGAACAATTCAGGTTCACACTATACTATTCTTCGCAATTCTTTTCTTACAAGGTCTCTGTCCTCTCAAATCACTTTATCTCCTGTTCAATTACTTAATTCAGAAATCCAAACTAATTACTTCTTCTTGTTAAATCTCAACTTTCAATTTATCACAAAATTACAACTTCGCCCACTATCACTTTTCTAATCTCTTCGCCACAGTTTAGAAACTACTGCTCCCTTTTTGATCGCCATCTGTCCTTATATAGCAGAAGTTTCTGATAGCCAGAAACTTCTAGCAAATTCTTCGACCACTGGAACAAGAGAAATTCCAAGATGACAATCATTCTTGCAGGTATAATTCCCTCTCATCCGTGATATTATCCGTCTCTTTCGTAGACATGAACTGTGGAAACCGCAGACACGAACCTCGAATGAATGGACAGTTCGAACCAAAATTCTGCCAGAATGAAAAGTCACTTCGGAATTTGTTGCATCATACTTTTAGGGAGCGTAGTTATTATTATGCTACAGTACCTTTACCTAATATATGATATATGATCGATGAAAACTTTGAGAAGCATGAAACTCAGTTCGGGAAGATAGAGACTCAGTTCGAAAAAGTAGAAAAGCAAGTTGAAAATCTTACTAAGGAACTCAGCAACGTGAAGAGACAGAAAGCACGGGAATATTCCACTGATGGTCTGAGAAGAAAGGAGATGCAGCCTCCTATCTTCGATGGTCAAACATCATGGCCAATTTATAAGAGGCAATTCGAAGCGGCCACAATGACCAATAGCTGGGACGATGAAGAGAAGTCTATTGCACTCACGCTTGCACTGAGGGGTCCAGCTGCGGAGCTCTTGCAGACCATCCCGGAAGATAAACAGCAGAACTACGGCTCTCTGGTTCAGGCTATCGAGATGCGGTTTGGGGATGAACACATGCAGCAGGTGTACAGGGTTCAGCTGCGTAGTCGAGTCCAGAAAAGGGGGGAAAAGCTCCAACAGTTGCAAGCGGATATAGAGCGACTAGCCCATCTTTCATATCCTAAAGCCGGTGAGGAGCTTATCAACGAAATGGCGGTGGAAGCTTTTATTCAGGCCATAGAGGACAGACAACTGCAAATGGCTGTAAGGATGGCTGAAAAGCGAACACTCCCCGAGGCATTGGCATTCGCTTTGTCAATGAAGGCTGCGGAACAAGCATACCAGGGAATACACCGTGTCAGGGAAATGTCCGTCGTGGAGTGCTCATGCCAGAGAACAGCTGTCATGGATCAAGACAAAGCTCGCGGAAGTCAAAACCGTTGCTGGAATTGCAACCAAACCGGACACCTACAACGGCAGTGCAGAAGCGCACCTAGACGAGGAAATTGTCCACATTGTACCAGTAGGAGAAGCAGAGATGAAGCATCCTGTCGGTCAGACTTCCCAAAACCAGCAGTCGGGAAATGCGTAAGGACCAACTTCGCGGGGGAGAAGTTGGTTACTGGAATCGAGGCCCCCAGGACCACCATTCAAGTTTCGCAAACCAAACGGGGTAACAAGAGCCTGACAGTGGAGGCACTAATCAACAAGAAGAAGTGCGTAGCCACCATCGACACAGGTGCCACTGCCTCCATTGTAAGAAGAGATATCGTCAAAAGCTCCTGGCTGCACAACACCAACAGCTACTGCCTGAAGACTGCAACAGGGGAAATGGCGAAGGTATTTGGAGAAGTTCGTCTTACGATTACTCTGGCAGGACTGACGTTCTCCCATGCGTTTCTGGTTTCAGATATATGCGACGAGTGCATCATCGGAATAGACTTCATGAAAGCAAATGAAGTAATCTTGGATATCGGGATGCAAGTACTGTGGTATTGAAATGTGGAGATTCCGATGGTGTACGGAAACGAGAATGCCGTAACTCTCAGGACAGTCATCAGCAAAGACGAAGTTTTGCCGCCGTCTTCAGAGACAATCATTTGGACGAAGCTGGAAGGTGATCTTGGGAGCCACCGATTCTACATAGTAGAACCAGACCCAGAGAAGAATTCTCAAGACTACATCGTGGGAAAGACGTTAGTCGAACCAAAGAACACCATGGTTCCAGTGAGAGTTTTGAACACAAGACCACACACTGTCAAACTAAGGCGAGGGGAGGTGACTGGAAAATGCACGCCGATTACCGCCGTCGCAACAATATCTGAACGTGATGCTCCAAAACCTCTCCCATCACCTTGGACAGCGGAAACGAGATAGACGATTCTCCAGTCCAGTGAGCTGAATCAGGAGCAGCGAACTATGGCAGAGAATCTTATCAATGAGTACGCTGATGTATTTGCCTCACAGGACGGAGAATACGGCCGAACACACCTGGTACAACATCGAATAGACACTGGTGATACTAGGCCAATTCGGCAGCCTGCTAGGCGCCTTCCATTGGCAAAGCAGACAGAAGTTGCAGAGATGGTGTCGGCAATGGAGAAAGAAGGTCTGATTGAAAGTTCCGAAAGTCCGTGGCCATCACCGGTTGTACTGGTTAAGAAGAAAGATGGCAGCACGCGGTTCTGCGTGGACTATCGGCAGCTCAATTACGTCACCAAGAAAGACAGCTATCCTCTGCCACGGATTGACGACACGCTAGACACACTATCAGGGGCCCGATGGTTTTCCACTCTCGACTTGAAGAGTGGCTACTGGCAGGTACAGATCCATCCAGAAGACCGGGAGAAAACCGCCTTCACCGCAGGAAATGGGCTATGGCAATTCACGGTAATGCCATTCGGGCTGTGCAATGCTCCGGCGACTTTCAAGCGATTGATGGAATGTGTCCTGCAAGGGTTAACATGGAAAACCTGTTTGGTATACTTGGATGATGTCATCGTCGTAGGAAAAACGTTTGCGCAACACCGAGACAATCTAAGGGATGTGTTTCAAAGGCTTCGAAGTGCCCACCTGAAGCTCAACCCCAAGAAGTGCGCCCTGTTTAGAGCGGAAGTCAAGTACCTGGGACACATAATTTCAGCGAAAGGAGTGAGAACAGATCCAGAGAAGGTCGAAGCGGTCAAAAACTGGCCAGTCCCCAAAGACAAACACCAACTAAGGAGCTTCCTGGGCCTAGCCACCTACTACAGACTGTTCGTGAAGGATTTTGCCGGGATCGCAAAGAGCCTGCACCAGTTGACGGAAAAGGGAAAACAATTCAAATGGTCAATTGAATGCGATAAGAGCTTCAAGGCACTTAAACAACGGCTATGCGATGCCCCGATACTAGCTTACCCCACTCCCGGGGAAACGTTCATTGTGGATGCAGATGCTAGTAATGCCGGGGTAGGAGCCGTACTCTCCCAGGTGCATGATGGCCAAGAGAAGGTGGTTGCGTACTTCAGCAAAGTGCTCTCTAAGCCAGAAAGGAACTACTGCGTGACAAGGCGGGAACTTCTAGTTTTGATCTTGGCTACGAAGCATTTTCACAAATACCTCTATGGGAGGAAGTTCGTTCTTCACACAGACCATGCAGCCTTAAAATGGCTATTACAGTTCAAGAGTCCTGAGGGTCAGGTCGCAAGATGGATCGAAAGGCTGCAAATCTACGACTACGAAATACAGCATCGTAAAGGAAGGCTCCACTCTAATGCGGATGCACTGTCCCGGAGACCATGCAGAACGGATTGTAAACATTGTGCGCGTCAGGAAGAACGGGAGCTGGTTTCCATCCAAAGAATGAGAGCCTAACCTATCGCCGGCTGGAGCGCAGATGAGATCCGGAACGCTCAGAAGGAAGACCCGGATATCGAGCCGATTCTGGCCTGGAAGGAGAACATGGAGAAACCGGATCATCAGGACATCTCTCACAGAAGCCCGACCTTAAAGGCATATTTTGCGCAGTGGGACTCCCTCCATGTCCAAGAAGGTGTTCTGAGAAGAAAATGGGAATCCTCCAACGGAAAGTCGTTTGTAATGCAGCTTGTCGTACCGCGGACGAGGGTCAAGGAGGTGTTACAGGAAATGCATGGCGGGCGTCCGGAGGCCACTTGGGAGTGAATAAGACGCTAGAAAAGGTACGAGAACGTTTTTATTGGTTAAAAGCGAAGGAAGATATCGAAGACTGGTGCAGAAAATGCGACGTGTGTGCAGCTAGCAAGGGTCCGAGAATCAAAACTCCAGGTAAAATGCACCAATACAACGTGGGAGAACCTTTCGAACGAATCGCCATTGACATCGCAGGGCCCTTTCCGGAAAGCGACAATGGTAATCGGTATATACTCGTAGTAATGGACTACTTCAGTAAGTGGCCGGAAGCGTTTCCGATCCCTAACCAGGAAGCCAGAACCGTGGCGGAGCAGATTGTCTACAGTTGGGTTAGCAGATTCGGTGTGCCCTTGGAATTGCATTCTGACCAAGGGCGGAACTTCGAGTCAAGAATCTTCCAAGAGATGTGTCAACTACTCGGAATCAAAGAGACAAGGACAACCCCGCTTCATCCACAGTCGGACGGTATGGTGGAGCGTTTCAATAGGACTTTGGACGAACGTCTCTCGAAGGTCGTAGGTGACTACCAACGGGATTGGGACCGGCAGATTCCCTTGTTCTTGATGGCCTATGAAAGTGCCGTGCATAGCACTACTCGGCATACGCCGTTCGAAATCTTATTTGGTGGAATAGCTCGTTTACCCAGTGAGGTGAAATTTGGATCTCCTACCAATGAGCCCAGAAATGAAGAAGAGTACGTGGCGGACCTTAGGGAAAGGCTTAGGGACATACACCAAAGGACCAGAAGCCAGATTAAGATGACGAGCGACCGCATGAAGACCAGGTATGATGCCAAGGCAACAACGTCAGGATTCCAGGAAGGAGATCTGGTGTGGCTGTATAATCCCCATCGCCAAAAGGGGAAATCACCTAAATTGCAGCGGAACTGGGAAGGTCCCTACAGAATAGTAACCCGCATCTACGATGTTGTCTACCGCATCCAGCGAGGACCGAGTGCCAAAATGAAAGTGGTTCATGTGGACCGACTGAGTCGATACAATGGCCGAAATGAGGATGCACTTGTTCGGGACGAACACGTCTAAGAGGGGGGCAGTGTAGCATAATAATACCTACGCTCCCTAAAAGTATGATGCAACAAATTCCGAAGTGACTTTTCATTCTGGCAGAATTTTGGTTCGAACTGTCCTTTCATTCGAGGTTCGTGTCTGCGGTTTCCACAGTTCATGTCTACGAAAGAGACGGATAATATCACGGATGAGAGGGAATTATACCTGCAAGAATGATTGTCATCTTGGAATTTCTCTTGTTCCAGTGGTCGAAGAATTTGCTAGAAGTTTCTGGCTATCAGAAACTTCTGCTATATAAGGACAGATGGCGATCAAAAAGGGAGCAGTAGTTTCTAAACTGTGGCGAAGAGATTAGAAAAGTGATAGTGGGCGAAGTTGTAATTTTGTGATAAATTGAAAGTTGAGATTTAACAAGAAGAAGTAATTAGTTTGGATTTCTGAATTAAGTAATTGAAAGGAGATAAAGTGATTTGAGAGGACAGAGACCTTGTAAGAAAAGAATTGCGAAGAATAGTATAGTGTGAACCTGAATTGTTCTAGAGACTAGAAAATAAAGAAATAATTTCACAGAATATTGTTTTATCTACTCGAGCCGTAGCTTGCATATTACAGTACAAATAAAAACAGTCTTAAAGCCTTAAAACTAACTGATAGATAGATGAACACGAGATGAGTAAAGGTCTGAATTTGTTTTTTTAAAATATTGCCCACAAGTCTCAACTACCTCAAATACGCTTAGCACAAGAATTGTTTATTGATACTCCAATAGTATCCTCATTTTTCTTTGGCGTAGGTAGCAGGTGTGATTGTATAAGCAGCTTGGTTGTTAAAAGGATTTGTAGCTTTGAAACAGGCATTTTTCCTGAGTGTATCAAAACTTCTATCATTGTACCTGTATATAAAAGAGGCGATCGATGCGATCCCAATAACTATAGACCGATTTCGTTGCTTTCAGTTTTCTCAAAGATTTTTGAGAAAATTATTGGTAACAGAAGGCTTAAGTTTATTGAAAAATACAAGCTTCTTACTGATTTTCAATTCGGTTTCTGGAAAGGGAAATCAATTGAAGATGCCATAATATCCTTTTGACCAATGTCAAAAAGCTACACGTTTGCATAAATTCAACCATGAGTGAGCCTTTGCCCTGCTCAGGAGCAGGTGTCCCACAGAGATCAGTACTTGGTCCTCTGCTCTTTATAATATACACAAATTCCACCTTTAAGTTACCTTTAAATGGTAAAATAGTTGCTTTTGCGGATGACATGGCTCTTTCTTATGCTGCTCACAGCGTTATTGACTTAATTCAGCAGATAAATATGAACTATGGAACCTTGATGAATGACTGGTTAAGGTATCATCAAATGGTCCTCAGCAGTAAGTCAAAGTAATGTCTTTTTCCTGTCTAATAAATATATTCTCAATGGAGTAGGTTTCCATTATCATGATTGTAATCACTTAATCTGTGGTAAAAATTGCATATCTTTACAATCTGTTGCAGATCTTAAATACTTAGGTGTAACTATAGATAGCAAATTAAATTAGAAACCACACATATCTATTGTAAGAACTGTATACATAGCCTTAAATACAGTACAGAATGAAGACTGAAGTTGTAGTCCCAAGAGTTAGGACAGAACACTGCAGAATATATATCACCAACGTAGCTCCCTTAATTTTCAACAGATTGCCAGCCAATGTACGCAAACAGTTCTGGTGTACAGACTCTATTTGCAAGTAATAACATAATGTGAATTGATTACTTTCTCACTTGAGACATCTTTTCATATTTTTCGATTTCTTCTCACAAAACGCGTTTCTTCTTTTTGTGCGGCTCCATAGTATCAACTAAATACACTTGCCACTGGTTCCTCTAAGTACCAAGGGTATATAAGCCATTTCAATACAAAAAAAAAAAAAAAAAACTCATGATTAAACAGCTCAAAAATTGTCTAGATATTTAAATAAATCTTTATAAATTAACCTTTTTTGAAGCCTCAATCAGTAACAATGTTAAAATGAATATTGTAATTGTATTGTGTTTTATTATGAAATGGAATGAAGTAAATCTAAATCTAAAAAATCTAAAGATATCAGAATATCTTACCCTCAGATATGGATAAGAGATTCCTTGAATGTCTTACAAATAAAATTATAGCTGCTAAATACCAAGACCAATTTCAATCAAAAATTTCCCAATGACGCCATCTTTTTTTGTTTGACTGGGCTGAGGGATAATGTATCACTATCGTATGTAACTATTATGTTTGTCTTTACATTAGGTTTTACGAGTACTATTTGTAATTTGTGGACTACTAACAATTAACCTTTACTTTCTTGAAAAATGTTAGAGTAGAATCATTCTCTTTTCGCATTGTATCAGTTGAAACTGCATATTTACTTACTCTCAATGGAATTTAGTTGCCAAACAAAATAATTTAACAAGAAATTCGAGTCCGAATTGTGTTCGATCTCTGTATTATTTAGTTCGAAATACTGAGGTAGTATAGATATTGTATTTTAAATCCAATGTAAGCACTTTAACTACACACATCTTCGATTGAACGATCACATATTTGAGGTCACCAAAAACGCTGCAAAATGTCTAGGATTCCTTAAACGGTGCAAGAAATATCTTACCCCGTCTGATCTGGCCTCAATTTATAAGGCATTCATCCACCCTAAGCTGAAATATAACGCCCATATCTTGTCTGGTGCACCCAAGATCGTTCTGCACATTCTTGATAGGGTACAAAATCGCGCGTTAAAACTTATAGGTGATAGAGACATTGTGAATGCTATACTGTCTCATGTCTCTCCCTGTTTTATCGTTTTTTCCACAAAAAAATGCTCCAGCGAAATAGCCAGTTGCATTCCTTCCCTTCAAAATTCCACCGGTAATACGCCACATGCTTCGAATGCGCATCATTTTACCCTGCCAACGTGCATAGGCTCCTCCTCTGTTCCCCTTCCCCCTTTTCCCTGACGTCCGTGCCCTGAAACTGTTTAAGGTATTCATATCCCTTTCGGCGCGCGCAGATTATAAAAAAAAAAATGTGAGAAGATACAACTGATTTCCTTTCCATTATCACTGCGATAATGCTCACGTCTCTATTGTTACCGCGGAGCAATATTTTCATGTAGTAAAATTTACCGGCGGGTCGCGAAATAGGGGAAGTCTAATAAAGCCCAGCTGGGAGGCTATCATACTGGACCACGAGTTGTGGATGGCGGGACAGATATAGTGAACATACCACCCGCTTTTGAGACCTTTGAGACAAGTGTCTCTCCCACGAAACGCCAGGCACGTTTTAAATTTTGTTGTTTTACTTTGCAACGTACCTGCATTCTTTACGGATATTAGGGTTTTACAAAACTAGATACCTAGGATTTTTGCCCGCTATTGACTTTGTGCTGAAGATGTACCACTCTTCTCCAGACTTTTTTAAAGACCTAGCTTTTGAACTACGGTTAATGTTTCTTCATAACTAGTGATCCATGTTCCATAAGACATGCAAACGGGGGGGATAAAAACATTATAATGAAGAGTAGCGAACAGATTGCGGTACTAATAAATATTTAAATTAGAGGCTGAATTTATTTTCACCCCAGTAAAAAAAAAAGTACGGAAAAGTTGTAATCTATCTAAAACGGATCATATGATACCCAATCCTGCATATTTTAGTACGTCCATAATGTGAGCGTGGCGTTGCCAAATTTCTAAAACAAATGCAATGATATCTTTCTATACAGACTTATATTTTTGATAGAAACTGAAAAATATTGCCTAGGTTAAAAATGTAGACGTCGACTTTCTCTATAGTTCTTCTGTACATTATATACGAGTATGGCCATGCCCACTTTTGCGGCTTTTTCTTTAAAAACAAAACTTATTGCTTTTTCAAAGCTATTTACGGTGATGGTTAGGTCATTTTGGTTTGATTGACATTTGTCAGTTTGCATTTGGCGGTCATTAGGAATAGTCGATAACAAAATATTATAGAGCATCTAGGTCCTCAACAACGTGTTGAAGTTATTAAAACATTCTGTCTAAATAATCGTTCAGTTTTAAACACACGAAGAAATATGAGTATTTTTTTGTTCAAATCATGCGTCTAGCAAGTCAACCATTCAGCGTATAATGAATAACTTTGAAACTCTCTATAAACTGGCAGGTAAGGTGTACTTCTTAACGTATGGACGGCATAAAATATTGCTGCAGTAAGAAATAATATTGATAAAAGCCCGGGCACTTTCGTTAGAAGCCGTGCCCAAGAATTTGGAATATCTCCTTCAAGTTTATGTAAAATAATCAAAACAGATTTTGTACCCGTATAAAATTCAATTGACTCAACAACTAATGGAAAATGGCCATATGAGCTCCATATTGACGACCCCAATTTTTGGGAAAAAATCATCATGAGGTGCCGCAACTCATTCCAAGTTATCTGTCTTTCTTAATAAATAAAATATTCGCTTTGGGGGCACTGAAAATCCTTAATTGATACACTTACGACCTTTAGGGCCACATTTTTATTTTTTAAACGCAAAGCTGTACAATTACTGGTGATCGCTATCGTGACATGTTGCAAAACTTCTTAATGCACGAATTAGATTGATTAGGCCCACAACACATGTGGTTCCAACATGACGGAGCCTCATCACACACAGCTAAAGATACAATGAATATTTTGCGAGACATTTTTCCAGGCCGCATAATGTCAAATCAATTGGCTCCCCTCGATCCTCTGACTTAACCGCTCCCGACTTCTGCCTTTGGCGGAAGAAAAAGATCTACGGCAACAAGTCAACCACTATCTCGATGCTAAAGCGCAACATTATTCAAGAATTTTGTGAAATAACTCCCGGAATGAAATTGCTTTGCGGTCAGATGCGGTCGATATAATATTCCATACATTATTCAAAAAAGGTGTTTTATTTCATGTTTCATAGCTAATCAAAAATAACATCGACCTAAAACATAAAAAAACGCCCTGTATGTATCAGTATATACATTCTGGATAGGGTATAACCAAAATTAAATTAATTAACAGAGTCAGAACAAATCAATGAAGAGTTTTTACAAAAACCACCTGTAGTATTTAGAAAAGTGATCTAGGTAGTGAAAATACGTAAAGCAGTCCCAATTGGTTTGCTTAAAAATAGATATTAATTTGGAGAATGTGGAGAAAAAGTCAGACGGTGTCAATGGTGTAGTAGGTAGTGTGTTTACTTGCGACCCGAGCTGTATAACAAAAATAGCCACTCGAGCATAAAAGAGAAACGTATAAAATCTAAGTCCCTCCAACCACTACACCAAAAAGGAGTTTTTGCCTGGTAGAACAATGGACCGAAAATCGAGTCTGAGTGCTCTGAGATTTGGAAATAAAACAAAAAAAAAAAATTGGAAAAAAGCAAGTGGTGGAGTATATTGTGCATCTCCCTGGGACCAATGGCAATATTAATTTTAAAATTATAAAAAATATTAAAATTTGTAAGTCAAAATTAATTGTTTTAAAAAATTCTTATTCTTTATTTCACAAGTTTCTAATTTTCATTTATAAAAAAAAAATTGATTGTAATTTTGTTTTTTTATTAATTTGACTTTGTGCTTAGTTTGTTGTAAATTCTTTATTTCCCCTTCATTTTCTTAATTTTTATTATCGTTATGGATCAAAAACTGGATTATCATGTCGCGATAGCGAACACCATCGACTGTTATTGCTTGACCAGAAGCATTTTCAAAGAAAAAAGGTCCGATGATGCCTCCAGCCCAAAGTCCGCACCAAACAATGACACGTTATGGATGCATTTGTTTCTCAACAATCACTCGTGGATTTTCTCAACTCCAAATTCGACAATTTTAACGATGGAAAATGAGCCTCATCGCTGAAGATGATTTAGTTTGAAAAATTAGCATCTACTTGTTGTTGTTCCATACTCCATTCAACGAACTCTCATGTGGTCAGTTTCAATCTTGAGTCAATTGCACTTTGTATGCATGAAGATGCAAATCTTTCGTGAGAATACGCTGTAAAGAGCTTCTCGAAATGTCCAATTCTTGACAACGGTGCCGAATTGATGTTCCTGGACTTTCAACAACACTCTCACGAACTGCTTCTATGTTTTGTGTTCAACGACTTGTTGGAGGACGGCCTGAGTATCTTAAATCACTAATTGATCCAGTCTCTCTGAATTTTCGAATTAATCTCTTCACAGTTGATCGGAATAGTTAAATAACTAAATATATGTAACATATTTTGTACGAAAATTGCGAACTACAGCCGCCAAACCTTCATTATATTTAAAATATTGCTCAACAATGAAAAAGCCTTGTTCTTTCGTGTAGCACTCAATTTTTAATAACCCTGAACTGTCAGTTGTCACGCTTCTTTTTTCGTTGGCAACAATTTACTGCACAAATGGAGCAAAATTTAAATCTTGCGTGCATTTTGGGGCACTCTTTACATACATACCTACTCGTACGAGTATATAATGTATGGACGAATTGTACAAAATGTGAACGGTTATACATTTCGTTATGGAGAATTTTTCAGTTTCTAGTAAAAACATTTATAGAAGGTAATTTTTTTTAAAAAGTAGGCGGATTTTATAAATGTTTACACTTTACGTACACTTTTTTGGATCCTAATAAAGTTATATACCAAATTTTATCTTAAAAGATCAAAATTAAATGCCAAACAAATTTTGACATATGGTTATTCATTTTGTGTTTTAGGATTTGTATTTAAAAATAAATAAAATGTACCTATTAAAGATTTCAATGAAATTTGTTACTGTTTTAAATTTAGGACTATGCCTACGTAGTGAATACAACGTCGGTTAAATGCCCAATGACGGGAAGTTTGCAAACTTTGATTCTTGTGAGATAATTTTCGATGACTTTTCGGGACATTTCTGGCTGTATTGCGGCCATAACTTCATGGATGTTGGTTTTTAAGTGCTCCAAAGTTTGGGAATTGTCTGTATTGATACGATCTTTAGCATTGTATAACCCCACAAAAATAAATCTAATCCGGTCATATCGCACGATCTGCTAATTGAAGTCGTTAAGTCTCGAAATTAAACGGCCGAGGAACTCTTCCTTCAATAGAGGTAAATTTGTCTATCTTGTGTGGCACGTAGCCGCGTCCTGTTGGAACCACATGTCGCTCACATCAATGTCTTCATTCTCAGGGCAAACAAAGTTAGTTATTATTTGACCACAGTGCAGAGAATTCACCGTAACAGTGGTGTCTTCGTCGATCTAGAAAAAAAAAAAAAAAAAATACAAATGGGCTACTGGCCATATTTTGTGCGAAAAATCTATCATTCAATCGCTATACACAGATATTGAAGAACTGTTTTTATGAAATAAGGAGAATTTTAATGCGTAGAGTAGTGGTTAAACGATTCATATTCTAAAATGGCAAGGTAAAAGCTAACTACCTGTCACTATGGACGACGAATGGTTTGATAGATGTCATATGGCAAAAATGTGAATTCTCAATCTCGAAATGAGTAACCCTTTATATATATACATTTGGAAGTCTATCGTAATTATTTCTCTTTGCTACAAACTAGTTCAAGGTGGCGCAAAAGTTCTCATTCGATTTCCTAAGGCAGTAACTTTGTTTGTAAATAAAAATAATTGGTTCTGTTTGTTGATTATCATTATTTAGACGTTTAAATTTGTTTCCATTAAGTTGCGAAGATAATATCGGTCAAGTGGTCGCCAAAGTTGGTGCACATTAGGGTTCGTACCACAGTATTTTTCATGACTTTTCTCAAAACTTCTGGTGATAAATTATCCACTTTTGTTGGATGTTCTACTTTAGGGCCGCCAAGGTCTATGGCTTGTTGGTATAGACCCGTGACTTTACAGAACTCCACAGAAATAAGTCTGGAAAGGTCAAATCTGGCAATCTTGCGGGCCAGTCTACACCGCCAAAACGAGAGATTAAGTGGCAGAGAAATGCTTGCTGTAGAATATCCACTGTCTCTGATTCTGTGTGTGCGGTTGCACCATCCTGCTGGATGGTTGTCGACGCCTTCTTCGAAGAAAATATTGGCCAATCACCTTTCCTCCGTAAACGTCGCACCAAACAGTGACTTTGAGAGTGCCTTCGTGCATTACACGATTTACGTATCCGCATAGGTGGGAATGCGCCTATTTGCTCGTAATGATTTGCAATGAAAGATCCTACTCATCGCGGTCGAAGGTTAGGAGGGCTAGGCTATACTTTACACGCGATAGGCGGTCTGCAGGCAATAGCTGATGCACTGATTGCACTACGTACTTCTTAAGTATTTTATCAAAATTCTCTGTCTATGTTGAGCCAGTTTCCTCAAGATGAGGAGTGTTTGCCCTGTTGGAACCACATGACCAGGTAAAAATTACGACGAAATTCACATTCAGCCAAAATCACCAATCGAATATTTGTCAAAAACTTTGACAAAATTATTTTGTGTTCTTGAAGAGTGTCGCAATCCATGGTTTGTCAATGTGTATTATGCTTCTGTTTACTTCAGAAATGTCAAAGACGCCATTTGCAAAAATGTGAGCATCTTCCGATAGGGTGATGACTTTTGCGCCTTGTGGTTCTTCGAAAATGCAGATTTTATGCAAGACCATGAACGCCGAACAGTAGGTGAATGTATATTCATTGGACATCGAGGAACAAAACTTGGAAGCATTTATGGTAAATATAAAATTTATGATACACTCTATAAGTTTCTTATGTTCAATATGTTTTCTGTTCCAGAGAACTGCTGACACCGAAAAAACCCAACGGAAAAGGAAAAAAGCCTCAGCACATGGTGGAAAAAGGAAGATATTAAGAGAAGCGCTGGAAAAAATGGCAGGGGAAGCGATGGAACACAAGGAATTGGGTTATGTCATTTCGGCAATTGAATTTAAATATCGGCCCTACTGAACTGGAAACGCTTCACACTGCTGTGTGCGACATCTCTGTCTTAGTTGAGTCGCCTATCAACAGTTGTCCGATCAACATCCTAGATCAGACCTTTCTCATGCAGAAAGAGGAACGCCTCGGGGGAAAGAAGCCGTTAAGGCTCATTTTATCGTGGTACCTGTAATTGGTAATAATCGCCGGAGATCAGGTTATTCATCGAGCTCATTGCTCTTGCAATGTGCCTTCGAATCAGCTTGACCACGAAATTATCCACTCTTACTAGGTTTGCCCTATTGTACAAGACCTCAATGGGGTAGAATTGTATGTATATATGAAGGCAAGCCCTCTCAAATACCCAAATCTTTTCCAACAAGCTTGCTCCCACGTTGAACCACATGGGACATCCAAATACGAGCATGGGCCGGATGAGGGCCGTGTAGCAGATTACCTTTACCCTTGCATACCTGGTTAGTTAAAATACAGACATTGATCTAACCAGAACTACACTTCGACACTCAAGTGGCTGTCCGTGAAGTCCCATTATTGCGAACTCTCGCCCATTCTATCTAAAAATATTTTTTTCCGATTTCTGGAAGTTGATTTTCATACCATACTTTGTTAAGGCCTTCTACAAGTCAATCAGGCAGAATCCCGTGCATTGCTTCTTGCTTTTGTTCCGTTGATACCAGTCCTCTTAATCAGGGCTCTATTGATTACTTTTTCGAATACCTTACTGATGTTCG
This sequence comes from Pocota personata, assembly GCA_963082735.1. NCBI lineage: Eukaryota > Metazoa > Arthropoda > Insecta > Diptera > Syrphidae > Pocota > Pocota personata. Next base: position 74,470,222 of record OY720429.1, read on the forward strand.
GAAGGAGACTTATCGACAGGAGATTTGCCGGATTGGAAGTGTCCTGATCCCTTTTGGGGATGGGTTGTATCCCTGCTATTTTTATGCTCTGGATAGTGTGCATTATTCAGTGCATTGTTAAACAGAGTGGTGTAAATGTCCACCGCTTCTAGACTAGAGGGAGAAGCACAATGTTCCGTCGATTCGCACAGATTTCTTCCTCCTCAATGAGTCGAAGATCGCTTGGAGCTGCACCTTCGATATGTACGAGGAATGTACCCTTTCATCAGCGATGACATTGCTTGCCATGATATCATCGTTGAACTCGGTGAAACTTATGTTCTCGGATCGCCAGTGCTCTATAAAATTTCGAAGATAGAAATGGTATCATTCACCTTGTACACTTCCTGGAAAATCGCTCCTGTAACCTCTACCTTCTCCTGCGGATCTTTAGTCACAAAGAAGTTGTCATCCTCTAATGCGTTATCTGGATCTATACCTGTCGTCATCAGTATTCGTCCATTAGTCGTCGTTGGGGGGATCTTAAGACACGGAAGGTCTGTTTAATTGTTCCTCCGAAATATATTAGGGTTGTTTGCTTTTACAGGCCGAATTTAGTTGTTCCAGTGCAAATTTTCAGAGTTTCTAGTTTTCCCTTATTAATTTCTGGAGGTTTTTAATCAACTATTCAGCATCCTAACCTAGGAGTTTTGTCTGTCAGTAAACTGTCTGTACAAGGATTTTAGTCTCGACAGCAGTCTAGTTTTGTGTTGGTGTAGTGCGTCAATTGTTGCGTTGCGGAATATATCAGTATGTTGATACCAAGGTATCGTACTGTCCATAGTTCATTTAATTGTCTCGTACCAGTCAATCTCCTCGTTTGACAGATTCCTATTGGACGGTGGGTAGAGCGAGTTCGAGGAGACTGCTCTTGTCAAAGTTCTGGAGATGCGAGTTCAACGCGTTCTATGTAGGAGTACGTTCGGACAAACTACTCTAATTCTGCGGCGCTGAATCCGCAACGATCACTGTCATTCACAAATGAGTGCAGACAGTTTAAAGTTTGTCGGTCCATGTCGGTCAGTTGTAACCGCACGTCGAACAATATAACTTTTTTACTCACCTTTGAATGTCGTGCACAATAAGGCAAATATGATGGAATAAGTAAGCCTGTGCTAACATCCATTTGGAGACATTTAAACAAATCATAATCTCATTTTGTTTCTTTCCATTTCCACTAATAATTCTTTGCAGAATTTATTTCGCTTCTTCAAATCATTACTGAAAAAGAATAATAAATAAAAAAATGCGCATCTTCATTTTTAGAAATATTTATTAATATGTCACACGCATTTAACTTGTGTCCATTTTGTTCTTTTACATATGTAGATACCATATCTTAAATTCATCAATGACGTTATGATTAGCTTGACTTAATATGCTAACCTAGTACGTTCTTCTTCTTTTACATTTTTTTAATTAATTAATTTAATTTATAATTATATTATTTTTGGTTTATAATGTTAAACTAAAAAAATTAAATTATCTGTTAGAATATTGTTACGTGTATAAATTTGTATGTTGGTATAGTATTGGATATGTTTTGAACGTTAAATTGTTTGTTTATCTTGCATATGTCCATCCATATGTACAACTTAATTAATTTATGTATGAATAACTAAATTAGTTTTGGATTAAATTAAAAATATTCGCAGAATGTTTATTGTTTTTCTCAGTTTACTGATTTATTTGAAACTTGTAAAAAAGGTATATGTTTAAATATTAATTCATTTCGGGTTATTTACATAACGTGATTATTTAAAAATTAAAAAAAAAATATTTTTTAACAAATGTATATATTTATTTAACAAGTGAAGTATCAACTACAAATAATATAACTTTTGTTTCCTTTTTTTATTATACCTTTAACAACTTTCATTTTTATGATTATACTCTTTGTACACATTATGTACGTTTATTGATTAACAATAATTGTTCATTTGTTTATATAAAAATAATATGTACACAATAGCAATTAATTTGTCTAACAACAGTTGTACCAAAACTAAAAAAAACAACTGATTGCAAACTCAACATTTTTTCTTAATAACTTTAATAATATTTCCTATTTTTGGTATATATTGTATATGTATAATATGTATGCAGCTTGTTATGGTCGAAATTGGATTTATAAATATGTTATTCTCATGTTGTGATAACATGTTTTATAAATTATGATATTCGTCACTCCGACAAATTCGTATTGATTTAAACCAATTACATTTCCTTGCACCAATTTATTTATTTGAATTTATACAAACATTTTCATTTTGGTTGTATGCTCCTTAATTAGAATGATTATAAAAGTTTTTTTTTACATTATGTAATTTTGAAGTGACTATCTACCAGCAATTAGAACAATACATTTTTATTTATTTTTTATGTTATTTGTCAAAATGTTGTATTATAATATTCTTTATTGAGCAAACAATTTTTAATATACTTAGTTAGGTTTTCTCACTCATTTACATGAATAAACACCAACATGCTTTATATAGTATTTAAGGTTTTGTCAAAAGGTAATAATTAGATATGTACGGCTTTAATATTTCATGTCTATCTTGCTAGCGTAAATATTTCATTTCGCATACTATATTCATGTATGAACAACGCTTTTAAAATCAACGATTATAAATGTGAGCGCATTGTAATTCTGTTGTTTTTACTGAAATTGTGCTGGGCATTTCTATTTCGATGTTCAAAAGAGCAACATGTTTTTCTATTTTCCAGCGCTTTGAAGTGATTTCCGACTGAGGGTAGGGTACGTAAGAATAAAATACATAGCTTTGACTTTTGCTGAATTTTAAAACAGACAAATAAAATCTGATTAAATTTACAAATGTTAGAAAAAATCTTGAAAAAATTGAAAACGGAGCTTTCGGGGTATTTTCGGTTTACTAGATGGAGTACAGTCTGCAATCTAATGGCGCACATTCGGCATTTTAAAATTTATATGCTTAATATTAGGTGCGCAACTAAGTTCTCGCTGTTTTTTGATGAAAATGCAACTTTATTGTGAAAAAATGGTTACAAATGAATCATTCAAAGAATTGCCTATCGCTAGCTACAACTTTTTCCCATCTTTCTGGCAGAGCTCGAATACCGTTACGGTAAAAGTGTTCATCTTTTGAGGCTATCCACGAATCAAGCCATTTTTTGATGTCTTCGTATGAGCGGAACTGCTGATCAGCCAGACCATGTGCCATCGAACGGAACAAGTAATAATCGGATGGCGCAATATCTGGGGGATATGGCGAATGGGGTACGACTTCCCGTTTGAGCGTTTCCAGGTTTTAACGGGTTTGGCAACGTAACGTGAGGCCGAGCGTTGTCATGTTGTAGAATCACTTTTTGTGCCTCTGCTGGCCGTTTTTCGCGCAGTGCTCGGCTCAATCGCATCAATTGAAGTCGATACCGTTCCCCAGAGATGGTTTCGTTGGGTTTCAACAGTTCCGACGACGTAGAAGCAATCCCCACGACTTTATTTTCGCTGGGTTGCTGTAATTAATCCATTTTTCATCACGCGTCACGATGCGATGAAGAAAACCCTTCCTTTTTTTACGCTGGAGCAGTTGTTCACAGGCGAAAAAACGACGCTCAACGTCCCTTGGCTTCAAATCATAAGGAACCCAAGTCCCTTGTTTTTGAATCATTCCAAACGCATGCAATCGAGCAATGCCACCAATTGAGCGATGCCACCTTTTTTTACGCTGGAGCAGTTGTTCACAGGCGAAAAAACGACGCTCAACGTCCCTTGGCTTCAAATCATAAGGAACCCAAGTCCCTTGTTTTTGAATCATTCCAAACGCATGCAATCGAGCAATGCCACCAATTCAGCGATTTTGGACTTCATTCACGCGGACGGTCGTCAACATAGAAATCACCGTCTTTGAAGCGACGGAACCAATTACGGTACGTTGTTTCACTTAGAGTTTGTTTACCATATGTCTAAGCTCGGTTCATGACGTTTTGGACATGTCAAAATCGACCAGCACTTACTGCTGGAGCCATCTATTGAGAACTTAGTTGCGCACATAATATGTTCTACAATAACGCATATTAAGAACAATAACCAGTTAAAAATCACGTTTTTTTAACTTTTGAAAAGTGAACAAAGCTACAGGATGTATTTTATGTTCCAGACCGATATTTTTTTGATTAACTATGAAATGAAACACGTTTTAATTTTTTTTAGTGACCGATGCAGATGCGTGATCTTTCAATCATATCTTGCATAACATTCTGTTACATTTCGGAGGTTATTTCACAAATTTCTTAAATAATGTTATCCTTTAGCATCGGGATTGTCGTTAGCTTGTTGCCGTAGAGCTTTCGCTTCAATTACTCTCAAAGGAAAAAGCCCGGGGGCTGTCAAATCAGGGGATCGAGGGGGCCAATCGATATCACCTCTGTTTGATATTATGCGACCGGGAAACATTTTTCGCAAAATATCAATCGTATCGTTAGCGGTGTGTGATGTGGCAGCGTTCTATTGGAACCACATGTGTTGTAGGCCCAATCGATCCAATTCAGACACCAAGAAGTTTTGCAGCATGTCACGATAGCGATTACCAGTAATTGCTACAGAATTGCCTCTTGTGTCTTCAAAAAAATGTTGCCTTAAAGGTCGTTGGTGTATCAATTGAGGATTTTCAGTGCACGAATAGCGGATATTTTGTTTATTAAGAAAGCCAGATAACTCAGAATGAGCTGCGACACTCATGTTTTTACAATTAAATGATTGTTTAGATAAAATGTTTTAATGACTTCAACATGTTGTTAAGGTTAGGTGATTCATGATGTGTTCCTATCGGCTGCTCTTCACGACCTTCAAATGCACACTGCCAACCAAATCGAAATGGCGACCAAACAACATCGACCTGGAACATACATTACGGAAAAATATTCCTGCCGAATAATTAACTGGCGGAGAACAACGGTGAAAATGAAGACCAAGTACGAGCTGCCAAAAATTGATATACACATCAGTTTTATTATTATTTATTATTAATTGTGTACAATTATGTAGCTGAAGCGGAGGCTAAAGTATGATAGATGTTGATTCAACTTCAGAACAATTTTGTTTCAATAAAAAAGAAAATAATAATAATAAAGCTCACGACTGGGTCGCACTTGCACTTTTCAGCAAAAAAGTTTGAGTGATATTCGAGAAATAACCACCTAAAAAATTATTAATTGGAATTAAAAAAAAAAAAAAAACTTAGTATAGAATTAAAAAAAAACTTGGTAAGCCATCTAGTGGCATATGTCTAACCATTGTCATCATTTATAATTTTGTGGGCCATCTGTTCCCAAAATTGTGGCGAAAAATGTAGAGCTACGCGCCCAAGCCCAATTTGGTCTACAATTCGTCTTCAGTTTACGATTTTTTTTTTTTCAAAATCGATCTTTAGTAAAATATCTTTAATTTTCGCCTCGAATGGTGACCCAAGAAACAAATCTAGAGACGACAAATTTTCAAGAAACCAATACTTGTCCAATAGGTGCAAGTAAAGATAGATAAGAAAATTTCGCCGGCATTTTATAGTCAAATAATCAAAGCTTCAAGCAGGATTAAAATTTTTCAAGTTTATCGAAATATTTTGTCAGAACTTTTGAAAAACTTTGAGAAAAAAATGGCACGTGCTTCAGTTTAGCATATTTGACCACCATAACTTGTACAACTGAATATACGTACATAAGTAAATAAGATTTAAGTTACGTTAGTTGGCCCGAAGAAACCACACAGTAGGTACTCGCACGCATGTATCCGTATTTCGGTGAAATATTCTGACAAAAGTGTTACCATAAATATGGCAATAGTAAAGGGTGATTCAATTTGAGGTCACAATTTAAATCTGACAAAAGATAAACAGCTGATATTTGAGATCTGTGAATAATAAGCATTGGCATTTATAATTATGGAGCGGTACACGAGAGAACAACGAATTTCAATTGTTAGAACCAAGGACGGATCCAGGATTTATTTCTGGGAGGGGCACAAAGGCCAGATAGGTAAAGAGTGTACCCCATAGTATTCTAATTGCTAGTGTTTTTTCAACTTTCGACTTTTATCTGAATCGTGTCTGGGGGGGGCCCGTGCCCCTGTGCCACCACCCTGGATCCGTCCTTGGTTAGAACCCATCTTCGAAATGGGGGAAATTTAACCAACACGATTCGCGCATTGCGAAATAATGTCGGTATACATAACCATCCATCTTGCGCCGCAGTTAAGAAATTAATAGAAAAATTTTATCGAACCGGGTCGGCGTTGGATGTGTAAATCCCAGTACATCCTCGTAGTGGCCGCACACGCGAAAATATAGCCATTGTGAGTGACAGTGTTCGCGGCAATCCATCAAAATCCATTCGCCGTCGTTCCCAGCATTTTAATCTTTCCTACAGCTCCATGCAGCACATTTTAATAAAAGATCTGCATCTTCATACCTAGAAGATTCAATTGACTCAGGAATTGTAGCCAAATAGACCATGAACAGCGTCGTGAGTTCGTCGATTGGGTATTAGAAAATCATCACGTTGATGGCGATTTTTCTAACAAAATCATCTTCAGCGATGAGGCTCAGTTTCAACTGAATAGCTACGTGAACATACAAAATTGTTGCATTTGGGGTCATGAAAATCCACGGGCAAAATGGAAGCATCAGAACAAAGATTTGCTTACTTTTGTAGCCGTTATACTTTCTGTGCCGGTCAGCGTACTTGAACAATTTTATAAAATTTAAATTTTCTGTAGTGCAAGAAGGTCTAAAATATTGTAAAAACGTTCTATATGCAATAATTAAGATAACTTCTCATATCGCTGTACTTTGTTTCTTTGCTTTGCTTTATCTATCATGAAAAATTCGATGTCAAAAACTCACGTATATGTATGTATCTACATATGTCCATACATACAAACTAAATTTCATCCAGATATTATTGTCGAGCTTTTGACAATAGGATTCTTCTTCAATTACTTTTCATGTGTGGTAGGGTGGGTCGAAAATGACCAACAAGTTTTGCTTTAGAAATATGTTGAACGATTCTGATCTGAATATTTCACCAAATTGAAGCTCTTCCATTGATTAACTGTTGTCACTGTTGCCACAATGATTCTTTTATATCTAAAGTGATACTTTTTCTTTTCAATTTTGAATTAATACTTAATTTCTGGAATTTGGCAACTTTGATAGTTTTCACTATTTGTTGGTCGATTGTACTTGGCGAATAAGAGGAAAAGGTAATTGAACGCTTCAAGTACCTAAGTTTTAATGAAAATGTATAAACTGCAAACATTTAATATAAGTGCATATACAATTTATATATGTACTTTATATACATATATAGCTATAGATACATGTACTTAATTTGCTTTTTTCCATATTCTTAAAAAATTGAAGTAGGGTAATAAGGTCGAACAATTGCATGCGAAATAAAGATAAATTCTATTTGTGCTGTACTCAAAATTGCTGATATGCATGTATCTGATTGTAAATATATATTTTTGTTGATCAGTTTGTATGGCTGCATGTACGAGTACTCGTATGAGTATATCTACGATTTTTATTTTTTTTATTTTCTTTTATGCATAATAACTTCTGCAAAAACCCACATATTTGAATGATTCTTTTTGTAAAAAGTTAACCTGAAGATCTACGTCTATTGCATTTGTTTCTCTATGTTTTCTTTCACGATAACTAACTGCAGAATGACGATTTCCAATAAGAACGAAATGAATTTTTCACTGATATACACAATTAGGTGTAAAATTACTCGTAAGTAGTAGCATATTTTACTTGCTGTAAAAATTTATAATTGTACACCATATTGTAGAATTTTTGTATAGCATTTCCTCTTACAAGAGTAACAACGTTTACGCCTGTATTAGAACCTCTGTAAAACTGTATTTTTCAGCAGTGACTTTCTGGTGGATTCTATAGAAACTTTGCATATTTAACGTAATATGAAACCCATATATGGTTGCCCATACCGATTTTTCCCTTAAGAAAATAAATTTTTTGTTGATTGCAATGTAAGCTTTACTTAAAATTTAGATTTTTAAAGACGTAAATACTTTTTGATCATTTTTTCGTTTTTGCATGATACTTTTTTTTCCAGATCTTTGCGACAACACTGTTCTCTCATATAACAAACAAAGTGATGTGCATACCCAAGAATAATAGAATACAAGATTAGGCATTAGGATCTGCCAACTTTTATGCCAACTCGTATTTTTCTGTGATTGTTGGCGCGAATTTTTAATGTTTGAAAATGCCTCTTTTGTAGAGAGTACGATTTCTACAGAAACTCTAAAGGACTATATCACATCTTTGGAAAATGAAGTGTAAGTTTACTTATTTCCTAAAAACTAAAAAAATAATAAATAACGGAAGAACTTCATACTAAATGAAAACGAAACAAATTTCGGGCAGCAAGTACTTTCTTTAGAGCAGCTTCTGCAAAAATCAGAATTTGAACGCAAGAATATGGAGGATAAATTGAAGGAAATATTTACTGCAGGCCAGGTAAATAAGCTAAAGAACGGCCTTAAAAGTTAACATTGGTCTGAAGCGGGTATAGCGCAATTAATCAAGTTATACTGCACAAGTCCTAAGGCATATAAGCTGCTTCGAAAGAAGAATTTTCCGCTTCCTGCCGTTCGGACTCTCCAAAGCTGGGCACAAAAAGTGGACTTTTCACCAGGAATTATTGAGCCCGTTGTGAAGATTTTGTCGGCAGCTACTCAACTCGATGAAATCCAGAAAGTTTGTGTTTTCAGTTTTAACGAGATGAAAGCCCGCAAAACTTTCTGCTACGATAGATCATCGGACTCAACCTTAGCTCTTGTTAATTATGTCCGAGTGACAATGCAAGAGGTAAATATAGTTTTCTTTGACCTTTCTTAATTATCCTCTTCTTAATTATTTTCTATAGGATTAATGGCGAAATGGAGGCAGACCATATTCTATGCTTTCGATGTCAAATGACTGTCGAAATCTTGGTCAACATACTGGCGAGACAACAAAACAGTGTGGCTCCGACGTTGTAGCTATTGTTAGCGACTTAGGTGGTGGAAATAGAGGACTTTTCAAAAATCTTCATATCAGTATGGATAAGCCTTGGTAAATATGCATAAATATTTTGCGTTAAAACTCATTCCATGTTCCTTCCACTGTTTTAGGTTTTTCCACGAGAGAACAACATTTTTGTTTTTTCGAATGTTCCGCAAAAATCAAACTCCTTAGAAATCATTTTATTGATCAAGGGTTTATAATAAATGGTAAAAGTGTCAAGAAGGAGATTATTGTTAGACTCCAGGTGTGCACTTCTTCGGAGCAAACAATAACACACAAAATAACGAGCAGTCATCTAAACGTCGTTGGACCCGAGCGGCAGAAAGTAAAAATTGCAACGAAACTGTATTGACATACCATTGCCCAATCATTAACAAGGGCAGCAAGTTCGGGCCTTTTAAGCAACAAAAATTGCCAAGAATGCTTAGAGTTCTTTAAAACCGTAATATTTAAATACTTAACAAAATAATTTTACTTACTGTAATCCTAATACTATTGTTTGCTTACATACAAATGTCTGGTTTGATGTTATGAACTTGAGGATACCAACAGAAGATTCCAGGAATATGGTATGCATATGGTCTCATATGACACAAAATAGAATTAATTTATAAATTGTTTAATGAGCTTTCAAATGCTCCAGAAAACGAAACAAACTTAATATTATTTAAAAAGAAATGCAAGGCATATGCCAGGTTGAAATACTAAATTAATTGTACAAAATTTGGTAAGAAAAAAAATTGTAAAAATTTGTTAAAAATAAAAAAAAAACTTGTTATGTTTTTACAAGGCTAGTAAAATAAAGAATCTAAACTAAAGCAATTCTGCCTGAGACCCCGTTTCTTGGCAGGACCTCACCAGGCAGTAAGGTCATAGTTGAAAGGCGAAACTAAAGATAGAATACAGGTGGGTCTGCAAAACACTATGTACGGCACACTGGTCAGTGTGCTACCCCACGAGCAGCTGCTACGCCCAAAGGTGAGACAGGGACCCAATCCCTTGTCGCAAAGTGAAGTAGCACCACATCTTGCTATAGGCTTCGTGAAGTATTCATGATTGCGTTTCGGAGCTTCGCATGGCTGATAGGCTGGTACTACAGGCATCTCGGGGTTCTGTCACAATGCTATAGGTTCGAAGTTTCTGAGAGAAGTTTGTAAAAAAAACGGGACGTTTAATGGGAGCATTTCGTTTATTTTGGTGTATTTAAAGTCATGAGGACTGAAAATACCAAAAATTGCTGAATTGCTCTTGCGGGCTGAATTAACTGAAATGGGACTATATCTAGACTAAAAAGTTCTAAATTGGCACCCCTGTTGGCTTTCATTCGGTTGTGATAATGTGTAAACATGAGATACAAACATTTGTAAAACGTAATAGTTAAAAATATAAAGCCAAATCGCTGTGAAGATCAAGGAATGAAAGCCATGGCTTTCTTAGTTAAAACTAATTTAAGCAAAGCCATTTGCGTCAATTTTTTTTTTTCAAAAATAAATATAGAAAGAAAAGTAGTCACATGCGACTAAATTCCCCCAAAGTAAGTTATCCTAGTCCATAGACATACTCATATGTACATACACAAAGCGATGGCCAATATTATGTGCGACATGATGTGTAGAATTTTGCCAAATCTCCACAACCATCGCGATGCGTCGCCTCCTCCATATGGGAAACAGACTCTTCGGAGAACTGGGTGAGTTGGCACATGTAAGTTAACACAGAATAAGTTCCCACAGTTAACACAGAATAAATTTCCGTTTATCATTTGACGCCAACTTCCAACATCTTGTTTCACATGCCACGGTCGTCGTAGGAATCTCCTGACACTATGTCTGGCGATCATCAAACGTGAATTCCATCATGTATTTCGTTAGGTTTAAGATAGTATTTAAGCTCTAGTTTTTGAGATGAATTTCTTCAATTTTTGTTCAGAGGCGGAATCATTGCCAGTTTTGCTAAATAAAGTTTTTATTTAAATAAAATTCAAGTAGAATAATTTAATTTGTATCGCGATAAAGAATGCAAAAAGATGTCAAAAGAAAATTAATAAATAAAAGTCTCCCAACGAATCTCTCAAAAGTCTATTCAAAATCGAGTAATTTGTAGACCACCAACTATTTTTTTTAGGCTTAAAGGACCTCAGGTACAACTTTTCTATCCAAGTAAAATGCCTTAGTGTTTAGTGCATAACGGCTTTAAAAGCGTTGTAGGTAATTGGATGAAAAACAATATTCAATAAAGAAATTAAGCTAAATAGACAAATGTTATGTGTGTTTCTGTAACATTACTACTAAGGGTGTACGATTTTCTTTTTCAACAAGCATAAGAAACACTAACATGTAGCAACAGAATTAAAATCAATCACATTCTAGGGGCAAACAAGGAGCGTGCTGTGCAAGAACAAAAATTGAATTTTCGCAAAGTGCTATTACGCCACCGAAGATAACATAACACAAGAAAAAACATCCTTTCTTTTACCTACTTATGTGTAGCGCAAGTGTTGTATACGTGTGCTTTTGTGTGTTGGCTAGTGATGTGCCAATGTAATCAACCATAATTTCCATAACGGTGCAAATCAAGCTTTGAATTGATTAAACCTGTAATTAGCGGATAAAATGATTAATATTGTATGCATTCTTTGTTTATAGGTATAAATGTATATCAGTGTGCATGAATGGTGAGGAATTTAGATCTTTTATATTTCCATTCCCATTATGAGGTTGTCACTGAGTGCTTTCGATGCATGTACATAGGTACAGCTACATATGTATACTATGCTATAGACATGAGGTTACTGACCATTCTCTGTTTGCCACGTTGTAGGTTGCGATCCGGAAATGTTTGCTATTGGTTAATTGAAATGCAAATTATGTGGTCGATAAGGCAAACTGTGACAAAAGGCAATTTGTGCGGTACATGTTGTGGGCATGTTCTGCTAGTTTGGATGAACAGGAAGTGTTTACTGAATTCAATGTTTATAATGGGTGCCAAAGTATTGTGTGATATTCGAAGTAAATTTAAGCATCTACTTACGGACTTACATATGTAAATATGTCTTAAAAAATGCAGTTTCTTGTCACTCCAATTGAAGCCAATTTTTGGAAAAAAATATAAACATATAACGGGTGATTCAATACGAGTTACTTTTTTTTAATAGGGATTAATTCTCGGGCATAGCATTCGTGACAAATGTCATGTCCATGTGACATTTCTGTTCAGTAATCATTGGCATTTCATCATGAATAGACTTACGTTTGTGGAAATTTATTTCCAAAATCAGTGCTCAGTGAAACAAGTTTTTCGTGCACTTCGACCACTTTATGGTGCTCAAAATCGTCCAACTGAATGCACTATTCGCGAAAAAATCGCTAAACTTCGATCGAGTTTTACATTATTGGACGTCCATCCACCGACTAGAGTGCGTAGAAGCCGTTCTGATTTGAATATTGCTGTTGTAGCTGATAGTGTGCGTGAAGACCGCGACCAGTCGACAAGCTTTGGGTCTCTCATATGTCACATTGTGGCGTATTTTGAAGAGATTTTGGTGTAAAGGCATACAAAATTTGGTAACTCGGCCTTGGAACAGCTCCAAATTGATCCGAAATAATCCAGAAATGGACCTGTGATTGGCCTTCAAGATCATAACACGCATTTTAACCGTATACCGGCCGATATGCTCGAGAGAGTGCTCGAAAATTGGACCCACAGAATGGACCATCTGAGGGCTATTTGCGGACATGATATTATTCTCAAATATTAATTGTCATAAACCAAACTAACAGCTCAAATACAATTTTCGATTATTTGATTGATTTGTATGCATTTTATTTAAACAAAATTTAGGAGGCTCTTATTGGATCACCCTTTACATAGCTAATATCCTAAGAAGATCGTTGCGTAAAGTTCAAAGCGTATAATTTACATTATCTATCGGATCATTCGCCGGCATGTATACAATCTGTCATAAAATAAGCGTTCCAATTTGTCTTATAATTGTGCTTAAGAGTGGTCATGTTTTTATCGTTCTTAATGATTTTATCGTTATGGCGCTAAGAAGGCCAGAAAAACACGCTATATTAAGCTAGATTTTTTTTTTTTTTAATATAAATAAAAAATAGATAGAGCTAGATTGCGTGCCAAATTATTAGTATGTCTTATTTTTCAATTTATCTCTTGTCTTACCCTTAGAGTTTTTCTACTACTTGGGTTAGTGAACTTTAAAATTGTTCAGTTCAATTGAGAAAAGCTAACTGGTGTCGAAATAGTTTACGGTTGATTTTTATGGTTACGAGTAGATGGAGCAAAATTGTTTTTTTATAGATTCTAGCCAAAGAGAAGAGCTCAGTGAGTGGATTAAAAGCAAACGGACAAAGTATGTAGTTAGAATTTTATCAAATCTAATTTCCACTCAATTCGATTTTTATGATTGGACTATCTACATGGCATGGTCAACTTAAGAATAATTTAAATTATTATCAGCTAGCTGACACTAAGGGCGCGGTCATATAAAGCGTTTTCTGACGCGCGTTAGCTCCTGATTTCGTTGATAAACATCAACATGCAAATCAAATTACAAATAAATTCAAAAAGAAATGCGCCTAAACGCTTGGATATATAGTGTTTTTTAAAGGGCATTTTGAATTTATTCGATGTTTCTCTACTGGAATTTTTAGAGGTCATTATAGCAATGATTTGAGTGTAGGAGGCTACTTTTTGTGATTGTAGGTAAAGGTAGAGATTCGATTGGAATATTCAGTTCAGTTTTACTTGAGTTACTAGTTTAAAAATATGAACAACCTGTGACATGGCGGATTTAACAATAAAGACTGGTATTTTGACTATAGGCACTTTCATATGAAACATTTCAAAGTGCAATGGCGCAATTTGGTATAACACATCAAGGAGCTCCACTCACTATCAGGTTACAAGCTTCCTTGTTATGATTCAGACAGAAATACAGCTCTTAAGGTTGTTTTAATTTTTTTCTTATAAAGCATGTTAGAGTTCTTAGCATTATTATCTAAATGTACGTTGGTATTTATGTACATAGACTTTAATTTTACCTAAACGGTCAAAGCCGACCTAAAAACGTTATGGCGAAAATACTCGTAAGCTTCGGAGCAATGTCGCCAAAACATTTGCTAAGCATTCCGCTTGCAATGCCAGCTGTCCTGCTCCTAGGGGTCCTATCTGAACTTGAGCTAATTCCCTAAAACTTGACGCAACATCATGCACTTTTAGAACGATATTTCTTGTTTGTAGTGGCGATGATGTATGCCTCGTCATGTCCTGTGTCAACTCAGTTATCCTTCGTATGGCTGTCAAACATGAAGTCAAATGTTCTGGAAGTGTGGCCAATGTCATATCAGACATTGCTACAACCAACAACTTTGATGCTGTCACCAGAGCTAAAGTCTGCTCTGTGAGTTCATCTCGGGCCCTCTGAAATTTATCTTCGTTGATGTTGGAACCTCCACCAGCAGCTTGAGCAGCCGTGCACTGGGCAGCGACCTGGTCTAACTTGACTAACAATCCAGCCATTGCGACATCAGTTTTCGCTAGAAGAGCTTCAACATCGATAACGTAGCCATTTTTCGTAATGAGTCTGTCACTGTGCGTTGGGCTGTTGGAAAATTTGCGGGACATCTGTGGGGAACATAATAGCGAGAGCTGTGGTTTATTATCGGGATGAGGATTTTTCTGGCAAATGGGAGGACAATCGCTATTAGAGCGGTAGTGACCATTAGAGCGGCTTTGTTGAAGGGTAGCCTGCGTAGCATTGAAAGCACTGTCGATGTCACGATACGCACTTAAATTGCGATGAAGGTGTGGAGAGCCGATTCCGGCCAATTTAATAGGGGAACTGCCCTTACATGGGATCTGTCGAGTTGGTGATGGTAATGGTTGTGCTGCACGTAGGATGGGACGTGCGGCTAGTGGAGGTAGAGGTGGTTTCTTCGGAGGAACACTCACCACTGGTGAAAGACTGCGTTCGTCACATCTCGGCGGCAGTACTGGAGGATGCGGGCTGTTGTCGATTGGTATTATACTATCACACCTAACGTCGGGGGCGAAAGAAATTTGCTTCTTCGGAGAGTAACGACTTTGAAGTTCGGCGCTCTTTGGGGGTCGTGCTGGAGGACTGCAACTTTCAGAGTGAGTGCACCGCCTTGGGGGTAGAGCGAGCTCGTCGTTAGAAGTCAAAACTTGGGTGCTGATTTCAGGTTCTGGGGAAACACTGCAACTCGATTCATCCTTTTTGCTCTTCGCGCAGCAGGAAAAGGCTCCTTTTCGTTCCACTGTAGCGTACTCAATAACATGCGCTACAGTAGCATGCTTAATAGTTCCATTGTTGGTGCCATTGGTTCTGTTTTCCACGGGAACTCCTTTTGAGTTGCTGTACAGAGATTCCTCCATACCACGTTCGAATTCCATACTCTTACGCTTTCCTAGTTCCTCAAGATTAGGTGGAGGAGGAATGATAAATGACATAATCTCCTCTGGTGTCAGTTCCTTTGCAGGGGTTGCTTTTTGTGTTGGAGGTGCTATAATAACTTTCGCCAAGAACTTATCCAACTCACAATCACCGTCTTCGCTGCGATTGCTGCTGCTGCTGTCACCGAATCCTCTTGGAGCTGCATTTAAAATTGATAGCGCATCGAGTTCATCCGGGGTCTGGGGTGGCGGAATAGCTCTTAAATCTATCAAATCAGGGTCAGTCTCTATGAATGTGTCCTCTCCTATCTCGAAGCCGTAAATCTCCGACAACTTCTTCGCTGCTAAATCGGTGTCCTGATTATTGCTATCCACTTTACTGTACTCCTTAAGCTGTTTAAGGTACTCCTTGAGATTGTAGTCCTTAGCATCAGTACCCATAGAACTACCATCAGGGCTATGCAGCCCGAAACTGGTTCTATACAAGTTCTTCTTATTCTGTTGAGTCTGCGGCGGTCGTTTATGCGTCGGTGAAGTACTAGGAGTATGTACTGATTCTGAGTCGCTCTCACTCTGTGAACAATCATGCCCCAAGGCTTGCAAATCGCTTAATAGCTGACTCAAACCATTCACCTTCCTAGCCGGCTTGGGTGTCAATTCACTTTGACTCACCACACCACTATCTGAGCCCTGATTATTGCTGCCACTAATAGAATTTAGACCTTTTGTTATACCGCTAAGATCATGATTAATCGCTTCCGCTAGTAGGACCAACGAGTCGCTGTGCTTTAACACGCCTGGCGGTGGTGCATCCTCGTTCGAGGACACTTTACTGCTATTCAAACTATCACAGTCGCTGTCAACGAATTCAATTGCACCACCACCAACGCTCAGATTTGGTGAATAAGCGCTGCCACCATTCCATCGCGACTGCATACCACTATAAGCTCCTTTTGTCATCTCCTCGTACTCCTCGTCAACCAGTTCGCCATGCTCATTCAAGTACTGTTCAGAATTCTCAACCATTTTCTGCATCTCTGCTACTCGCCGGAGAACCTCTTCATTGCGCGCCTCAATCAATCCATTCGATGCGGGGCAATACATAGCCGAGCTGCTGCCACCACCACTGCTGTCACTTAAACCAGAGTCCTTTGCGTCTTCCAGCAGCTCCATTGCCATTACGCTGTGAATGTCTAGGTCGAGGGTATGCGGCACAGGATGACCTCCCGCCCTTCCATTCGGTACCATCATTTGTGCGGGTTTGTCATTGTTATTGGCCATGGCCGTTGTATTCATGTTGCGGTCGCACTGATTGCCACCATTCACCCCCACACCATTGCCTGACAAATTATCAACACTCTTCATGGGACTAGATATTGTGGGTGTTATTGTATTGACCGAATTCGACGCGGCCATGTTGGTTGATGACACTGTGAGTTGCTTCACCGAATGGTACGGTGGTGGCAGCAAAAAGTTGATGCTATGTGCACGGTTATGGAATGGCAATAGGTAACTCCACGCCGCGGGGAGGACAGTATGCTGAGCGAGATATGAAGGTGCGTTGTCCTCGTCGTATTTTTCACGTTCTCTATCCACAGGCAGGTCTTTTCCTATTGGACAATCAAAAGGTAATGAGATTTGGCTTAATATATAAATAGAATTACGGCAAACTTACCTGTTAGTAAACGGAAGTAACCAGCTAGGACTAGAGAAAATTCGCAGGCATCGCGGTCTTCCATTGAAAACTTTGCAACCCGATCACCGAGCATGAACACTCCGACGGTGCAGGTGATGTCGTCCTCGCGATTAACAATCACTCGGGTGAAGTCCTCGATTGATGAAATCGGCTGTGGCTGAAACAAATGGTAACTAAACTTTAGAGAGATTTTAATTTTGCATATAACGGATGGTTAGGAAGGACTCAAACAACGTACATATAGTCCAGGTTGTTTAAACCAAAAAATGTCATTAAATAGAGGTAACATTTTGTTTACCGCTGTTGAGGCTAAAGTTTTTTGTTGGCAGTCTATCGAACACCAGTTTAATTTTTTTTTATTTAATTAAGCAAAACGTGTCTAATATTCTGCAATGGATTTATGGGATCAAAATAGAAACTAATCCCAACAGTCAGCAACCGCCGGAAAAATATATAAATGAATAAATAAATAAATAAAATAAATAAGTAAATAAATTGATTAATGAATAAATAACAAGGTAAATAAAAAAAAAAAAATCAATAAATAAGTAGATAAATAAATAAAATAAATGAATAAAGATATAAGTAATAAACGAACAATAAATAAAAAATATTGAATAAATAAATAAGATAATTAAATTAACAGCAGCAATAGGAAAGAAAGTAGGTACACATATGTATTAAGCAATATGAAAGAGAAAATACAAAATGGATATACATATGTATATATATGTACATACCTAAATGCTATACGTTATATACAAATAAAACTATGTTTTGAATAATTAAGGAAATAACATTTTTATTGTATATAATATTTTTGATAAATTCTCGAAGTTAGCACCTTGTCTAGATAAATGCTCGGACATTTATCAGAACTAACCCATGAAATATTACAGTTGCTTACCCTAAGGTTATTGCTAAATAAGAAATCATTTTTTTTTTTTATTCTTGAGATTGACACTTTTCAATACTAATTTTGATTTTCCAATGGTTATAGTACTCGAAAAAGGTATGCTCTAATTTTACAGATTTGATTCCATAATATACCCGCATTCGTTAGACATTGCATTCAACACAATTTCATTTCAGAATAGTTGCGAAGTCTGATGAGAAATTATTATAAAGGATTGGTGCCAAAACTGATCCTAGAGAAACACCTGCCGGGACTATTTTTTGAACCAAACACACGTTATTTAGGGAAACAATAAAATATCTGTGAGTCAAACAACTGGAAGGTAAACTGGACATTCATAATTTATTAACTTGCACAGAAAACCTTTATACCATATAGTATTGAAACCTTTTAGAATGTTCAGAAGCACTAAACTATTGGATTGCTTAGATATTAATTTTGATGTGATATGCGAGTATTTGATGTGACGTTTAACAGTTTCTCTTAAATCAAACTTCTATAGGTATGACATTTTTGTCATCAAAAAATAGATAACGAATTCAATTAATTAACCATCCTATTGCAAAATATTATAGTTTCATTCAAACATTAATTATAAATATCAGAATCTTGCAACCAATTAATGAAAGTGGCTTGAAAATTATATTATTAAATTGATCAAGCCCAGGTGCTTTTTGTTTCTTAAGGTTAAAAATATTGTCTTCTTTGTCTTCTACTGAGACTTCATTTGAAGAAGTTGAGACGCAGTGATTTTGAAGAAACGTGTTCCCCAATAACTCAGATCTTTCTTCACTGGTGATGGTGATGGAGATGTTGCCTGAATCTTCGAGCTAAGAGTTTCGAATTTCTTTCCGACGAAATTTATTACTCCGTTTCTTTTTTTTTTTTTTTAAATCAGGAATTTCAGATATAATCAGTCGATTAAGGTCTTCATATGTCTGCTTATGTTTAAATTCTTAATACATATGTGTCTGTACGTCCCCCCGAAGACCGTAGATGATCTGAACAGCCTTTTCCAAACTTGTTCGAACCCTGATCCCCGTGCAAGCACAAAAAGCATATTTGTCCTGTACCGACCCTTCTCTAAAAATTAGTAAAAAAAAAAAAAAAAATTAAATAACATAAAGTTGCAATCCGCCTATAACGGAGTATGATGCCCTATCCCTCATCCTGCAGCCTTTCTCTGACAAAGTAAAATAAACTGTTTGATTCAAATTCAATGCAATATGTTTATTCCGAAGATATTTCAGCGATTTCTAAGAGTTTTTATCAGGGAACTGTTATAAGGATTTTTTCTTAAAAAGTGGGCGTGGCTTCAACCATTTGCAAAGATTTTTTTTTGAAAAGTGGGCGGATTCCTAAAGCGTTTACACTTGCATTGCTTCGGATTCTAAAAAGGTAATACGTATCTTCTTGGCGCCACACTCAACTCTAATGAAACATGGCACAACCACATCCAACATTGCAAAATCAGCATCCATGAAGTTGAGCTACCTATTTAGGGCAAAGATGTTTACAGCGCAACATTCCCTTCTTCTATACAAAGCACAAGTTAAACCAGAACTTGAGTATAGTTCTCACGTTTGGAGTTCGGCCCCAAAACATTCCGCACTAACTTTCAATCTACAGCCGTTAGCTCATTGAATACTGGTAGCAGACCTATGCCTATACTAGAGATACTATCATGGCAGATGTTCCGAAAATCTCAATAGGATAGTCTCTGGCAATGCAATATTTGTATGTATGTCCACCTAACAACGGCGCGTATACCCTTTAATCAAAACTCCTTCCGGACAGGTAAACTTTGTAATGTAGGAGACATATGTAGTTTCAGAAACCTTTGATCTCCAATAATCGAACAGATTCAACAGGCATATACAAACATCTCTAGGCGTTGGCTTAGCTTTATAGGTACGCGTCTCCAGAGAGAAGATTATAAAAATAATTATCATACATATAAAGTTTCATCTTTCCAGCACAAAATTTAAGGTCCAAAAACTGGTGACATACGGATGGACTTACGGCATTTCTAAATCCAAATAACTTTTGATGCTGATCACAAATATATGCATCATATAAACTTTTGGGGGATCTATCGTTATTATGTTACAAACTATGCATCAAAATTAATATACTCGTAATTACTATCAAACATTGGATGTTGACCTTCACGTCCCAAACATGGTTGTGGGTTTACAAAATTTGAACGATTATTGGGCTTGAGTCTACTTAGTATTTTTCAAAAGTCAGTTTTATTTCTATTGGGCAAATCCCAAAGCTGAGCGCTCTCCCGATCACGAACGCTCTCAATAGCCCGTAAGTAAGTGTAATAATTAAAAAGTGTTGCGTGCAGGGCTCTCATTCATATTTCTAAATGTAGGGTAGAATCGGCGAAAAAAGGGGGCTAAACTGGAAATTTTCGGGCTAGATTTCGAATTTGAATAAGGGCTAGATTAGAGTGGCTCTAGGGGTCGCAAATCACACTTTCAAAATCCTTTATCTAGAAAGCTGAAGCAATACAAAGTTATGGTATTATATTTTTTTTTTTATAATTTGCACTTGTTAAAGGGGATATGAATACCCTTATACTAATTTTTCAGAACACGTGCGTTTTGTGGAAAGGCGAAGAGACAGAGAGAAAGACAGAGTGGTGTAGTCTGAAATTCAGGTGGTATTAAGTTTCTGTAAATTCCAAGAGTGGCTGTCCAGATAACTGGGGAGTATTTTGTTTGTTTTCGCTATTATTGTCGTTGCTTATGATTCACAGTATTTTTTTCCGTCCTCCTGATGTCATCATCGCGATCAAGTTGCATTTTAACCATATGACCACCCTACTGCCAGTGTTATGCCTTCACAGTAGAGTTGACTTAGCTTTCGCAAGTGATCGACTTCTTTATTTATTTCATGCGAAATAAATAGATTGATTCTTGACATCAGGATTCGAACCGTGAATCAACAGCGTGACAAGCGATGATGTTACCACTATACCACGGCCACCCTCATGTATATAATACTATAAATGATATATACGAATTTCAGAAACAATCCAATATACAAGAATTGTTACTTTGCCTTTATGTGAGTTTCAAAGATTCCGAATAGGGCCAAGAAGTTTTTAGCAGCTATTTGATGAATATTATTCTTCAATAACCTTTTCGAGAGGCTTCCCTTTTCAGTTTTCATACAAAGTTTTAATTTTTCTTTAATTATCCAACCAACTTTTGCCGAACAAATTATTTCCAATTTATCCAAACGCCAACCCTTTGTCAAATTCCTTCTTTAAAAAACTCATTAAAGTCTACAAAGATGTTCACTGGCCCCTACATCGTCCAAAACTATTAAGCAAAGTTGATTTAATTTCCCTGGCATTTATTCGATACATTAACTGAGTAAATTGGAATTTTGAAATCTCCACCTCATTGGTGGGTGTACCCGTCATTTATCCAGCCCGTAAGCAATTTCCTGTCCATACGGTAACAACGGTGTTATCGATGTTGACTTTATGACACTTGCAGGACCGATACTCAGAAATCTCAGATTGACTAAATGAAAAATCGATTTGCTCTCTGGCAGCTGAGGAAATTGATTGTGTGACTACCACACCGTAGGCACTGTGACTGTAAGTCTTCAAAAGGAAACTGGTATTCTAAAAACCCATGATATGAAACCCCCAAAAATACATCCCCGATAGAACTTCACTTGAAAGGTAAAGGTTGAAATATAATTAATGGTAGTTCACTCGAACTCCGAAGTAATTTCAATCGATTCATGATAGTGGTAGTTGAAGCTGCTGCTTCCAATTTCCCCAAATACCTATGTAGTTGCAATGAGTGGGAATCACGTTAAAAACACACGACAGGGAGCAATGGCTTTGGAAGGCGGGCAGTGACTAAGGAATGTACCTACGTAAGCGACCAATTTTCCGGTGATGTCGTAATTGCTTTAATTTAATTAGTTGCCAATATCTGAGGCAGGCAATTATCAGAAAGGATGGAACAAACTGTTTTGCGGAGTATTGGAATTGGAAGCTTTGCCATGTAATTGGCAGATTACTAAATGAGACTATCACCACCATGATTAGATTTGTGCGATTGAGAGAAAAGTGAATGTGTTTGTTAGGGGCAATTTGCTGTGAATGAGAAGAGGCTGAGTTTCAGAAAGTCGAACCTTAACTATAATTAACATTAAAAGCTTTTCGGTTCAGGAGTTAAATATTGGGTTCTGAAAGTTTGAAATAGCGTTTCTCTACATAACAATGGTAATCAATGCCAAAATTCGGCTGTCAGGCAGTTTCAACTTGTACGATGATGACCAAATACTCCATCCTCCATCCACCTGATCTATAGACTGAAATCAAAATCAGTAGGCACTGCTTTTGACTTTTGCCAAGTTTTTGTAAACTCTACAGTATCAAAAGTGTTTATTTGTAAATCAAGAATGCTTCCAAACTCATACACCTATGTATAAATAGAGTGGTCAAATTTACGCAAAGAACAAAATTTACAAAAATAATCTAATACGTATATGTTCGACTCGAAATATCAAGTTTTTTCAAGTCTTCCGGCACTTTCTCTCTGTTTTCCTTCCTTTGTCGTCTAGTAGATATCAACAAATATTCCTTGCTGTTTGAATTGATGACAGTACCTAGATATTTAAAAACAATAGAAAATTAGTTTGGCTAACTATGTACAGGAAGGCAGAGAAGTCACGAACTAGTGTAAACAATTTATAACATATTAATTAGGTAACTTTTTAATCTTCTTTTCAAAATAAATTAAAGTGAACCCTTAAAATTAAAACCACTTCGCTGTACAACTGTACAAGTGAAACTTCACTATGGAGCAACGAGCGAAGTGGTCGAATTCGTTTTTACACATCAGACAATTTTCGGAACTCAGCGTGCATATCGACGTCATTTTAAGACGGCAAACTGTCCATCGCGATCGGCTATAAGGCGAATAATTCAACGTTTTCGAGAACAAGGATCAGTAACGAACATCCCTCAAACCGAAAAATTGCAACCGCGATTGAACGGGTGAAGGATAGTGTTGCTGAAAATGCAACAACTTCTACCAGGCAACGTTCATCACAGCTTGGGTTGTTCAGAACATCACTGCATTTTGAAGGATCTGCATCTTTTTCCCTACAAAATTCAATTGGTGCAAGAATTGAAATCATTGGATCCACATCACTGCATTTTGAGGGATCTGCATCTTTTTCCCTACAAAATTCAATTGGTGCAAGAATTGAAACCATTGAATCCACAAAAGCGCCTTGAATATTCCCGTACACACACTCATCATGAGCGAGAAGCTCATTTTCATTTGAATGGGTTTGTTAATAAACAAAACTGCAGTATTTGGGTTTCGGAGAATCCAAGAAGCAGCGTAAGTTGCATCTACTTCGCTTCATTTTTCAGGGACTTATTGACCCACCCTCGTATACTGTGTGGCGATCACAACCGGGAATCACCGTGCATGATCGAAAATAAATACTCCAAACTTGGCTGAAACAATCACAGGCAATGATGGTTACCCCCTATATCACAATCACTCCGCAGAGGATAACGGCAGAACGACAACATTGAAAGTCAAAAATAAGGACGTTGTAGTCGACAACAGTTGGATTGCTCCGTATTCGCTGCTTTCCAAAACATTCAAAGCGCATTGCAATGTTGAGTACTGCAATTCTGTCAAGTCCATCGAATACTTTTGCAAGTACGTCACAAAAGGAAGCGATATGGCTGTATTTGGTATTGCAGCTCCTGATGCCAACGAAAAATCAGATGGGAAGATATGTCAGCTGCAATGAGGCCGTTTGGAGAATCTTTTCATTCTCCGTACACCAACGTCATCCCACCGTGGTCCATTCAGCTGAGCATCTGGAGAATGGACAACCAGTTTATTTCATAGCAGCAGACGCAGCGCAGAGATCTGAACGAACACCAGCGACAACGCTGACAAGCTTCTTCGCGACATGCGCAAGTGATCCATTTGCAAAAACACTGCTTTACTCGGAGGTGCCAAGATATTTCACATGGAACACATCATCAACAAAATTCCAACGTCGGAAAGCCTGTTCCTGGATACGTGAATGCATATTCAACCGGTGCATTGGGTCCCATTTGCACAGTTCATCCGAGCAATGACGAATGTTTTTACCTGTGTTTGTTATTGGTTGATATTCGTAGACCGACTTCATTTGAATTTCTACGAACTGTCAATGGTGAGTTATGCGCAACATATCGAGAAGCCTGTCAGTGTTTACATTTGCTCGAGGATGACATTCATTGGGATCACACACTCGCTGATGGTGTTATTTCGTCTACTGAGTATCAAATTCGATTCGATTCATTTGTGGAACAAATACAAAGACAATATGGCTGAAGACATTTTGCAATGAGTGCGTATAACAACAGCGAATCCCGAACTTGAATTTAATGCGGAGATCCATAACGAGGCGTTAATTTCTATAGAGGATTTGTGCCTGATGATGTCCGGGAAGATGTTGCACGAATTAGGAATGCCAGTGCCGAATCGCCCCATGCACGATGCATTCAATCAAGAATTTGAACGAGAACGGTAATACGATCGAGATGCTTTGAGTCAATCAGTACGAACAACAGTTCCACTATTGAAACAGCAGCAGAAATCCGCATACGATACATTAATGATAACAGTCAACGGTGGCTATGGATGAATCTTCTTCCTCGATGCACCTGGTGGAACTGGCAAAACATTCCCAATTTCACTGATTTTGGCTTCGATTCGCACACAAAGTCAAATAACGCCAGGATCGTTGCCACATTGTTAGAAAGGGGACGAACAGATAATTCTGCGCTCAAACTGCCATTGAATTTGCAAACGATAGATGAATGATAGGTGCAACATTGCCAAAAAATCAGCAATGTCTAAAGTACTACAGAATTGCAAAATAATCATTTGGGATGCGTGTACGATGGCGCACAAAGGAGGATTGGAGGCACGTGATGGAAGGTTAAAAGATTTGCGTAATAATCAGGACCTCTTTAAAGGTACGACGATTCTGCTGGTCGGCGATTTTCGCCAAACGCTGCCAGTTGTTCCAAGATCAACAGATGCTGATAAAATAAACGCTTGCTTGAAGCCATCAACTTTGTGGAGATACGTGAGAACAAGTTAACAACGAATATGCGAGTCGCGTTACAAAATGACGAATCGGCGGAAATGTTTTCCAAGCAATTATTAGACATTGGCAATGGAAAAATTCCGGTTGACGCTTCCACTGGCCTCATTTCGTTTCCACCTAATTTTTGTCAATTCACAGCGTCGAAAGATGAATTGGTAACGAAAGTGTTCCCGAATATTGTTGCGAATTACAAAAACCATGTTTGGTTGAGCGACGATTTGAACATAGAAATTCGAAGTCAAATCGCTGCCCAATTGCATTTATTTAAATCGAACGATTCAATTATCGAATTGAATTCCTGAATTCATTGGATTTGCCAGGAATATCGCCGCACAATTTGAAGCTCAAGGTCGGATCGGTGATAACCTTGTTACGCAATCTGAACCAACCGAAACTATGCAATGGAACAAGACTCACTCTTAAGAAGCTGATAAACAATATGATTGAAGCAACGATAATCATAGGAAAGTTCAAAGGCGAAGATGTTTCGATTCCAAGAATAATTAAATAATAATTCCAACCGTCTTACCGTTTCAATTAAAGCGTGTCCAGTTTCCGGTTCGCCTTGCATTCGCAATGACGATTAATAAATCGCAAGGCCAATCGTTGGAAGTGTGGGGAATAAACCTCGAATTGCCATGCTTTTCCCATGGGCAATTGTACGTGGCTTGTTCGGGAGTCGGTAAACCATCGGTGCTATTCGTTTTCTAGCCGGGCAGAAAGACAGGAATTATCGCTCATCACCAAGCGTTGCGATGAACGCATTAAAAAGACCAACAAATGATTGTCAAAACAATGAATTCCGATTTATTTCAATTCAATAAATCCATGATCGTACTGAAATTGTTTTGTTTCAATTCACACAAATTCAAAGACAGATTTGGTTCGATGAATCCCTTCTCGACGAATTGACTGACAGGCAATGCACAGCCTAAACCACTGGAGACAAAGTAATAAAATAAACGTACTTAATATCAATGTCTATCAATGCCAATGTCTACATATGTGTGCGTTTTAGGCTCCTATACCGCTCATTTGATTGCAAGTTGTTGTCTACATGCTGACAATAGTTGTTAAGGTAGTACAGTTAATGTACGATAGGTAGCGCGCGAAACCAGATATAAGTTACACAATTGTCTTAACTGCTAAGGGCAGGTGAAGCAAAGCGAGCATGGGTCAGATAGTGTTGAATAAATATTTTAAAATTTAACTTAGCATTATATCAAAATTTTAGTAATTTTAATAAGCACATGGGAGCGGAGTTGGCTTGGTGGTCACTTGACATTATAACTGAAGCTCTTCATGGTATACAGATCTTCTGAAAAGGCAATTTTAACTCCACTTTCCTTTTTGAATTCTTCTTCACCATATTTGGGTATATATATAAAGCACGATGTCAACTGTACTCTGAAGGCATAACACTGGCAGTAGGGTGATCATATGGCTAAAATGCAACATGATCGTGATGATGACATCAGGAGGACGGAAAAAAATACTATGAATCATAAGCAACGACAATAACAGCAAAACAAAAATACTCCCCAGTTATCTGGACTTAATAATACCTGAGTTTCAAAACAACTACACCAATCTGTCTTCTCTTTGTCTGTTTCCCTTTCCACAAAACGTCCATGTTCTAAAATTAGTATAAGGGTATTCATATCACCTTTCACACGTGCAAATTATAAAAAAAAAATATATATAAAGCAAGCCAACAATAAAATAATAAATAGTCATAGGCATATTTTCCATCGCTGCTTGGAAAACGAAAGCGTAAAAATGTAGGCTTTCTTCTTCTTTTCCTTACGGCGTGGTTATGATCCGGAGTAGAAGGATCAACCCTCCCACTTTACTGCATGCATACTGGTGCGCCTGTGGGGTTTGCCGGTTTGACCCCAGGAAGTACCGGCAGACTTCCCGGTTTCGGATCACTTCGTCATTGAGGCCAATCAAATGCTGTTTTTTTTTTGCATTTGTGTGATCCAGTTGTTTTTTGGTCTGCCTTTTTTGTGCGATTGTATAGGGACGATGAATGATTTTGCCTTTTTGACGGGGTACGAAGGATCTCTCCTTTGAACATGACAATATCAACTAAGACAGTCGTGATCTATCTTGTGATGGGTTCTTTTACATGAAGGCTTCCTCGAATCTTCGAACTTCTTATTCTATCAAGCTTTGTTACCCCTGATGTCATGTGAAGCATCTTCATCTCAGCTGCCGTTAATTTGCCCTCATACCTTTTGTACATTGTCCAGCATTGTGAAACGTATGTGAGCGCCAGACGTACAACTCCGGTGTAGAGCCTTCCTTCCTTCATTTTGGTCACAGAAGATAACGGAGATTTCGCGATGATTTATGTCATCGTCACAAGTTGCTTCGCTATTGATAATAGATCCCAGATATTTGAACACACTTTTCCATTCAAGTAAATGTCTGGAATAAGCCGGTGCGAATCACAGAACGGGCGGCACAGATACTCTGTCTTTTTTGAACTAATACGGTACCCGCTTCCATTAAAAAAACAACCCATACATCAAGTGCTCGTTGCAGGGACATTTGATCTTCACTTATGACAGTTCCATCGTCAGCAAAGAATAACTGATGCACTTTGGGGTCCGTCACTTTTCCTTCAAGCAGATAATCAAGGCCTGCAATAAATAGCAAAGGACTGAGGCCGCTCCCCTGGTGTACACCGACTTTGATTGGGAACTCTTCGGTGACTCCTGCGGGATTCTTACTCTTGTCTTTGCTTCCTCATACATTTCCATGATTATGCGCACGTAGGTTTCTGGAATTCCTCGTTGTCTGAGCGCCACCCATAAGAGATCTCTTGGTTGTCTATCAAAATCTTTTTCAAAATCAACCAACACCTTTAAGGAATCACGATGTTTTTCCATTATGATCCTTATACTTTGAAATGCATCTGTTGTTGATTTACTCGAGAGAAACCCGCACTGGTCATCAGATAGCCGTATTATTTTCCGCAGTCGGCCATCTAATACCCGCTCAACGATCTTCATGGTGTGTGACATCAGCTTGACAGAACGGTAGTTATCGAAGTTATCGCACTTTTCCTCCACTGATTAGGCATTGAATCACCGCTCATATTTTTCCAGAACACAGAGGGTATCTCGTTTGGCCCAACCGCTTTTCTTTTTTTGCTTGAAATTGGGCGCACTTCTTCGCGAGACCTTTGCAACATCTATATATCGCTTCAAGGCGAGCTTTTTCATCTCTATTAGTAAAAATGTAGGCTTTGAATGTGTTATAGGCAATTTAAGGAACTAGAAAATAATAAAGCGCGATTTTCTTGCCCGTTGCCATGGTCCATTATTATGCAAAGAAGTCTTCGATACTAGGCTCCATAGGGCTCCTAATAATATCTAGGTAATTATCCCCACAATATTAATTTTTGCTGGGCAAAGTATAAAAGCATCGAAAGTTATATCGATTTAGCCATGTCCATCTGTATTTGTCTGTATGGCATCAGTTTGTGGGCCTCAAATTTGCAGCTAGGAGGATGAAATTTTGTATGCTAGCTTTTTAGAATAAGAAGCAGTAAAAGTATAAAAATATTTGAAATCCATCCACAAACACATTTACTTAAAAAAAAATTGTTTTTTCAATATTTTTACTAGAAAATGAATTTACAATTTTAAAATGTGACGCCCACTTTATAAAGCATGGATTAGAAAATTACGAATGTGGTACCACACGATCCATTCCAGACGGATTGTACCTTTTTTGCAAGTTTTTATTTTTTCCCATCTTAATACTTTGGCTAATAGAATGTGCTTTATACAAACTGATGAGCTCATTTGGTTTTGTCATTGAACATTGTAATACTCTAATCACTTTGTGTTAAATTTTTATGAGCTTACACAAAGTTTAGCTTTCAAATTCTCATTTCGTATTGTTTTGTCAGGACCAATCCAAAAGATTGTAGTATTTTTTATTATAATTTTAAGATTTCCTTTATAGGCTACAGATTAACCAATATTCAATTATGGTAACATGGCTGCATAACATTTTAAGCTAGGATTCGAATTAAACATGTTGTTCACCAGTTAGCTGGCAACCCGTATTGACCATTTCATTAATAAAATGTCATTAAGCCTTAGATTATGAGAGATGCACAAAAGTTGAGCATTATCATACGCAAGTTTAGCAGTTGTAAGATTGATTGTTACCGAGAAATCAGAGTTCTAACTTTTGAGATTATCTATGTAAAACTTAAGAGCGGTATTTTTTATTTGTTCGCTACTCTATACATTTACAAGACAACAACCTATGGTGCGTGCGATGATGAAGAAGTCTGTGAAAATACAACTCATTTTCTGTATCCTTGATTAGGGAAATACTCTTTCAGAAACTAGTCATTCAGATACATTTTTCCGGATATACTCGTATACGAACGATTCGATCACCACCATTCACTGTGTGTGCCTAGAATTGGTTTATGCTATCCATGCAACCATAGTGAATGGTTTTGCGTACCTTATCAGTACGAATACTATCACCAATTTTGACGCCCTTGAATATGTTCCTCCACAACATTTTGTGCTGACTTACGTAACTTGTATACATTTTGATCTAATAATAATAATAATTTCCCAGAATCAATTTTGAGGATTGTCTCTCTTTCCACATTTGGTCCGAAATTGTGTTGTCGGAAGAGTTTTCCTCCATGAATGATGATCAATGCTGGTAGTTTTTCTTCAAGATTTGCCTTCAAGCGGTCTAATTGTTGACCATAATATTCCTTTGTGATGGAATCCGTGCATATCCCGCCAGACAGAGAGCATTACATTTTTCTGGGTGACGACCTACCTTAGGATACAAACGAAGAAAGGAAGAACATATTGTTGATCGTTGCAGTACGTGCTATACGTGTTGCAGTACGTCATTATCCGGGTCAGTTCGCCTTCTTGTCATTATCTTTGAGCATAATTTCCATCTATTCAATATACCTTGC
Organism: Pocota personata; assembly: GCA_963082735.1. Lineage (NCBI taxonomy): Eukaryota > Metazoa > Arthropoda > Insecta > Diptera > Syrphidae > Pocota > Pocota personata. The sequence goes on from OY720429.1 coordinate 74,500,521, forward strand.
ATTACGATTTTAATAATCTCAAATCCAAATACGGCGAACATACCCTTGGTTATTTCCATTTCAATAATTAATATCTCAGACAATATTCGGTTCAGATTCTAAATATCGAATGAAGAATAGGTGTGCAATAGGCATTAAAAATAAAAAAAGCCCCGCTGCAAATTGTATTTGAGAGGCTTAATCATAATCTAAGGTATCAACAATCCACATCATTTACGAGATGACCTGATACATGTGTATGGTATAGAGCTGTGGCGATGGAAAGGATTTTTTGTTTGTGCAGTCAGTGAAACGATAGTGAGTTTTAGATTGGTGTGGTGAATCATTTTTTGTTAGTTTGAGGGACATGGAAAGGAAACAAGGGTAGGGATATAATGTAATACATATTTACATAAACAATTTGACGTCAGTGATAGTTAGGTTAGCTTAAGGTGGCTGTCTACATCTGTGTACAGACACTTTAACCAAAGCAGCTCCATTGTAATACCACGGAATCTATAGCTATTCTAACTTATTTTTTTATTATCTAATTTTATTATCTAAAGGCTAATTGAATCAGCCGGAGGTTCTTATGGAGCAGTATTCGCCAGGTCACCGAGGTCGTCGAAGAGAAGAGTCCCGAGATGCAGCAGTCTTCTTTTGGACAGGTACAAAGGAAATGTAGGATCGTTTCTTAATCCTCTTCATCCCTGCAGCTCCTGAAGAAGTTGTTTAAAAAATGGCCTAGCCTTATAGCATGTAGACCTATATGACAGTATCCCGTGAGGTCACCAATGACGGTACTGATCTGCTATCGTTTTAGTAGAACCAATCTATTAGAGCAGTTTTGATCTAACTTAAGCCAGTGAGTAATTCATTTTTAAGAAACGTGTCATTATAGTAGGATAAGTTGATGTTTAAGGAGTACAACATGTATACAATCCTCAAGCGAGAAATAATATTCATTTATACGAGGCGCACCAAAAAAGACTAGAAGCCAGCTATGATTAATAACATTAAAGTAAGCATTCTGGCGAAGTCGGGCGGACTAGCTACTCATTAGTTTAACACTTATTGCCACCTACCTATTCTAAGTGAATACAACTAAAAACTGCCTTAAGTCATTTACTTAAATCGGAAATATTTACAATTGCTTATACACACTTTCATTCCTGCATCTTCTTTTAATTGAATTACTAGTAAGAGCTATTTAAATAAATACTTCACAATTATAATCGCCTTGCTACTTAAGTACCAATTCTCATTCCTTAGTAAATTCTTTAAGCCAATTAATTTCATTTAAACCATTTTCAAGTGTAGTTCCAACAAAGGCTCCAGGGTATTCGCAGGTGATTGTTTATGATTAGTACACCGCCGCCGCTTGAAAGCGTTTAGGCAATAATTTAATTAGAAATGCCTTCATTTAGTTACTTAAAAAACGATATTTCTCCCTTGTTGTATTTAGTTACATAAATAATGATGTCAGACAGTTAAATTAAATTTCTCGGCCAAAAACAACATTCATGTAAATTTAATTACTGAAACGTCGGCCGAATTATCTCCCTTTCGCACAACTCAAGAGGAAAAAAAGAGTGAAATCCATGAAGTCAAATGCTCTCAGAACCCCTTCCCTAAAAGTTGTATCTGAATAAATATGAAGTACTTACCACTGAATTTCGCACACCGGCAATTTGACTTAGACCAAATCGGGGACTAACCAAAAGTACTCGTTCGACACCTTCTCGCTGGTTTGTGCTGAAGCATTTAGCCCCATAGCTGGGTAGACCGGATATGATGTCGAGATAATGGATTTTCGCCTGTAAAGAGAGGAAGGAACGATATTCTATAACAAAAGGGACTATAAAGTGTATCAATCAGAGGACATGCACAACAGGAAGGTATTGTTGTAAACACGTTCCATCGATCCCCCCTGAAGCACTACATTTAGGGCGAGGAGGCTTTATCACTTCATCTGTCTAGTAAATGCCGTGGCAAGTGAAAAGGTTGATTAATTGTCTTCATTGAAGGTTTGAAAAGATTTCCACCTCCTGATTTAAGTGGGGTAGGCAGGCAGGTAAAATAGCACATAGATGGGGAGGGTTGAAATGAGCTATCCCAGACAGGAAGTACAAAAAAAAAAAAAAAAACTAATTCAATCACAAGACTGTGTGCTGCACACAAATCTTTGATGCAAATTTCATAATATTGAAAATAAGAGCCACAATGCTACTGATCGGGAAGTCTTGGTAGGTATGTATATTTATATCTCCCCTACACTTACCTGAAGTTGTGTCAGCATTTTCGTCGACGAACCAGTCATTTGAGAATTTAATTTCAGGAAGTGCGCAATCAAACGTCTCAATTCCTTCCGTTTCATTCCCTCGACAAGTGATGAAGGCACAAAACGCTCCAGACCGAATTCTCTTCTGTAAAGAAACGATGTTATATAAAAGTAACACTCAATGGATAGCATTTGATTCTTAACTTACTCGACAACTTTCACAGTGAGTTTTGCAGGAGATACATTATTCGCCAACGCATGTTGATGCATGTGTAATGCGGCGAGGCGCAACGCCACTTCTGGCTGTAATTCAGGAGCGAAACGCTCTTGCGTTACATCGTTACAACACTGCATATACAGGTAGTCAAGGGCGTTAAGATCTCTTTGGGCCAATTCTGCTGCTGAAATCGGCACAAAAGTAACACGAAAAAGGCAACGTAACTTGTGAGCACCGGGACGAGCTGCTATCTGTAAAGAATAATAAATGAGAGTTGTACGTTTATACAGTTTGCCTATTAATACTCTACCTCATAGTTCATATTAATTTTGATATGTGGTTTTTAATATAGAGAAATAATGATGATGTACTGTATAAGGTATATGTAAATACATATCTATGTATATAAATATAAATGAAAAGTACTTATTATGGTTTCATATATGTATGTACCCCGTTCATTTTACATGATTATTATTCTACTAAATAGTTTTTTCGATGTTAGATTTTGTTTTTCCTTTGAGCACTGAGGGCGGCCTCAAACTTTTGACCTGCAGTATACATATTCTAAGTAGGTACTGGAAGTGTAGGAATCGGAAAAGTATGTACATTTGAATGTACATACGAGTATTAATTTGGTAAAGAAAATGTTACCGTTCGAATTTAGTTAAAAATCTCTACAAATTCATTTTATTTTTTTCAGGAATTTCGAAAGCCAGGAAATACCAATCTATATATTAGGTGCGCAACTAAGTTATCGCTGTTTTTTTTTTTTTCCATGAAAATGCAACTTTATTGTGAAAAAATGGTTACAAATGAATCATTCAAAATATTACCCATCGCTAGCTACAACTTTTTTCCATCTTTCTGGCAGAGCTCGAATACCGTTACGGTAAAAGTGTTCATCTTTTGAGGCTATCCACGAATCAAACCATTTTTTGATGTCTTCATATGAGCGGAACTGCTGATCAGCCAGACCATGTGCCATCGAACGCAACAAGTAATAATCGGATGGCGCAATATCTGCGGAATATGGATCGTGAGGTAGGACTTCCCATTTGAACGTTTCCATGTAGGTTTTAACGGGTTTGGCAACATGAGGCCGAGCTTTGTCATGTTGTAGAATTACTTTGAATCAGTGCTCGGATCAATCGCATCAATTGAAGTCGATACCGTTCCCCAGTGATGGTTTCGTTGGGTTTCAACAGTTCATAATAAATGACACCGACCTGGTCCCACCAAATACGCAGCATAGTCCAGAAACCCAAGTTCTTTGTTTTTGAATCATTCCAAACGCATGCAATCGCTTGGAAATGGCTTGACGAGTAACTCCTAATGTTGAAGCAAGCTGTTCTTGCGTTTGGCACGGATCCTCATCGAGCAATGCCTCCAATCCAGCAACGACAGCGGACGGTCGTCAGCATCGAAATCACCGTCTTTGAAGCAACGGAACCAATCAAGGCACGTTGTTTCACTTAGAGCAGCATCTCCGTAAACTTTTTGGAGCGCTCGATGCGCTTCAGCCGCCGTTTTCTTCGAATGAAAGAAGAAAATCAAAACACTTCCCGCAAATAACGATTATTTGGCACAAAATCAGACATTTTCACACAACCAAAAGTATATGACGCCAAAACAAAATCACTAATGTGTCAAAACAGTTTGTTTGACGTTTTGGATATGTCAAAACCGACCAGCACTTGAAGAGGAGGGAACTACAAATGAGAGGAACCAACAAGACAAGCAAGGTACTAGGCCATTGTTGAAGACTACAACAAAAGCATGACTACAAAACAATCTCGATACAACCTGTGGAAGTCTCGAAGAGGAACCGTTCTCAAGAAGAGATGGCTCACTCTAGTAAACGCAGCAAAGCCGAAAGCGGCGTGTCAAAAAAGCTCTAAAAAAAAGGCTCAGCCAGAAAAAATAAAAAAAAAACAGCGTCATTGTTCCCACGCGAACCGTCAGCGAAGTGGTCAGGGATGATCTCCAAGTGGCCGTGATGGATGAGTTGTCTAACAGCGGCAAGTCCATCTTCAATATTTGGGGTGAATACGAGGCCAAACTATTGCAGATGGTGCTGGATCATCTGTTGGGGAAGCAAGGCGGGATACAACCCTGTTTCGACTCAGCCGAAGTCGTTAGAGGTTACAGGGTTATCAAATGCGAAGACAGGTTTTCAAGGGACTTTCTTGGTGCTTGTATCACTAAGATAAGTGATGCATGGAGCGACTTGAGACTTTAGCTAATTTCAGCGAATAATATCCCACGGAGACCGAAGGCTCGCATTTGGTTTCCCAATATGCCTTTAGACAATGAAATGCTGATTCAGGGTATAAAGCTTCATAACCCTGCTGTCCCAATGGATGATTGGGCAGTTATTAAAGCAGAACAACCACAACAAAACAGTAGGACTTTCCTTCTCCTTATAAACGAGGAATGTTTAGAGGTGCTTGAGAAGTCTGACTACAGGCTAAGGTTCGGCATTAGATTTGCCAAACTTAAAATTTTCAAATCTCTAAGCACGGATGACGATACAGTCGATGTCGACGATGCCAACACTTTGTTGGAGGGTTTGCAGATCGTCCCAGAAACTCCTAATGTCCCCCCCACTGAAGCTAGTTCAGATTAATCTGAGGCACTCGCAATGTGCCTCAGACAATCTGCGTGTCTTTATCAGTGAAGAAAGCTTTGATATTGACATCATTCAGGATCCCTGGCTAAGGGGATCAACTATTAGAGGACTTCAAGACAACCTTTATAATCTTTACTACAACTAAAACAACAGTAACTTTAAGCCCAGAACTTAGCTCCGCCGACCTAACAGTGATTAGATTGGAAACTGCAAATGAAAGGGACGTTTTCATTGCATCCGTCTACAGAGGAAGTCCATCATCTAACATCCACCATCAATGCAAATAAGGCAAACCTTCTGATGGGCTGCGACGCCAATGCCAGACATACGCTATGGGGCAGTGCAGAAACTAACGCAGGGGTGAGTCTATTTTTGACTTCATTATAATAAATAACCTCTCTGTATGTAATACTGGTAATACATCAATCTTTGTTTTTCCGATTACGGACAATTTTAATGGGTGGTGACATCACACTAATATCAAACAACGAAAACTTTAGGGTTAATAACTGGAGGGTATCCAATTTACAATCTTTTTCAGACCATAAATGGATACTCTTTGAAGTCTGTCTCGAGTCGGAGAGAATAAACTGGACAAAGTTTAGTCGTATAGTTAATTCAAAACTGGGAAACACACCAATGCAAAAAATCGACTCGGTACTGGACTCAAAGGTAGAGACCTTTGAGAAAGCAATAAAAATTTCATATAAAATTTCGTGTCCAGTCAATTTCAGTAAAAAGAAAGTCCCAACGTGGTGGAATGAAGATCTGTCAAAACTCAGGAAGATGACCAGAGTGATTTTCAATATCTGCTATAATCACAAATTTTGGCAGCCCTACAAAAACAGCCTAAAAATATATAAGAAATCCATAAAAATGGCTAAGAAATAGGGATGGATAGAATACTGCCAATCTATCGAAACTCTTAAAGAATCCGCGAAGCTCAGCAAAATTCTGTCTAAAGAACACAATAATCCTTCCTTTCTTAAAAAGGCGGATGGTAGTTGGACATACTCTTCCGCGGATTCGCTCGAACTTCTTATGAATACTCACTTCCCAGGCTGTACGAGTAGGGACAGTAGTACAGAACAAGCTAGTTCTGATAGGTTACCGCCGACGGCTTGGGAAACCATTACAAACATCATTACGGAGGATAAAATCTCCTGGGCCATAAACAGCTTCTCTCCATATAAATCGCCTTGAGTGCATTATGCCTGTTATGCTTCAGAATGTGCAAGATATAGCTATTCCCTGGCTAATATCGATTTATAGTAGCTGCTTATACTTAAACCATGTCCCCCAAACTTGGAGACTTGTTCGGGTGGTCTTTATTCCGAAGGTAGGCCGACGAGGTCATGAATCCGCGAAGGATTTGAGGCCTATTAGCCTGTCCTCTTTTGTACTAAAGACCTTCGAACGTATCCTTGACTTTCACATCCGAAAAATCCTGGAGAGTTCTCCACTGTCGAAATCCCAACACGCCTACCTCAAAGGACGATCTACAGAGACGGCTCTTCATGAGGAAGTGCGATCGATAGAAAAATCTCTTCATTATAAAGAATACACACTTGATACCTTCCTAGACATAGAAGGAGCTTTCAACAACATTCATACCCAAGCTATTTTTACAACTAAGATCGTAAACAGAGGAACCCCAGAAGGTGGTGTTATCTCACCATTGCTATGGATAATGGCAATCGACAAAATCTTGGTGCGACTTGAAAGGGAGGGGGTTAAGGTGGTTGCGTACGCGGATGATGTGGTTCTTTTAGTGTCAGGAAAGTTCCTCTCCACGATAAGTCAAATCATGGAAAGTGCTCTGGATAAGATACACTCTTGGGCTACGAGATGTGGCCTTGGAGTAAATCCATACAAGACCGAAATGATGCTATTCACCACAAAAACCAAGCTACAGGAATTCACTCCCCCCAAGCTAAACGGTCAACCACTCTCACTAGGTTCCAGTGCAAAATACTTAGGCACGATTCTAGATCCGAAACTTAGTTGGAAACTTAACATAGAGCAGCGGGTTAAGAAAGCAAGTGTGGCTTTCTATGCCTGCAGCAGAACATTCGGCAAAAAATTTAGTCTCCAGCCAAAGATGACCCTATGAATGTACACAGCCGTTGTGCGTCCAATTCTTACCTATGGCGCCATAGTATAGTGGCCCGCCTTACATAGAAAATATAACATCAACAGAATCAAAAAAGTACAAAGATCGGCGTGTATAGGCATCACAGAAGCATTGAGACCTTGCCCAACAGATGCTCTAAGCGTGATCCTGCATCTGATCCCCCTTGAACTACATATTAAATATTCAGCTATATGCAGTGCAGTCCGGCTCAGGGAAACTGGGTGCTGGACAGCAAGGCCATATGGCCACTGTAAGTTCCTGGAGACGATACCAAGTGAACTGGTGACATCTTCGACCGATTACAGTACTCCCACTGATAGCTAAGCAGCAATCAAGGCCATTGATTCGGTTACCATATCCTTAAGACTGGTAAAGCAATGTCGGTTTGAAATAAACGAACAAAGTATCCATTCTGGAATTACCCTCATTTAGGTCCTAGGACACAGCAATTATGAGGGAAATGAGCGAGCAGACGAGCTGACCAGGCGAGGATCAGCCCTTAACGGCTCGCTAGCGGAAAGAGTCAATATTCCGATAGGAGTCGTTAAGGGCAATTTACACCTCCACTTGACCCAGCTCGCCAATCTCGGGTAGAACAACTATACCAGTTGTGCCATATCAAGGAAGACATGGCCCAGTTTCAACAAACCTAAATCAAATGAGCTACTAGGTAGATCAAGGCCTGATATTGCTAGAATTGTAGCCATTATTACAGGCCACTGGCCTATAGGGGACCACGCGGCCAAGCTTGGCATTCCTCACAACACTTTCTGTCGCAGCTGCAAAGACAGTAACGAGAGGGAAACTCTTTTTCACTTTCTTTGCAGTTGTTCAGACCAGACAACGCACGCTAGGTAAACCCTTCTTTGACGACTTCAGAGAGTTAGCCTCTAAACGGATTGGAGAACTAATCCTGTTTCTGAACTCCACGGGCTGGGTTTAATTATATTTTCTATCTCCAATAACACACGTTAACAAACAGGGTACATGAGTTTTTGTGGTATCAAAACGGCGCACTTAGCGCTAATTCGGTTCTTCTGAACCACCACTTTACCTACCTGCCTATGATGGACATGTTCGATGTGTCCATCGAAACATGATTGGTAGTGATGAGAAAAAACCGCTCCCTGCGTCTTCCTAATTCTCCTTTTTGTTTATCTAGAGCTTGGAACGCTGCTCTGTTTTCGCCCGTGAAATTAAGATAAAGATAGGAAGCCGCGATTGCCTGTTCCATCTCCTTTCCCAAATATTTATTTAATGTTAGAACTATAAACATCGTGGATAAGTTACATAAGTTACAAGTACCCAACTTATTGAAATTAGGAAAACATGCATATCATACCAAGACTGAGTATTATGTATCTACGAGCAGTAAGCCTATCCCTATCTCCCATCTTTTAGTTCACCTAATAAAGTGATTTCCGAAATTTTTAAAACAGATAATTGTACATTTAAAGGGTGGTTAAATTTTAAGGGCCGATGTTGAATGTGAACCACACCTAAACGTCAAGTTTTTTTCTGCATTTCATTTGACATTTCTCAATTTCAGACTAACTCAATTTGAACCATGGAAAGATACACAATCGAGCAACGCGTTACTGTTATTCAGGCTTATTATGAAAATGGGCGTATAGCGTGCAAATCAAAATGTATATCGTGCATTTCGTGATTATTTCGGTCAATTTATTCGTCCAAATGTGCGAACAATCGGAAAAATCGTGCAAAAATTTGTGCAAACCGGGTCTGTAGGAGATGTGAAAACACCAGTGCATGCTCGTACAGCTCGTACTGCAGAAAATATTGCTACTGTTCGCGATAGTGTGGCTGAAGAGCCGTCCACCTCAACTCGTCGTCGTGCCCAACAATTGCACCTCTCACGCTCGTCGTTGATGAACATTATGCATAAAGACTTGCATTTACGCTCTTACAAGGTGCAATTGACTCAAGAACTAAAGCCTCTTGACCATTTCAAGCGTCGTCAATGGTCACAATGGTGGCAAGAAATGGCAACAGTGGATGATCAATTTTCGAAGAAAATCATCTTCAGTGATGAGGCACATTTTCACCTCAGTGGATTCGTCAATAAGCAGAATTGCCGCATTTGGGCGAATGATAACCAAGAGTGATTGTCGAAAAACCAATGCACCCACAAAGAGTGACTGTTTGGTGCGGTTTATGGGCTGGCGGCATCATCGGGCCGTATTTTTTCCAAAATGAGGCCGGTCAGGCAGTTACTGTGAATGGTGTTCGCTATCGTGAGATGATAACGAACTTTTTATGGCCCGAATTGGAAGATATGGATGTGGACGATATGTGGTTTCTACAGGATGGTGCCACTTGCCACACAGCTAACGAAACAATGGCTCTTTTGCGCGACAAATTCAATGGCCGTGTTATCTCACGTGGTGGCGATGTCAATTGGCCGCCAAGATCATGTGATTTGACACCGTTGGACTTCTTTCTTTGGGGTTATTTGAAAGAAAAGGTGTACGTCGATAAGCCAGCAACAATTCAAGAGCTAAAGGATGAGATAATTCGGCACATTAACGGCATAGAACCTCAATTATGCCTCAGCGTCATCGAAAATTTGGACCATCGGATGGAGTTGTGCCGCCGATGTCGCTCAATACTTTTTCCAGCGACAGCCAATTTGACAGTTGATTTGTGTTCAGTTTGGTTTGTAATTTCACCATGAATAGAACAACGCTTGCACATTGTGCAAATTTATTTCGAAAATTGTGGTTCAGTTCTCGAAATTTACCGTGTGTTACGTTTATTTACGGTCGACGTAATCGTCCATCCGAGCAAGTAATTCGAATAACCATGGATCGTTTTCGCACCACGCATATCTAATTGATAATACACATCGGCAGATATATCGTACAGTGCGCACCGAAGAAGCTGGTACTGCTGTGGGGCGTTCTCGTAGTATTAAGGATGGCCCGAATGAGTCGATTCGTCATCGGAATTGCGGAAAGATCTTGGTTTACGAGGTTACCAGATCCAGCTCGTACAAGAATTGGAGCCGCTTGACCATCGTGTGCGTCGTACGTTCGGTGAATGGACCGAAAACGAGATTGCTCTTGATGCACATTTTCATGACAAAATTCACTCACTCATTTGGAGTGAAGAAAATCCACAAGCCATTATTGAGATGTCATTACATCCACAACATGTCACTGTTTGGTGTGCTTTATGGGCTCATGGAATCATTAGTCCACATTTATTCAAAAGTAATACCGGTCATGGAGAACGCTATAGATCCATGATTACTGACTTTTTAGTTTCCCATCCAATTGAGGAAGAGCTGTGATTTTTTTTGGGGACCTCGAATATGTGATCGTTCCAACGAAGATGGTTATTAATACACATACCGAGAATGGCAAGTCTTTCGGTTTCAATGATGCAAGTACCATCCATGGATAATGGTTGAGGGTTTTGGTTTCGCTTGAGAGACAGAAGACAGCATTGTGTTTTGGAAGCATTGAATTCCACTCTGTTGGTTGAACCCCATTTAATTATGCTGTCCAGGTCGGAATTTAATGTGTTTAACTTACGTTGCCGTTCTCCTTCTACGGCCGAAGAGCAAGGACGTGAGTTAGGGAACGAATATGAAAAACTGAGGGTACTATCATCAGCGAAAAAATGGATTGGATTAGAAGTTGCAGACAAGAGATCATTTATAAAAATAAGAAAGAGAGTCGGAGACAAAACAGAGCCTTGGGGAACACCAACATTTGAAGCCGTCCAAAGCAACTTGTATTGAACGCCCCGAAAGGTAACTTCTAATCCATTGAAGAAGAGACTCATCGACGCCATATGCACGCATTTTCGACAAAAAAGCCTGATGCCAAACTCTGTCAAATGCCTTTGAAATATTAAGCGCAACCATCTTGGTTTCGCCGAAGTGATGGAGAGATTGGTTCCACATCTCGGTGAGATATGCCATCAAAGAAGGGACGCAAGTGCAATGGGTCGGAAATTGGACGGGGAGGAAGATTCGCCTTTTTTAGGGACGGGCTAGACAAATGCTGTTTTCCATCTAGTCGGAAAGAGCCTTGAAAAGTAGGATAGACAGAAAAGCTTACGCAGAGGTTTTGCCAGCGTAGAAGAACACCTCTTCAAAACTATGGGGGGATACCACCTGAACCAGCGGATTTGTGTATGTTAAGACCTTTGAGTACTCCTGTAGTTACATTAGTGCGAAAGTGGACTTGTCCCATGGAAAATTTGACGCTCTCAAATACAGGTGGAGACAAAGCATTATCTGGGAGCGTGGAATTCGCTGCAAAGTGAGCAGCAAGCAGATTGCCTTTGTCTAAGGATCTGACAGCTGGAATGTAATTGTAAATGAGCGTAGGGATGGCAGACGATGCAGAATTTTTTATATTTTTGACGAATGACCAAACATTTTTACTACCTTTGTGACATTGTAGGATATTGTGCCTCAATTTTTGGTCATGCAAAAATTTTACACGTCGAATGATTCAACATTATTCGATAAACCAGAGACGATGGATGACTTGGAAGCCAATATTCGCGCGTTATTACCGCTATGCGGCCTCAGCTGCTCGAACAAGTGGTTCAAAGTTGGACTTTCACATTACGCTTTATTCGAGCCAGCCACGGCGCTCATATGACCGAAATTATATTTGAACACTAATGGCATAAAATTATCTTTCCAACTAAGCCAATACCATGGCCATTACCACGATTTTTATGTGTTTTATTTCATTTCAAAATTCCATAAGACACCCTTTATATATGAGTAGGTATGCTTATTTTGTCGCATCCTCAGAGGACCCCATATTATCTGTGATTGGTGGTTTACTTCGTTCCAAGTCCAAACTAGAATGATCTTCAGGAGAACAGATTTATTTCTTTTAAGGTGCGCTTAAATTACTGCGAACCTTACTCGCACAATTTGCAGGAACAGAACATAAGCGTACGAATGCGTTCGGAATATTATCACTTTCTTTAAATTACTTAAACTCTTTTGAAAATTATTCAAATAGCAACAAATAATATTGAAGAAATATATGGATCCATCGGGGCGAATTCAAACATCCCATTTAATTCACAATGTAATTCGCTTATAGAAAATGCGAATAATTAATTTTCAGCTTCCAACACAATAATCCTCATCGGCGTTGTATTCATTTAAATCAAGTCCATAAAAAAACCCGCACGTCGACCATTGTCTCAAATTCAATTTAAAATGATTTTTTCGAGCCAAGGCGCACAACATCATCCGCTATAATCCTAATTTGTACACAAAATTGATAGCTTTCTTGTTCCCACAAAGTGCTTCCTGAGGAGCATTGATAACGCGCGTCAGCAGAATAAAAATCGTGTCAAAAGACAAAATAAATGAGAAACGAAACAACGAAGTACCCAGCCACTCTTCATCACTTAACTTTACAAGACCAAGCTCTCTATGTACTAGTATGTATACGTATATTATATTTTTTGCTGAAAACAATGAAGGGAATCGCATATCATAATTCTTATTATCAAGGATGACAATTCACGCAATAAATCAAAAAGTCCTATGAACGTAATTTACCATAAATGAAGTTACTCAAAAGAATTTTAAAACTTTCCTTCCTCCTTCCAAGATGCTTAGTCGGCACTCTATACCTATAAGTATCTAGCTCCGCCTAGGCGGTTTTGGTTAGGGAGCCCATAAAAATGTGGCAGTGTAATGATAGCAGATGAGCGTAACGCACGCCCTCCTCCGAAGGACCTTTTGTTAAACATTGATTCTTGATTCTGAATTGTTTCGGAATTTCTTAACTCCATTCACCCCTTAAAGAAGGATGAATGAGTGTAAGTGTGTGCGAGAAAGGAAGAAAGAAAAGATATTTTGTTCTTAAATAAAACTTAGTCCTTAATCAAGGAACGGGATTTTGTTTCACTGATCCTAAATCAACATAAATGTCACAAAAGAGGAAAGTAAACATTTCGGAAAGAGAAAAGCATAATCTGGAATGAAGAGCTTTAGTTTTTTTTTTTGTACTTTAGAGACGATGCTATCGTTATACTTTTCTGATAAAATTAAAACTTCGTATACCTAACCTATATAGTAGTCACCGCCAGAATAGCGCCACCCTTTTTTTTTTTTAAATACCTCTTTAAATATTAGGTCTACAATTATAAAATGTGTTTCATTTGGCTACGAGTACAAGCAAGTAAGATCATCCGATAAATAATGCAGGCTTTCGTTTCAATACCATCATATATTCTTACTAAGCTTCCATATATATACAGCTTTTCTACATTCGATGTTTAGAATTTGAACCGAATATTGAAATGGAAATGACCAAGAAGCATGTTCGCCATGTTTTGCTTCGAGAATATCATAAAAATATGCTGCCGGGACCCCGCACCCTGAAAAGGTCCCCAAGGCAATAAGGTCATAATTGAAAGGCGAAAAACTACAGGTGCGTGACACAATGTGCGGCACACTGGTCAACGTCTGCTCACACACAAGTGGTAGATAGCTTTCTTCAAATTCAAAGTACTGGGATACTCTTCCATCAAGACAATGTCAGGCTACATGTTGCAAGGGAGAAATTATGGATCATCGAGAAAACTCTGATTACCATTTTTTCAGTTGCTCAAGAGATCAGATCCACGTGGAAAGTGAACTGGAAGCATTTTTAAAAGAAAATATTATGACGACAGAGATAGCAAACAAAAAAAAATAAAAATTCATAGTAACTTTGTTGTTGCAAAAAAGTTTTACTGTGTTGTGAAAGTAGATAGGTAACGTCTCCCATACACGGAATATGAACTCATTCAATGAAATGGTTTGGTATGTTAAACACATATGTTAAGACCTACAGAAAAAATGAAAAAAACTAAACGAAGAGTCACCCTAGCTAACCGCTGCTTCTTTGGGCTAATAAGGCAATTGAGAAACAAAGCCCTCTTACAGACAACTGAGATGACTTTACGTACCTATACTATATAAGACCCTCAATATCCCAGTCCTGCAATCCTGCTATATAGCGCAGAAGCAAGGCCAGCTGAAAACACCCTTGGCTGTTTTGCAAGAAAATTTCTTCAATTGATTTTTAGTCCCGGTTGTATCGTCTGTACCGGTTATACAGATATATCGTTCGAATACATGAAGGACATTGAATCAACCAACTTTGTGCAAAACTGAAGGCAGCTAATCTAAGATCGAGTTGGCTGGAGAAGCTTGTTGGTTGAGGCCCAGGTCCACCCCAATCCCTAGCGCTGTCTAAGAGTAAAATAACAAAAAGTGAAAAATAACTAGGTTATTTGAATTCGATTCTTTTGAAAATTAGTACAGCTGTGAATTTGAAACAAATCTGTTTAGTCGTTCTTTAGCCCACAGTTTTTTATTTATATTCTTATTTGCACCACGGTTAGCCAGCGGTCTCTTAAAATTCATCCATCCTTTGAGTCGTTCAAATATATGTGTGAGCACCACAATTCTATAATTTGGTGACTTTAGTTCGCATGTAAGACAACATTTTTTTTTGTAAAAAATAATTGATTACGATTTCGTCTGTGTAAAACAAGCAACGCAACCGTCCTTTGGGTGTAAAATGATCCAAGGAGGTGTTTTTAATTATGTACACGTTTTGTTGGTTATATTTATTGCTACATAGTGCAAATCAAGTAAAAAGTACATTACGTGGTTAAAATGTAAACAAATCGTTCACCCAAAAAGGAGTGTAAAAGCTCTTTAAATGCCTAAAAAATAACATTTTGCTTTTTGTTTTTCTTTTTTAATTGTTCATTCTGCAATTCTAGGAAAACAAATAGTTAAAAAACCCACCTGTCTTATTAATTAAGGAGACCCAAAGGGACAGTAATGTGAGTACTTTCTTTTTTGACGGATAAATGTTGAAAAAAAATTGCTTATGAGAGGCTTCTCTCAATCGAAAGAAATTGCCCTTCGGAAATGGCATAAAACTGTAGGTTCCAATCATTCGTGCGGCGCACAGCACAAGTGGCTGCGAAAAACTAGACCAGGCCTTGTATGGGCTGTTAGTGCCAAAATACAATGCAACTTTTGGTTTCTATTAAAATTTACCACTAAAAAAGTTCAATTTTACACTGCCCTACTGTAGAGCAGGATGCTAAGAGATTTTCAATGATCTCTGAACTATTTTTTTAAAAATTGGCAACGATGTTAAAAAAATATCGTATGTTGTCTCTCATGTCTTCACCACTTTTCATTTCTAATCAATTTAGTATACGCGTTATATAAATTTTAACATTTAGTCGAAAATATTCAGTCGAAAATACATACCTACCTACACATTTGTATGTCACCAGTTTTTAGGCCTCACAATTTTGAGCTATTAAGATGAAATTTCATACATAACCTTTTTAGAATCCGAAGCAGCACATGTGCAAACAATTTTGAAATCTGACCACCATCATGCCCTTAATAATATTTTTTTTCAATATTTCTAAAGGGTCTTTCATTAAGCGCTTCCTTTCTTTAAATTTAAATAAAACAAAGTGTGTGTGAGATATCATCGACATTTTTTATTCGTTTGAAAGGACTATCGATGCCATTATGTATGGAATATAACATCGTTCAAATGTCAGCCGTGGCTTCTCTGGGTGGCGCGCATCCGAAATGTCTAATTTTCCATGACTCTGGCGGAATTTGACTGATGGCATGGGGTATGGCTTTGAGGCCACTGTGGTTTGTGGCTTATTCGCACAGACCTGCGACTTCAGAAAACCTCACAAGAAAATGTCTAACGGGGTCAAATCGCACTATCTCGGTGGCCAGTTCATATCACCTCCACGTGACATGACCATGCCCTCGAAGCGCCCGTGCAAAATTTCCAATGTGGCGTGAGCTGTGTGGCACGTAGCGCCGTCCTGTTGAAACCACATGTCGTTGGTGTCCATATGATCCAATTCAGGCCGAAAGAAGTTGGTAATCATCGACCGATAGCGCTCGCCGTTGACGGTGATGGCCTGGCCAACATCGTTCTCAAAGAAATATGGACCGATGACGCCGCCAGCCCAAAATCCACACCAAACAGTGACTTTTTCGGGATGCATTGGACGCTCTTGGATCTCATGTGGGTTGGTGTCGTCCCAAATTTGACAATTTTGTTTGTTGACGTACCCATTCATCCAGAAATGTGCCTCATCGCTGAAGATGATTTTTCGATGAAAATTAAGGTCAGTTTCCAACTGCTCCAGAGCCCATTCAGCGAACACACGTCGTTGTCTATGGTCGTTTACCTTCAGCTCCTGGGTCAGTTGAATTTTGTACGGGTTCTGACCCAAGTCACGACGCAAAATTCGCCAACTTGTGGTCTGCGAAAGGCCGAGTTCTTGTGAACGACGCGAAATCGACTGCCTCGGATTCTCCCGTACACTCTCACGGACAGCGGCGATGTTTTCGGCAGATCTTGCATTTCGTCGACGTATGGGTGTTAGTTTATTGTTTACTGAACAAGTGGACTCAAATTTATCCACCACACTGCGAATAGTCCTCCCGGAAGGACGCTTATGGCGACCGTAAAATGGGCGAAGCGCGCGGAACATTGCTCGAACAGAACACCCATTTTGATAAAACAATTTTATTATTTGCACATGTTGTTGAACGCTATATGGTGATTTGGCAAAATGGTGATTTGGCAAAACAGACTGAATAAATGACAGCCAATTTGACAGATGTAGCTTCAACAATATGGCCACTATCAACTGTCAAAGTTCGGAAGTCCCTATTAGAAGACGCTGTACTATCCTAATATATAAATCTAAATAAAGTCCACGACTGGGTCGCACACACGTTGTTTATCTGCAAATAACTCAGATTTAAAATTCAAATAAAATAGTTCATATGATTTTTTGCATATTTTCAAAAAAAAAGCTTTTAAAATTTAAATTTTGTTTACACTTTCCAAAACTTGGTATGCTCTAATCTGACATATATCAAATATTGCCTAAATATCGAACAAAATCGACTGAGAAATAGACAATTTTTAAAAGCTAGTTAATAGTACCGTTATGCGAATATTCTGCCAAAAACGTTGTAATGTGGTAGAATATATCCAACCCAACTTAAATATGGAATATGAAATTCGTGTTCGAGCCAATCGATTTTTTTTTTTTTTTTCAAAATCGGCCATTAGCATTTTTTTTTTTTTAGAAATGGAAATTTCGATTTTTCATTGTGAAACTACCGACCCCAGATATGAAATCTGAAGAAAATCCTTCTAGTCGTTTAGACTGCAGTCGGCCACATATACAGACAGACATATGTAAGACAGAATTGGAGTTTCTCTTTCATAGTAATGTCAAGTATAAATATTTCCTTAAGAAAATGTTTCGATGTGGACTTTGTCTATTCGTTTGTGTCTCTATTTTGCATTCTCACAGTTATTTACGGTGATACGAGTAGTAGGTCGTGAACTTTGATTATATGTGGTGACAGTCACGCCTACTTTCTTCTAGGGAAATGTAGTAACAATAATTTTTCCAATAAAATCTATTAAAACTCGCGAAAATATCCGAGCGTGATTTGACTCGTAACTTCATTTGAGTCAAATAGCTCACAATGCCACACCAACTTTATTAATGATGGGTTAGAAAATGAGGAATAGGGTACATAACAGACATTTTCGACTTTTGAACACTTTTTAGTTTTTCTCAAATTTCTCAGAAATAGAACAGCTTTTAATTTGTTTCAAGTCAGATGTAGAAACGGTTAAGTACAAATTGGATTTTGCTTTCGCGACTCCCATTACGCAATCGCTGCTGCTGCCGTCGTGCTTATCTTTGCGTAGGTTCCATTAATGTACTTCAATCATGGTTTTTCGTCTTTAAACAATTTTTCTAGAATATATTGAATATTACAATGGCCACTTCTCGAAAGTTCTTCTTTGCATGTGATATTCGTCTTGGAAATTGCAAATTCTTAATAGTTTCTATCTGCAGTATAATGCAATATATTCTGACACCATAGCCTGTATTGAAACTGAATGTTAGTGAGAATATGGTTTTTCAAAGTGTAGTCTACAAAGTATGTGAAGTCCCACATTTGCTTATTTAACACGATATGTAGGTATATGTACAATATATGTGTGTATAAACCATTATTTTTATAATTTGCACATTCTAGGTAGTACTAAGTATTATGTTAAAAGACAACAATCTTACAATTATGTAAATATTTTCTAGAATAAATGGATTTTCGAATCGATCCCGGAGGTACGACGCGATGAAAAAAGATCTTATCTAAGCTGGCAAAACTAGACGCGGCTAGCACAAGACCGAGCTGGCTGGAGACGCTTGTTACTTGTGGCCCAGGTTCACCCCATAGAGAGTAAAGGGTGTAAGTAATTTGAGAATTAAAAACTTCAGTCAAGTCGCCATTTTTACCCATATAACTTTTTGTCGTTGATACAAATATCCCTCCAATACTGAAATTACGACATCGTTGCATTGTTTTCTTTCATAACCTTCTCTCAGAATAGGCGAACCCATAATGCTGTGACAGAGCTCCTATATGCATGTAGGACCAGCACATCTGACAAGCTTCGAAAAGTAATCATGAATACTTCACGGAGTCATTATATGCGACTGTACTTAAATAGTATAGTACTATTATGTCAACAGATGCTATACTACACTCAACTAATTTGTAAGTACCTCGCATCAAATGAATCAGTTCAATCTAGTTAAATAAGTTTTATGATACTATCTGCTTGTACAACACCTTACAACTTTAAGGTTTTTAATTGGGTTTCAATAATAATCCATTTTCTATTAAGTCACTTTTTAAATAATTTCCACTCCAATTCATTTCCTTTAAATTAAATTAAGAAATTCCTATAAAACTCATAGCAACATAAATGCTTTCAGTTTACTACCAGCAAAATATTTCCTCTCCGCTTGACATGTGTTAACCTCATTACGAGTGTAAAAGCCGCGAAGATATAAAATTTGCGTCCAATGTTTGAGCAATAAACTGTTAAATACGCCGAAGAATACCAACTGAACCATCGTATTAAATCAGTTTATATTAAACAAGAAAGATGAATGGAGTGGTGCTATATCTAGCGCAAGTGCGTTATATGATATCAAGTACGTGTGGATCAACAACAATCTTTACGCCCGCTCATAAATGGTACGTGATACTGATTCACTCTGGCAATCTCCAATGTAAACGTGCATTAAAAAAAAAACTCTTCAAGAGATCATAAATATTCAATCCAGATTAAAAGATACAAAGCTGACTTGAGTGAACAGAAAGAATGAATGCAGCATTTTCGGGATCACAGTAGAAGAAATGCTCGCTAAGGAGCTTAAAGGATTTTTCCAAAAGAAATAAAAGGTGCTGATGGTTAGATTTAAAGCCAAGCAAATTGAAACCAAAGTGGGCGACATGGGAGAAGTAACAGGACCATCTGAAGGGATGTCTATTGACCGTTGTCCAATATCGTTGTGGCGATTCCAATCAATATTTGACAAACTTTACGACAGAGACCTGATTAGCTTCGTGTACCCCGAGGATATTCAGTCTTTACGATGTGATATGATCTCCAGAAGTTGTTTTCTTTGTTTCAGTTACACCATGCGTACATATTTACATATAAGTATTTGTATGTGCATAATTGACGGAGTGTCACACCATCCCCCAGTCCTCTTACAAATATTTGATGGGCTTAAGTATGATATTCGTATTTTGTGAAGAGGAGTGTAAAATTAATTAAGTGATGTCTCGTTGACCATATTTACTCGTAAAAATGATTACATATGTACATACATTCATGTGTATGTATATGTATAGATGTTTGCTAAGAAAGTTTTATTGGAGATATGAGTAAGAATTATCCTGTCGGTGTTCCTTGAGTACAAGAAATATGTTGATTACTAATTGTTGGGTGGGGCAGTTACCCACCGAGTTTAGCTTTTGCACAGTTGAATAGCAAGTAAGATGTAAGATGAAGTAAGATGAAGAAGTAATATGGCTTATTAAAGTTTTGTCAATGTAGTACGTAATTAACAAACTGTTAGAATGATAATCAAGTAAATTGATGACTTCAAAGAGAATTCGTTATCGATTGAGAAAAGTTCTCATGTGATTGGTATAGAAAAAAGGTAGAACGGAGCATTGAAATTGGAAAAATAACAAGCATTTTATGAATGTTAAATTTATCACCCCAAAGTTCCAGCAGATTCTTTTAATATGAAAGTTTAGAAATATGAGGTACATTTTTGTATCTGCATTACGAAAATGCTCCTTTCAAATTATGGTTAATATTCAATTCCAATGTATAATACAAATTGCAGATAAATATGTATGTATGTAGCTATAGGAATTTTATTTTGCAGTGGTTCTGGCAGTTTCTTTTTGTGGAAAATCAAAGTAGTATGGAAATACCGATTGAAAACATTGATCTCTTTATACATCGATAAATGGGGGACGAATGTAGTAGTAATCTTTAACAGATTACTACTATCTGAAATTATTATACAGGATTCCGCAGAACGAAACTAATTCGACATGCAGTCGTTACAACGCACCGGTTATCCGCTAATGTGAGAATACAGGAATGTTTATGACTTTGAGGAAATCACCAAAGCCAAGCTATGAATGCTCTTGCCGCAGAGCAAGCGCTCTGTGTGTTTTTTAACAGAGGCTTGCAGAAGATAGATGTCCGAATGTCCGAATGATTTAAAAGTTTTCGAAGCGGTAACGCGTTCGATAATGTGCTATGGAGCACAGGTATGGGGAAGCAGAATGTACCATAACGTCGAAAAGTTGCTTAGATTTTTCTTGAAGAAATAATTACGCCTATCGTCAAATATACCTAACTACATATTGTACGTTGAGATCGGAATACCAACTTTATTTATATTCACTCTAAAATTAAATATGCAGTATGAGGCTAAAGCCCTAAACGGAGAAGACGATACGCGACTAAACAAAATACTTGCTAAAAAAGCTTTAACTACCAGATCACAGTTCTTCAAAGATTGGGGAAATATTGCCTCTAGGTATAATATAGGCCTTACAATGATGGAATCCAACGTCCCAGAATGGTCAAGAGTGGCACGTAACTTCTTATTTGACAAAGACCCGGCGATGAAAAGATACCACATCGCGGCGGCGAAGAACTCAGAATCACGCTTAATTTACAAAACCCTAGTGCACGAAGCCATCAACTACCTGGACTCTAACCTCAGTATCTTCCAAATATTATTTATTGTGCGAGCAAGAGGAGAACTTTTAAAGCTATTTAATTACATGCCACATCGCCCGACCTACCTTTGCGATGTAGCCTATGCAACTCAGGAGTAGTGATGGGCAAATTTTTACACCTACCCGGTAGGTATTTATCAAATATTATCAAAACTATATTTACCCACCCAAATATGGGTTTTTATTACATTTGGTAATTAGTGATGTGCCAAATAACCCCTTTTGCAGTGAGTATATATGTATATATATCTCTGTTTTGGTTTTAGAAACGTTAGTAAACATAAGTTTATTAATGCAATCGGTGCAGTGTTCTCTCTAGTGATTAAAGTTCATTTTTTATTTAATATGGGAAGAAATAAAAGTGTGGTGTGGAAATATTTCGATAAAATGAATAAATTGGCTAAATGCAATTTTGGCGGAAAGACTTATTATCCAAACATAAATAAAATAACAAAACATTTGATACTGAGAAACATTTGATTTGACTGAGCCTGACCCAGTTTTTGTTGACTTTTTAATAACTGAAGATAAAAAGCACACGGGAAAAATACCTACAGGAGCAAATGCAAATTATAATCGAAAAATATCAAGCAGACAAATTTTTCGTTGTAATCGGAGATAATGCCGCAAATATGCAGAAAGCTTTTCGTTTACTGAAAGACAATTACAATCATATTGTTCCACTGGGCTGCATAGCGCATACATTGCATTTATGTTGCAATGATATTATCAAGTGTTCTCCTGTAAAAAGTGTGATAGGAAAAGCAACGGTGATAGTGAAAACAATAAAAAAAAAAAATAGTCAAGTGATTAGTGTAATTAGTAAGAATGGGCATACAAATTTCCCTAAAACTTCCAAGCTAAATTCGGTGGGGGAGCTACGTATTCTCCTTAGAAAGCCTAGTGAGTAATAGAGTCAGCTTACAGACATTGGCCGTCAATGAGTCTTCCTCCCTCGCTAGAGACATTAAGACTGCGTTGCTGGATGAAGATTGTTTTTGGAATGATATTCTTGTTGTAATTGAGATTAACGAAATTTGAATCCAATAATTGTTTAATACACAAAGTCCATAAAGTGCTAAAAGAACTGGAAAATTCAATGTCTACTTTATTAGAAACCGATAAAGTTCGACTTCTAGACGATTTAGAGAAGAAACATCTGAACGGAAAATTTAAGGACCGAATGGAATTCGCAGAATCACCAATATATCTCGCCGCTGCTCTTCTTGACCCATCAAATCAAGGATGCCATCTAAGTGATTCTGACCAAATTACAGCAATGGAATTTATTTATGAAGTTTCCAAAAGTATGGGAATTGAAGTCATGACCAATTTGGCCCTTTATCGGTCCGAAGAAGGCATTTGGGGTAACGAATTCATTTGGTCAAATGTTTCCTCCATGGAACCATTGATTTGGTGGAATGGCCTTTGTGCTAATAAAAATTTAAGCAAAGTTGCAGCACGCATTTTATCAGCACCTGTAACTTCAGCAGCCACAGAACGTTCCTTTAGTACTTTTAGTTGGATTCACAATAAGAAACGAAATCGCCTTACCACCGAACGGGCGGGCAAGTTGACGTGCATATCTCATAATTGGAACATTGAATTGCATGCACAAACAACACATCAAGCTGTAGCAGAAAAAAAACCCGAACCAGGTTCCAGTTCAATAAATATCAATATACCCAGCACATCAGAAGTAAATAAACCAAGTTGCAGTTACTCATCCAATCCTAACATACCCAGCACATTAAAATCTACTGAATCAGCAGAATGCATGTCTATTGACGAACATTTAATAAGTTTACTATCTAATTCAAAGATTCTTTTGTTTACATTGTTCCTTTTCTTTTTTAAATCTAATTAAATAAAAACAAAGCACACAATGAACACATTTTTCTCATTTAAAAAAAATACCCACATAAATACCCGTTTTGGTAAATACCCGGTAAATACCCTGGGTATTTACCCTCAAAGGGTATTTACCGGGTATTTGCCCCATCACTGCTCAGGAGAAACAGAAGACACAGCTCACCTTATTGGTACTTGACCAGTTTTAAAAGAAGTCAGACGATCACATTTTGGAGTGGAGCGCTTAGAAAGAAATTAAGTCGAGCATCTATTAAATGGCAGTGACTGAAGATCCTTAGTAGCATACTGTTACGTGCATAGCTTATAGTTATAGAAATAGAATTGTGGAATAAAACTTCTGGTCTAAAACTAGAATACAATCTGCAAATTTTTTAATGTTCTTTAAAAACATACTTATATATATATGAATTATAAGATTGTCAATCTATGGCAGATGGCGAAGCCTTTGCTAAAATCGTACTATACTTTATAGAAAAAAAAAATTGTAGAATTTTGTTATTGAAAAATAAAGTACATTTATCTATATTATCTATCTATCACTTAAAATGAAATTTCTAAAGAAATTTCTAAATAAACGAAAGCTGCGTGGTGACGTTGAACGTCCTTGGGGTTAAAATATAAATGAGTATTTTTGAGATTACCAGTGTTAATAACATAGAAAAATTATTATCTTTGGTATACATAATTTCTTTCAAAATTTGATTCTTTTACGAGATAAAGAAAAAAAACTAAAAAAAAAAGAAAAACAAATTGCCTAATGCATAACAATAAACAAAAAATAATAATGGCTAAAGTTTCGCCTTAACTACTTTTTGTTAAACTCCTATAACTTTTGAAAAATGGCTTTTACCCAAAAAAATATGTTAACAAAATTGCTAATATTCAGGATTCCGGTACTTACAAGGTAAGAAAAAATAAAAACGCAACTCTTGAAGTGAGAGTCAGTTGGTAGATAGACGTAGAAAGTTGAAATTGGGACCCTAGTTGAGTCTTACTAAGCAGCTGATAAATAAGTCTTGAAGGTTGAAGTAAAAGTAAAAAAAAACTATTTGTTTGTATCAGATATACTGGTATGTATTCTTATTGACCGGTTTTTCAAAATTGGCTATTTCTCGGATGGATTTAGTTCAAAATCAATATATGTAGAAACAATATTTGATTGATGTTTTTCAATTTAAGAAATAAAAAACTAAAAATCTCAACGATTTTGTTTAAATTTCAAACATTTACAATTAAACAACACAAAGGTGCACTCGTGCACTTTATTTGGAGATTTCGGGTTAAAATGAAATTAAATATGATAAACCACATTTTGAAAAAAAATTAAACAAAGAATAGGTAAGAGGAAATAAGCATATAAAACGGGGAACCACCGATTTTATTCGAACATGCACTTTCATTAGTTTGTTTATTAGACCTACGTGTCAGCTTAAAGGAGGTTTTTGATGTATTAGCAAATAAGTTCTCGCTGTACAAACTGTTTTGATACATTAATGATTTTGTTTTGGCGTCATATACTTTTGGTTGTGTGAAAATGTCTGATTTTGTGCCAAATAATAGTCATTTGCGGGAAGTGTTGATTTTCTTCTTTCATTCGAAGAAAACGGCGGCTGAAGCGCATCGAGAGCTCCAAAAAGTTTACGGAATATGCAGCTCTGAGTGAAACAACGTGCCGTGATTGGTTCTGTCGCTTCAAAGACGGTGATTTCGATGTTGACGACCGTCCGCATGAAGGAAGGCCAAAATCCTTCGAAGACGCTGAATTGGAGGCATTGCTCGATGAGGATCCGTGCCAAATGCAAGAACAGCTTGCTTCAGCATTAGTAGTTACCCGTGAAGCCATTTCCCAGCGACTGCATGCATTTGGAATGATTCAAAAACAACTTGGGTTCCTTATGATTTGAAGCCAAGGGACGTTGAGCGTCGTTTTTTCGAATGTGAACAACTGCTCCAGCGGCAAAAAGGAAGCGTTTTCTTCATCGCATCGTGACGGGTGATGAAAAATGGATTCATTACAGCAACCCAAAGAAAAGAATGTCATTGGGGCATCCCGGTCATGCTTCTACGTCGTCGGCTCGGCTGAATATTCACGCCGTTAAGATTATGCTGTGTATTTGGTAGGACCAGGTCGGTGTCATTTATTATGAACTGATGAAACTCAACGAAACCATCACTGGGGAACGGTATCGACTTCAATTGATGCGATTGAGCGAAAAACGGGCACAATACGAGCAGAGGCACAAAAAAGTGATTCTACAACATGACAACGCTCGGCCTCATGTTGCCAAACCCGTTAAAACCTACATGGAAACGTTCAAATGGGAAGTCCTTCCCCACCCGCCATATTCCGCAGATATTGCGCCATCCGATTATTACTTGTTTCGTTCGATGGCACATGGTCTGGCTGATCAGCAGTTCCGCTCATATGAAGACATCAAAAAATGGTTTGATTCGTGGATAGCCTCAAAAAACGAACACTTTTACCGTAACGATATTCGAACTCTGCCAGGAAGATGGGAAAAAGTTGTAGCTAGCGATGGGCAATACTTCGAATGATTCATTTGTAACCATTTTTTCACAATAAAGTTGCATTTTCATCAAAAAACAGTGAACAATTAGTTGCGCACCTAATAAATAAAAATGAGTTGGCCTGTTATTGTTTGTTTATTAGAGCCTCTGTTTAATGGAGTTTTTTCGTACAGAATATGTAAAGAAATGTAGTGTTCGCGATCGTTTTTGGGAGTGTCCGATTGTCAGAATGTACTTTGCGAAATATAGGAAATAAATTAGTCACAGGAATATTGTCTGTGTAAGAGGTATGTTCGCTTATTAAAGATGTTTGCAAGGAGAGCTTTCACTGCACTTGCCCTAATAGATGCAAGTAAAAATATTCATACCTACGTGCTAAACAAGTATTCATGAATAACTTCTAAAAAGTTAAATTAACTAAAAAATTTAGTGTATTTTCAGACAACACAAATGATGTAAACACCAAGAATAATAGATTTAAAAGGTAAACTTACCCTCGCCAGTGATTCCTCTGGGTCCAAAAGTGTAAGTTTATTTCTCTTCAGACTTTTCACATGCTCCAAAACAAGACTGAAGTGCTCCCCAGCCGATAGGCATAATTTGTCATAAAGCGATGATACGACATCCTGTAAATTTTTGTTTTCATTTTAGATGTGAAAAATAAAGGGAATCAAATTTGTTGAAGGGTGAATTTGTACGAATAAAATAAAAAATAGGATTTATTTCAATGACATGACAAATAAAATAAAAATACTTTTCATACCTGTACTGTAGTGGTAGCATCGTACTTGAAAGATTTCGTTTGACCATTCTCAAGGAACACTTTCAACACATTTGCCATTGGCGGTACACAGATGTCGCCGAGTGAAAATGCTGAAGGCTAAAATAGCAAAAGGAATGTTATTTAAGTGGAAATAGGAAAATATTTCGAGGAATTTTTTTTATTCAGATTAGTTTTAGATGAGTTTTATTTCATCATAAAAAAAATATTACAATTAATTAAATTAATTTAAGTATATTTTTCTTTTTTTTTCCTAAGGCAGATTGACAACAATATATCTACTATTAATTTATATTATAGTAGAGTAATTAAAAAGAGTTTAAATATCTTAAAAATCTCCCTCTATGATTTGTTTTTTGTAGCGAAGTGCATTCACGGTATAGTTATATAATACGTTCTAGACCTTTTCCCTGTTCAAATTGTTGAACTCCACTCTTAAAATGTTAGTCCCCACAAATCGTACACGAAACTTCTTGAGAATGGGACATACTGCGACAAAATAAAACACATCTTACCTCCTTTAAGTTCCATAGATCGGACAAGTTGAGACCTATGGATGACCTAGAAAAGTAAAATTGTTCACACACGCTCATCTGTTGTAGAAACTAGCTCCTGTGTGAGAGGGATTTAACAACACGAACATGAACATCAACATTTGGAAACCAAGAAACTTTACTTGTTGATAGTAACCAAAACCAAAGTCAATTCATCAACCCACTTCACATATGTATCTGTTTTGTTCCAACTCAAAAGTGAACTAATGTTCTTAATCCGTTCATGGTTCCAACAAGTTCTTTCAACATCTATCTGACTGGATTAAAATTCATCACCCGACAGGCGAAGATATTATTCTCGATGACTTTACCGTCCCAAACTTTACTCACAAATATTACTGATACGGTAGGATGACGGTCTCTGAAGGCTTTGCTATCAGCAGCAAACTTACTAAAGGCTAACAACTTTGCAAACACTCGGGACGTCTTTTTCTCTTTAGAACAGGAGAGTTACACTATGAAAATGTCTGCCAAAATGTAGGATAACACGATCACAATCGTCTGATTTAAAATTGCAAGTTGTCTAACTGAGAAGAGTTGTGGGTTTTTGTTGCTTAATTTTTTTTTGACTGAGGTATTCTTCAATACTACTGATATCAACCTTTGCGTAGCAGTTATCCCTTTCCACGCCTTGGTTCAACGGGTACTGTGAGTAAGCCATCGCTGCCAAGAACAGTGTTTATAGACAATGGCGCTTCAGCCTAACAGAGCAAACAAGATCCACCTACATTACCCTCCGAATACCAGCTATTGTACCTATACTTTGAAACTGTGCAGTTGAGCTAGCATCGATCCTTTATAGACTTTTTTGTATGACATGTGCGCAGAAAATATTTCCTTCATGCCGGAAAACTGGTTGCATTTAGCCGATTCTCAAAAAGGGGAAAAAATGCTTGCCCCAAAAGTATCATCCAATAGCATCCCCTCCGTCGTTTGCCTACCTTGTCGTGGTGGAGGGGCTGAGTAAGGGTTATACCTGGAATATATCCAGGGAAGGTCAGAGTGGAGGTCATGCACTTAAGAGATAGACAAACAGAACCTACAGTGAAGTAGCAAAAAGACAAAACATGGAGAGTACAGAAATTATAGAAGATACACGGATGGAGATATATTTACATCTAAAAGTCGGCAGAGGCCACGGCTGTCGGCGAGAGCTTGGCCCCGAAAGGGAATAAGTCGCCAGTGGCTCATACTCTCAACCAGGATAGCTTCGGGTTACAGCACCTCTTCGTTGCAACGGATGAACTTGAAGAGGCTGAAACGACATTTGACCGCTCACAAAGAGGACGAGCCAGTGACCCGTAGAAAACGGAGAATCTCCGGAGCCAACAGCGGAAAAGGGCTAAAGAAAGAAGGTGATTGGAGATGGAAAAGCAAGGGAATTTGCCTTCAAACCCAAGCTGTCTGGATTCAACACTGAGCAGGAGCCGCGGATTGAACACTCTACTCTGTCACCAGAGGATGCCTTGGCAAACTCTGATGACAAGAGGAGGATGCGTCCTAATGCTGAGCTACCGCAGAATAAAAGAAGTAGAGTCGTTAAAGACCAACGACCACAAACTAGGCTTATATCTGCCCCACCAGGGTGGGCTAACGTTCACCCAGGGAGGAGCGAGGGAAGTACTGTCTCATAGCCAAGATCCAAGGACCCGAATAGGCCGTCAAGTTCACGAAGGCAGGCAGTTGCATACGAGGTCGTATAGAGATAAAGCAGCCGACCTCCTGGGGATGGTGGTCTACAATAGGAACGAGGATGGGAAGATATTGGAGGAATTGCATGAACGTTTCCAGAAAGCCCTCAATGCTGCCCTGAATCAAACGCTCTGCGAGAATCCGACGACTTCCCTGAGTTTCCTGAGGGCAGGTTTAAAAGGTAGCTGCTACCTAAGGTTCTACCAGTGGAAAAGATTCGGATATAGCCCTCATCCAGGAAACCTATTGCTTGAATAATAAGGTAATATGATGGGGGGATAAACTAAAAGTGATAGCAGGCAACGGAAATAGTAAGTGTAGAGCCTGTATTGTTGCTCAAAAGTACATATCCACCACCTAGCGAAGAACTAAAGAAGTGTGTCACCTGGACAAGGTCCCAACAGAAGGGTCTCATAGTGGGAATGGACGCTAATGCCCCACACTAACTGGGGAAGTACGAACATAAACAAAAGAGGTGAGTGTTTGGCCGATTATTTAAGTATTGTAAACTCGATTACCTTAAGCGGGGGATGTACACCAATCTTCATAAATAAAATTAGAAGGGAGGTATTAGATATAACCTTATGCGACGATAGAAGTATATATCTGGTGTCCAACTGGAAGATCAGTAGTGAGATCTCTTTTTCGGACCACAGGTGGTTGTGTTTTTATATTGGAATTGAAAATAATGATTAGGAATCCTAAGAAAACAGAGTGGCAAGGCTAACACCAACTCAAGCGAACAATTATACTGAGAATAGCCTATTAAACAAAGAAGTCATTAAAGTACAGAAGAGAATTATAGAATCCTTCGAAGCCGCCTGTCCTCTGAAACAGGTACCTAGTAGTGGTGGAACTTTTTACAGGGCACATCAATCTCAATAAACATTCGTTCAGACTCGGGCCAACTTTGAGGAGGAGGAGGAGAAGGAAGACATAGAACACTTCCTCTTCCACTGCCCTGCAACATCGAGGTTAAGACTGAGGATACTGGGATCCCCAAGAATACCGGATCTAACACACCTCAGAAAGCAATCGGTGATATATTGGAGTTCGCTAGACGAACAAGACGATTTCCCGATCACTATACGACATAGTCTCCTTTTAATACTTCCCATGATCCCAATACCTATATCCCCTTTCAACACATAATTCCAACATCACACTAATATTCCTACAGTACGGTAGACGAGGGGAACACAACGGGCCCAATGGAGGTCTAAGCGATGAGCATAAGCTCACCCTATAAAACCAACCAACCAACCATCATCCAATAGCATTCTTGTCTATTATATATTATATATATTTTAATTTAATAATTTGCATTTAAAACAAGAATACATTACGTACACATTCTTTTCTACTTCAGGTACGAGTATCTATAACGATTTTGATTAAGATTGTGTTCTTAGTTTGATTGCTGTATGTGGGAGTATGTGTGTACTTACTCATCAGAATAGAGTTGAGTGGGTGTAAAATATGTGGAAAGGTGCTCCTTTACGCGACTTATTCACACCCACCGAAAGAATTACCACACAAATTGGTTTGTACGGGTTCTATCTGAAAATCATCAAAACCGTTTTTTATCGAGGTAAGAT
The DNA here is from genome assembly GCA_963082735.1 of Pocota personata. Lineage (NCBI taxonomy): Eukaryota > Metazoa > Arthropoda > Insecta > Diptera > Syrphidae > Pocota > Pocota personata. The sequence continues at coordinate 74,531,011 of OY720429.1, forward strand.
TTTGGGTGGGATTCAGAAATTTCGACTTTATTACATGCGTAATTAAAAGGCAACTGAATAAAATTCAGTTATACTTGGTTGATAAGTTTATTCTGCCAACATTTAGCAAGAGGAAGCGCTTTACGTTACCTGATATTTTCGAAAGTGAGTCATTTCTGTGATATTACTATAACGATTTGAACCAAATTCGATAAGTATTTATAGTTTTTGCCATATTCAAGGTCAAACCGAATACCTTTTTTGGGAAAAAATTAGAAAAAGTGCAATTTTTCGTGTTCAATCTGACCAACTTTGCAAAAGAGCAAGTACCTACATACATTGCATTTACATAAGGCCATGTGACATAAGGCCATATTTCAAAGTATGGTCTTATGTCGCTTTGCGAAAGGGTCATAAGACCATATTTCGAGGTATGACCTTATGTCGTTTGCGTAAAGCGTCATAGGGCCATACTTTTAAATATGGCCTTATATCACGGCACCATGTATGCATATATACAAGTATGTGCATACATATGTATATGAATGCACATACGTACGAGGATATATTTTACATACGTACATGTATCTATGTCGAACGTATTTCACCCTCTATTCATCCATTTCTACACAGAAAGCCGATTTTGACATATCCAAAACGTCATTTGTCTGCCACGACGTTATCTGCCACTACAAAAATATGCTTCATTTTTTTATATGGGCGTGCGACATCTGGGTAGTTTATTATCCACGCTATTATATAAAAAGCACAAAACGCATCCACCCACAAATAGAAAACTCTCATATAAAAACCAAGAAACTAATGACCCACAAACAAAATTTGAACGCAAGAAATTGCATCCAAACCAAAAAAAATACGAAAAACAACAAAATACGTATGTTTCTTTTTCGTTGAAATTCCACTCCATTTTACTCGAATAAGTAAACTTGCGAAGTAAAAAATGCTTTTCTGCTTCCTCCTTATTTTCTGACTAGTACGTATATAATCGCGAGAACTCCTGAAAAAAGAAAGGAGTCAAATATGTTCACTAGAATTTGAATTTCGGGAATATAAACGAGTAAATTGAATCTTTTGGTTTTCGCACCCGTCATTCAACTGGTGATCTGCTGAGTTATGCACCCTACCTCCGGACCTAAACCATTGAGCACTACGGCGAATCAAGAGCTGTTTCCCTAGACATTTCAAAAGTATTCGGTAGAGTTTGGCATAGAGCGATGGTGTGTTTTCCGACACCTTTGCTGTAAATGGTGAAGTGCGACTGGGGTCTATACTTTCAACAACTCTGTCTCTACTCCATATCAATGACCAAGTTTTGCGATGACAACGAACTAATATCTTGCTTGAAATCAACTCATTAAACGAAGAAGTGGAGAAAATCTTGTAGTGGGAAAAAGCTAACTTCAATGCTAGTGAAACTTAATTCACCGCCTTTTCCAAAAAGAACACGTCTACTGCACCAGAGCTTCAAATGAACGAATAAACCATTCAGCCGAAGGCGTTAGCGTTACAGTCAACTCTGGTGTAACATGCAAGGACTACATATCTAACATCGCAAAATTGGCCCCCATGAAGTTGAGTTACAAGTATTTGTTTAGAGCAAAGAAATACTTTCCAGCGAAACAGCTCCTACTTCTGTACAAAATACAAGTTAGAGCGCGGCTTGAATAAAAAAAAAACTCAAAACCCGTTCTGATGAAAAAAGAATTAAACTTTGGAAATCACTCCCAGTCCCAGGAGACATATTTCCAGAAGCTTTTAATGTCCAGCTAGACAAGAGCAGAACCAACGGGCATCTACTACAGGCACTTGGGGCACGGTCCCAGTTTTACAGGATCGCCTTTGCAGAGAAAAAATTATAAAAAGAAATGTTATAATCATGAGGAAAACTCCAAAGCAGCGAATTTTTGATTTTAGAAATACAGGGTTTTGCAAGGAATTACGTATATAGGAGGAAATAAAGGGCACAACTGGGTCGGACGTATAATACTTGCTCCATATATGCTGTTCTTTTGTAAATTGTTCATATTTCAAATTTCGGCGAAATCGATAAGAAACGAACAAAATATTTTTTTCGCAAAATGCATTAAAAAGCTGAAAAATTGTTTGATCTGTGTCAAAAAAGTAATTGCCATATTCTTACATATTTATGTACCTATATATCAAAAATCACTTAAATATCAACTATTAATAAAATCTTTCGAGCCATATCCAAGAAATGGCTAATTTTCGAAAGTACGCTAATAAGTAAAGTACCATTATTCAACTTTTTAGGGAAAAACTGAGTACAAAATCTTATTGCAAACATACACATTAACTCAAGTACCAGTTTTTATCAAAATCGTTGAAGCCGTTTTCGAGAAAATTGCAACTTTTCAAAATTGGTATTACTAATACTACCGTTAATTTCGAGACCAGAACGAGAATTCAGATTTAGCCTCTGGGCATTAAATCATTGTAGGGAATCCGTCAAGCCATTTAGGCTGCAGCCCTAGGTACATACAGACAGATACTTTTTTGAGTTCCTCTATTATATGTAAAGGGTAGGTCATATATTGTTTCTTTTTAAAATTGCTATAAAAATAAATCCATTTAACGTTTTTTTACTTTATTGAAGAGAGTACACTTTCCGATTATTTATGGAAAATAATTTCATTTAAATGGCTGCCGGAGCTGACTTGACAGTAGCGCATCCTGTCAACCCAATTTTGCAGTATATTTTCGATGGTTCGGGGCTCCATTTCATTAATAACTCGATCAATATTGTGGTTAAGTGCGTGAATCACGACAAGCCTGTAGGTTGATCGGTGATCAGTCTATATGCAACCAAATCGCTTCGCTCGAATACCACCGGAATGTTGGATGCTTGGCGCTTCTGTACCATTTATTTCCACCGTAATGCACGTGTATTCAATTTCGCAACTGTAGGAAATCGTTTCTTTTTAGACATTCAATACGAATGTGGAATAATTTGCCTTCTTGAGTATTTCCAGAAACCTATATTTTGCAAAGATTTCAAATTAACGCGCCCACTTTTTAACTTTGCTTTACACCTTTTATTTTCGTTTCATTACCTGGTTTTACAAATTTTAGAGCACACAGTTTTGAGTAATGGCGAACAAGTAATGAACAAAAAATTGCAGGAAAGTTAAAACATGTCTAAAACGGATCATACTCGTATGATACTCTATTCACATCTTTTAACTCACGCCTGACGAATTGAGCTTGGCGTTGAGACATTTTTAAAACAGAAACAGAAACAGAAAAAAGGCAAATGTTGTACACCATACATTTTGTACTGAAATTGTAACTTTAATCGCTGCCATAGTGCAAGTATTGTTTTCATGCAAAATTTCAATCTCGAGTTTTTGATAAATTTTGTTATTAGTATTATAGAAAAACTCGAAAAAGTTGGTCTCCCAATTCTTCAGTCTGTCCGTCTATCAGTCTTTGTAGCTCAGGCAGCAGCCTATACGGCTGGACGAATTTTCTTCAAACCTCATATCTTAGGTCTATGGGCTGATGCCCAGAGGTGAAATTAGAGCTCACATTCTAGCCTCCAAATTAACGGTACTTTACTTGGGGTCAATTTTGAATAATTGCAATTTTCTCGAAATTAGCTTTAACGATTTTGATAAAAATTCATATCTGAGGTAATGAAGACGTTTGTAGAAAGCCTTCTACGTACTCTATTTACGAGTATCGCTAAGCATTGAACTAATGGTATTTCAGTTATTAATGGACTTGTAAAAATTGATCATTTCTCCACAAAATTGATAATAATTTTTGACGTACATATGTGAAAACAGGACATTCAAATTTTTGACATATATTCAAACAAAATTTTCAGCTTTTTAACTCATTTCACGAAAAATTAATTTATTCTTATCGATTTCGCTTAAATTTGAAATGTGAACAATTAACAAACAGCACGTATGGAGCAAGTACGCACGTACCGGTTGTTCCTTATAAACCAGATAAGAACGATAGGAAAAACAATTTAAATAAAACAACAACGGTGAGAGATATCAAATTGATTCTGGCTTTATTTTGAGCTACATTCTTGCCATTATGTACCGAATAGCACATCATTTAAATGGCTGCTTTAGCTTCGCTGGCAAGCGGTCGGTCCAATTTTTGATGATTCAGTCCAATATGCGCGGCGGTATTCTGGCAATAGCGTCTCGAATGTTGGCCTCGAGCTCGTCTAAAGTGGTTGGCTTGTTAGCGTGGACTAAAGACACGACGTGGCCCCAGATAAAATAATCCAGGGGTGTCAAGTCGCATGATCGCGGCTGCCAATTTATGAACGCTCGCCGTGAGATGACCCAGTCGCTAAATTTCTGCTACACTACTTTGAGCGTTGCGTCGCCTGTATGGTATGCAGCGCCGTCTTGTTGAAACTACAACCCGGATATATCGATGTTGTCGAGCTATGGCCACAGAAAGTCGGTTAACATCGCTCGATACCGAGGACCATTGACGGTAACACAGTGTCTCCTTCTTCATTTCGAAAGAAATAAGGTCCGATGATGCCGCTGTGCCATAAACAGCACGAAATAGTCATTCTTTGTGGATACATTTATGCTTGGTCGAACACTTGTGAATTATGATCGCTCCAATAACGGCAATTTTGCTTGTTGACATAGCAGCTGAGCCAAAAATTGGCCTCGTCCGAGAAGATGGTTTTTTGGCTAAAATCCAGATCTCCGGCCAACATTTCCAGCGCCCAATTAGTCCGGCTTCAATTCTTGCATCAGCACAATCTTATACGGATATGAGCCCAAATCCAACAGCAAAATAAGCCTGGTTGACTCTCTGGCGATGCCCAATTCAGCTAATCGGCGCCGAATCGACATTTCTTCGATACTGGCCGCTACGACGGCTATGTTTTCTTCACTTCGCACCGTTCTCTATCTGGTTGGTGGCTTAAGATCCAAAAGAGTGTACTCACGCTCAACCTTTTCAACGGTGCGACGAATTGCCTACGCACTGAAGTTATGATGACTACCGACCTCATGACGAAATTCACGTTGCGTATTTACAACTGAGCTGGAATTTCGATAATATTTTTTAATAATTTCCACACGTTCGGGAAGTGTCAAAAGATGCATGATGAAATGGCAAACCCTACTGAATATTTTGACAGCTGGATGTCATTGGTAACTATCTAGTCACCCTTTATTTTTGATAGCAGTTTTGAAATCAACACAACGCAGTCGCCAAAAATTAAAAAAATCAAAAACGCTTGAGAGCTAAATTAGATTAATGGAAACATCAGATTTGTTAGTTTATTGTTTCCATATGTTGCACTTCAATTTCTCATATGAATAAATATTTACTGAAACATTCAACATACATATGTAGCTTTTGCTGACACAGCGGTGTAAAATACAGGGCCGAAATAACGTATACGTGAACGGATGACTCGTCACGTAATTTGCAGTGTTATTTCTAGATTTGCCAACAAAATATTGCAAATTACGTGACGAGTCATTAGTTCACGAATGCGGTAATTCGGCTAAAGTATTTCATTTTAAAATACTGCCTCCATTACTCACTTAGATTACCATTTCCGCAACTGGCACTTCATATAATTCATTCTTCAACCTTCCCGTACTGTGTTTGCTTGTTTACCTAATTATCCTTATTTAACGCTTGACACATTCCTTAACTTAATACTAACTCATTAGCTCACTGTATATATGTATATATGTACATTCTCAAGTGTAATTTGGATAACGATACAAAACCAACAAGTAAGAACCATGTAATTTGCCTCCAAGCGCCCAGGCAAATACATTTCGTAAACGGACGAAACGATAAACGAAAACGTATACCAAAAAACAAGGACATGCTTATCCCAATAAGAAGAACGAACATCATATATAAACAAAAGTTTATTGTTAATGAGAAATTGCGCGCCTCTGCCAGTCATAATGGACGAAGCGGAAAACTATTTACCTTTTTCATTTGAGCTCTTGTTGCTGTTTAACTTACCGGAAATAAAGGAGCCCCATTTACGCACACACTCTCAGCGAAACGCACTCGACTGGGTCGAGAACGCAACTTAGCACGTTTGCCCGCCGATAGTAGGGTAGACTTACGACCAGGGCCATGATTGTTAGCCGGTTGGCATACTAGCAGGGTCACTTGTGAATCACAGGCACGCACTAATTGGATGACATGATCCCTGGGGGCCTCTTTAACATCTTCGCCATTAACGGCGAGAATTTGGTCACCAGGTTGGAGCTGAAAAACAAGAGAGAACACAGTTATATTTTATTGTTATTCATTATTTTAAGTTTTTTTCATTGGTGTACCCGCCGAGGTAATCTATCGGCTAGCGCTTGCTTCTCACTCACATCTCTTTAAGAAACCATTTGAAATTAATCCACAATATGCCATATATGTACATATTTAGAATATATAGAAATAACGGGAGATGCATGTGGAATGCATCCAAAGGATACATTACATAAATAGAACCTCAATGCATCATGTGAATGAATCTAGATGCATCTCTAGAATCAGTCCATTCTAGAGTCTATATGTATATAGAATATATTCGAATAATGCATTATGTATGCACTAACCATGATTTTTCAAGCGAAGCTTCACGGCACTAGCGCAACTGCTGCCAAAATTTAGAAACAGTTGTTCATGAATATGTGACGGCAGAAATAAGCAGTCATTGCCGGTACTGCTACTCAGGCTAAGAAAATTCCTTAATAAAAACTGCGTTCTCAGCGCGAGGTGACAATAGAAAATGAGTGAAATTTTTGGTGTTTAGTAAGTGCACCTAAATCTTTTGTCTTCAGTTTGGTGTTTTCTCTAAAAACCCTACTTCGCTTATTAGCTACTACTTACAAAGAGTAGCTACTAACAGACAGTCAAATTCCGATTCACCTCTTTACAGGTTGTCAACTTTGCGGCAAAAGAAGAAGATGCGATATTAGTTTGTTCCAATTAGGGTCTTCTTTGCCTTTTACTATTTTTGGGGAAAAGAGTATCAGGGCAGAACATCCACTTATTGTTTGGGGATCTGCATGGCGATTGATCGGGAAACTACTGACTGTCCAAAACATGGATTGGACCAGTAGCGCAACAATCAAGTTCGTAATGTAGTGCTTGCTTTACCTCCTCGTGGTGGTCCCCGGGCAACTGCATGTATAAATCCTTATACATATAGGCCAAAATTGCAAGTGCGAGATTGTCTAGGGTCTTATGCCTAGGCTAGGTAACCTGGGCCAGCAACCCGCGTTACCGAAACTACAATAGCTATGGAAACCGACACAATGCCTCGGATAAGGACTGATAATACGTTGACGACCTTTGGCTATCGTACCCGGACTAAGATTGGTTTCTGGAATGTGAAGACGCTCCTTGACTCTCAGAGTGAAGGACCTCAGAACGCCAGATTCCTTCAATTGGAGCATGAGTTCATGCGATATAGGCTGGACATATTGGGAGTAAGCGAGATAAGATGGTTAGATGCGGGTGAGTACCAATCCCCAACGCGTAATACTGTATTACTCTACTCCGGAAGACCAACCGGAAACCCCCGTGGATATGGAGTTGGACTGCTGCTAACGCCAACAGCACGCAGAGGCCTAATTACCTGGCAACCGCACGGTGATAGGATTTTAACGGCCAGATTCCGGACGAGAGTACGTCGCGTCACCATCATACAGTGTTACGCCCCCACGGATGGTTTGTCTGAGGAAGAAAAGGAGAACTTCTACAACCAGTTGGGAGCTGTTCATAATGCAACACCCAACGGCGACATTGTCATTGTGATGGGGGACCTGAATGCCAAGGTAGGCTGCGACAACGAAGGGCTCAAACATGTTATGGGACGGCACGGACTAGGCAATCGGAATGACAACGGCGAAAGATTTGTTGACTTTTGCAACGCAAATCGTCTTGCCATAGGTGGCACCATGTTTGAGCACAAAGCCTGCCATAAAATCAGTTGGGTGTCAACTGACAGGCAAGCAACCTCCAACTAAATTGACCGTTTTGCCATCAGTCGCCGTTTTAGAAGTAGTCTCCTAGACGTCCGAAACAGGCGAGGTTCCGACATGGGGTTGGTACGAGATCACCATCTTATGATAGCTACTCTCCGAATACGCACTGCTGCCGTTCGTAGATCTAACGACACAAGAATACCTAGGTTCAATGTAGACCGACTGAGAGTTCCCACAGTGCGCCAAGAATTAAGGGACCATCTCTCACGTGGAGTGGAAACAATCAGCAGCTCCCTGCCCGCCACCATCCAAGACCATTGGTGCGCTGTGAAAACTGTTTTCACATCAGGTGCTGAAAGGATTGTCGGTCGATCACAGGGAAACCATAGGGCGTGGCTTTCCGAGGATACCTGGAGAAGGATCAACGAACGAAAACAGCTAAGAGCTCAGATTGCAGCAACTCCAGCAGCAGGGAGGATCGAGCTTGAGTCCCTATATCGCATGAAGAAGAGAGAAGTACAGCGTAGCGTGAGACGTGACAAGCGCAATTACATCAATGCGCTGGCTACGGAAGCAGAAGAAGCAGCAGCGAGGTGCGACAGCAGAACCGTTTATAGAATCACTAAAGAGCTTATAGGTGGCCGAAGCTCTACTCAACACCCAGTGAAAGGCTTAGACGGTTCGTTGTTAATATCGGATGAGGATCAACTGAAGAGATGGAAGGAGCATTTTGCTTCGGTTCTAAACCGAGTATTCGCCAGCAATATGCACTCAAGTCAGACTGAAGTGTCCGTAGAAAGAAGTTCCCGAATTCGCACCACAACCCCCAGTAAAGAGGAGATTATTACCGCAATCAAAGCACTGAAAACTAATAAGGCGGTAGGACTTGACGGCATACCCGCGGAGCTTTTTCAAGCTGCGCCAACAGCATCGGCAGAGCTACTGTTCCCACTTGTCGGGAGAACATAGGAAGCCGAGAGTTTTCCAGATGAGTGGAAAAAGGGAATGATTGTCAAGCTCCCTAAAAAATGCAACCTAATGCAGTGTGAAAACTGGAGAGGTATCTGCGTGCTGCCTGCTGTGGCCAAGATAATAGCTAGAATCATCCTGGAGCGAATCAAAGAACACCTTGAAGACACACTTGACGCCGAACAAGCAGGTTTCTGCTCTGGATCCTCCTGTGTCGACCCTGCGGATCATCATCGAGCAATGTGTTGAATATCGATCACCACTTCACCTGTTGTTCATCGATTTTGAAAAGGCGTTTGATAGTGTCAATCGGGAATTTATTTGGCGTGCCTTGCGCAGGAGAGGCATTCCGGATAAATTAATAGCAATTATCAAAGCTACATATGATGGGTCCACATGTCACGTTTTGCACAGAGGAAGGCTGTCTGAGGAATTCGAAGTCCAAAGTGGGGTTCGGCAAGGCTGCATACTTTCACCAATATTGTTTTTATTGGTGATTAGCGATGTGCGGAATGCGGCCTTATTAACAGGAAATGGAGGAATTCGATGGACTCTTACATCTGAACTCAAACACCTCGGCTACGCCGACGATGTATGCCTACTGTCTCACAGAATAATGGACCTTCACCAAATGACAGCAAATGTGGAGAGGGAAGCAGACGTCGTTGGGCTGAAAATTAACTCGGCAAAAACAAAAATGATCAGCCTAGGACCAAACTCATCAACTCATATATGCATTGCTGGACAAACGGTTGAGAGAGTAGAGAGTTTCCAATACCTTGGGAGTATTGTCTCAACCGATGGTGGAACCGAACTGGATATAGCCAGCCGAATAGGTAAAGCAAAATCTGCGTTTGGGATGCTATCCATAGTTTCGCGAAGTAATGCAATTAGCTTAAACACCAAGCTACGACTGTTCCGTTCCAACGTTGAATCCGTGTTGCTATATGGATGTGGTACCTGGAGAGTGACCGTCACTATCACGAGGAAGCTGCAAACGTTTGTCAATAGGTGTCTACGTTACATCTTAAGGATATTCTGGCCAAACCGTATCTCTAACGAACAGCTTTATCAGAGAACGGGCCATGAACCTATAGGCACAACCATACGACGACGAAAGTGGCAGTGGATCGGTCACACTCTCCGAAAGGGTGACAGGTCCATAGCTAACCAAGCGATGCAATGGAACCCGCTTACCCAGGATGGCAGGATACGCGGCGGTCCTAGGAGTACGTGGCGCAGAACAGTTGAGAAGGAAGCACGGCAACTGGGAAAGAGTTGGGGAGAGCTGAGGCACATTTCCAGAAATCGCACACGATGGCGCGTAGGCGTTGTAGAGGCCCTAGGACCCACAAGGGGATACAGGACATAAGTAAGTAAGTAAGTATCCACTTATTGTAGTTCTGCAACTGAAACTTGGTGCGGTGCGAGGAAATGTGCGCCGGATAAGATGGGACGACTTTTAATTAAGTTTAACTTCTAAATTTGTCCTGTTATGTAGAAGTCCGGGCTTAAAAATCCTCAAAATTGGAGGTAGAATTTTGAGGTTTTTAGAATAGTCCATACTTCCAAAATTTAGCACGAGAAAGCACTGTGCCATCACTCGCTAAATGAGATTTTATATCCAGATAGCCCTAAAATCCTGGAATTTTAAGGGTCTTCCCGGTGGCGATTTCATGGTTTAATGATTTTTTGATCATGGTTTAATGATTTTGTGCTCACACAGTCGATCATGGACACAAGTATCATTTTATTTCAATGAAAACTTTCGCAACGCCACATCTCATTTATTAGCGAAGGGTTAGAACATGAGGGATAGAGCATCACACTTGTCTTTATGTTTATACCCTATCCTTTTGATACATAGTTTTTAACATTGAGAAAAAGAACGATTGACCCCCTAAATTACGATATTTTTGATTAACATCGACAGTTAAGTCGATGTAGACATTTTTACTAGAAACTAAAAAATATTGTCCTTATAAAATATGCAGACGTTGGCCACGCATACTTTTGTGGGCGGTCGTTTGCCTTGACTTATCAATCTAGTCATGTCCGTGGACCTTCCGTCCGTATGTCCCCACTTTTTGGGCTTCTATACGACACATTTGCGTAATAAAATATTTGTGCAAGACTTATAAATAATGTATTTTAACCGTGGTAAATCCTTTTGCTGCCCACATGGTAACACTGGTGACTTTTTTATATTTGACCTACAGCAATCAATTTAAATACAACAGCAACTAAATTTAGCTCGATATCTGCTTTATTTGCATTGAAAATAGGTAATAAGGCACACCATCTATTTGAATATTAAAATCTAAGATAGAGGCTTTTCAACATAGGAAATTTTGAAGGACTATTCAGAATCTACATCTGGGCAGCCGTGATGATGTTCACCGAGTTTAAGCTGTGGAACATGTGATGTATTGGTATTAGCACTAGACTGCGAATAGGTTGCTTTTTTGTTTGCTTTTACAAAAAAAATGGATTAAACCCTTTCGTAGAAAACTTTCTCATCTTTAATTCTGGGATCATGGGTACAAGGAAATATTTATGCAAAACTTATACATACCTAATATATTTTAACAGTAATAAAACGTTATAAGTAAAAGTGAATACCACTTTTAAATGTAAAATCCTCAAAAGTATCTGTTGCATGGAAAAGTTGGTATAATCAATTTATAATAGCACAAGTACGCAAGTACAATAGTCGTAATTGGACCGGAGTGTTTGGATATACTTAACTCTTTTAATGTTAATTTGGACATAGTTAAGTATGAAGAGTTGGTGGAACTATTTAAGAAACATTTTATGTTAAAAGCGATTATAACTATGGAACGTCATATATTTTGATTCCGAAAACAAAAGCCTGACCGATATATACGCTACCGCTTTGAGAAACTTCAGTTTAACTCAGTAGGTTAAACATATGCATACGCAAAGTTGAGGCAGATTCAGCTGAATCGTCTGATGCTGATTCTCTATTTCTGGGTCTCATGGGCAACGATTTATGTGGTGGTGATTTTGTGTACGCCACCACATAAATCGTTGAAACCATCTATGTCTTCGGTGCCACCGCTATCCACCTCACAATCTTGAAACATTACTGTTGAAATTAATAACAAGCAAGTAAACTGCCTTTTGGACACTGGTGCACAAGCAAACCAAATTTAATAATTTCATACACCAAATTTACACAGTTGCAACTCACTGATGAGAGTACTTAAGTTTGAGTTAGTAAAGTTTTGTGTAGAACAAATTGACTGGGCTTAATTTCCTATATTGATTTAAATTTAATTGAAAGAATTGATAACTTCAAGACTAATATAATTTTTGAAAAATCCAAACCTAAAGGTATTCGTTTTGACATTAGTGATGAAAATGTAATCAAATATAATCATCAAATGTTTTCAGTGATCTTGGATGCTTAAAACACGAAATTCATTTAAGAATTGAATCAGGGGTGGATACGGTTGTTGATTCCCCACGTCGTATACATTTTAGTTTAAGGGAGAATTGAGTCCAATGGGAAATCTGGGAGTGATCAGAAAAGTTGAAAAACCTACTGAAACACAAAAGACAGATGGTAGATTATGTGTATGCCTTGATCCGAGAAACTTTAACAAAGCGATTTTAAGGTCACATTATCAATTTCCTACTGTGGAAGAATGTAAGATTCGTTTAAGTAATTCAAACTATTTCAGCACATTAGATTCGGGTTGATATTTTAGAATTGAAAAAAAACCACATATATTCTGGTGGTGGACTATTTTCAAAAATTGATTGAAATAGCTAAGCTTTATTTTGGTTTTTCAAGTCCTCTTGTAGTAACTCAACTTAAATCTATTTTTGCTCGTCATGGCATACCACAAATTATGATTTCGGACAACGGTCCAATATTGATCAGTACACTTCTACCCCATACTTGGCTCGTTCAAATGGACTTGCAGAAAAATCCATTCAAACAATAAAAAAGTATGATGAAACAAATAGCGATCCAGACATTGCTCTTTTATTACATTGAACAACCACAAAAGGGAATCTTAGTTCACCTTCTGAGCTCCTGATGTCTCGCAGGTTAAGGACGAAATTAGCAATCGTTCAAGAAAACTTTGAACCGAAATTATCAATGTTTCAAAATATAACCAGTCTCTAAAAGGCAACTAATATCTCAATAATATTACAATAAAGGCTTGAGGGCGGTTGAGCTACTTGAAAATAGTGAATGTATTTATTACAAAAAAAACACAGCAGTCGGTTTGGAGTCCTGGCAAAATTATTTCAAAATGTAAAGAACCATGTTCTTATTTAGAGACTGTTTGCAATGGTAATTGTTCCAGGAAAAATAAACATATTTTGGAATCACCGGCAGCGGATAACAATTGTGGAAGTAGCCAAGCTATAAATATATTTATTTAATATTGTTATGTATTACCTTTAATTGTAGTAAAAGCTTTTATCGGCTTGGCAGTGGAGACCTTTCACGCTTTACTAACAAAAACTGAAGCAAACACACCAACAAAAATTTGACATTAAAATCTAAGAAATCTGTTGGATTTTAAGTTACTTTCCAGGATCCAATTCGGGATTCTCTTTAATACATTCACCTAGTTTATATTTTGAAGATTTTGTTCAGTTAGGAAAAAAAAGTTAGTAAAAGGTTTGAACTTATTAAACCATATTATATGAAAACAATTGTTAATACAAAATAAATTATTTAATTCAATTCCGTAGCGTACACTTTTATCATGGAATCAATACCTAAGGAGTTTTTTGTGAAAAACCCATCTTCAACACACTGCTATAAAAAGTTATGTAGACATGGTCCACATTGGGGGCTTTGCCGTTTTAGTTGTAATGACCAATTTAGCGACTATACCAAAATTCAGCTTATATCTTATTTTTTCCTAATTGGATATTTTTAGCGAAAAATAGCAAACCGTACAAAAAAAAAAAAAAAAAACGAACGGTGCGAATTTATTGACAGAATGTGAGAATTTATCAGCGTTCATGTCTAAAAAATCACATATGTTTGTGAGTTTTACACGAAATTTGTATACGATTGATTGCAATTACACTCTTTTTAGTGTGACATTTGATTGTAGACATCAAAGCGATTTTACTACTATTACAATAGGAAATCGATTCACTATTATTACAGAAGTAATTTTTTCTTAGAGTGTATTCAGACATAAGCTATATGGAATATAAATATTTATATGGAGTACATAATAAAACCGAAACTTTACGACCTTACACATATTTCAGCTTTTAATACTATCTTGCTATCTGTACCAAAATGGAATTGGTAGTTGGTTTTGCAACTGAATGCCGGACAATCACTAGTCTTTTAATCTTAGGCCAGTCTTTAAAAGTGCATCGGCTAGTTTGAGCATCCACTCAACAGCTTAATCATTATTTCTATCTTTGTTCAAGTTAGAATGCCTTGTAAAAATCATTCTTATTAAATGGCAAACGTTTCACAACTAAAAATTATGTTTTCTTTCTTTGCACTTCATATTTTTTTTAAATGAACAAAAAAAAAAATAAAAATAAAAAAAAAACATCAAAGACATTCGTTTCTTACTTGCTCTTTCCATGAAATGCAATCACACTCTCTCAAATCATTAAATAAATCGATTTATTTTATTGACAGCATCAAAGAAGCAACAGCATACCGTGTCCTATCAACTCATCTTCAACAAGAAAGAAATTATTTACAACCTCAAGCTGCCATCTTTCCTCCTCATATTTGAAAAAGAAAGTACCTTATAACACCACAACCGTGCTCCATTTCAATCACGAACAATTTGGCGCCTCATTTTCCATGAAACATGTTTCTTTTTTTCATACAACAGCATGCCCAAGCACAGGCCTCACAAACGTGCTTCCTCAACTCAACAGTCACCAGGAACTTCCTTATATCCCTCAAAATTCTGCCGTCAATTGAATTTCATTATTTTAAATTGCCTTGTCAGCTATAATACCCACTTTGTTCACTTTAAACATACAGTGAGGCATTCCTCTGATGTAGATGATGAGGCAGATCTTATTGTATATGCCATGCCACTAACTCTAACATACCGCGCACCACACCGCACGTCGAACTTAGTAACCTGAAATATTGTCATCCTTTCTGTTATCCTTACTGTGGAAGTTTAGTCTCTTCGACAGAGACGTATGTATATATAACAAGCGTAAATTAAAAAAAAAATCTCAGGCCATTATATTTAAGGAAATATTGTAATTCAATTCGCGGTGTAAGATTCTTTTTCATCCCCGTAATATCCTTTGTATCGACGAGCACAGTAGGGAAAGAAAAACGTACAGAACTCCTGTTCAAACCTTTATCGGAATTGTTCAGAAAAGATGCCATCGCACTTTGCTGGAATTTCATTTGCAGATAACTTCTTGTGGGTGTGAACTGCAAAGAAAAAAAAAAAAAAAACAGGATGTGGTGTGCATTTTCAGGATTTTTTCATATTCTTTAAGCGAGCCGCATGTACACCCACATAATATGAGTTATGGCTGGTGCGGTAAAATACGCAAAAAATATTTTGTGAATTATTTTTTCCAAGTAGGATATGTGCGACACCTTCGACATTTGCAGGGTAGGAGAAAGAGATTTGTGTGAATTTATGCACATACATAAAGTGATAAGGCAACCTTTGTGTTTACGAAAGGGTGTTAGGCCACATCACCCGCAGCGATAAGCGGTTGTGTGTTTTGGGGATGTTTTGTGGAGGTTGAGACCATCATATACTCGTACAAGTACCTGTTGAAGTCGATAAAAATCGTATTAAAAACGCACGGAACTACTTAAAAAGGGTTAACCAAATTGAGTGCCACATCTTGATATTTCTTTGAACATTTTTATAAAAAAAAAAAAAGCCATTAAAAAATATAGAAAAATTTGTATAATATACCGTCAAGAAGTTACCTTAATAAAGTTTTGTAAGACCTCGTTTTCATGCACTCCATGAAGTTGTTGGACTACAAAATCGAATTCTTATTTTAAGAGTACTATTCGTCGAATTGTGGACGACTGCGCAGTACGTAGCGTTCTACTTATGAATAGTAAAGTGCCGTTACTTACATATTAATCCAGTAAATTCAAATGGCATCTCTTCAGATAAACGGAGAAGTAGATAACACTTCAAAGGTAAATCCGGTAATGAGAAAAGCATGGTTTAACAACCAAATTTTTTTTTTTTGCAATAATTATCTGTCACTGCAAACATAAATGCAACAAGTTGAAGCCCGCTGTAATGGTCTTGAACGCCAAGTGGGATTTCTAGACATAGAAGCAAAATATGTTTGTGCTAGGAGCTTTTGCAGGCAAATGATTCTACCCTATTTGTCAACTCATGGATTATACACTCTAAAAACAACAAAACTGCAAATGTTATTTTGAAATTCCACAAAAGCGAAGACGTAACTACGCGGCACTGGTACTCGTATTTTCTTGCACAAGGACTATCCCGGTGCATCAACGGTGATAGGCAGCGTTTAATTCACTTGTGGATAGCGCAGATCACTAAGAAATATACAAACATAAAAACCGATATTCGTGGACAACCTCTTCTAGTCGGTGAAAACAAATTTTGTGATGACAACCTACGATGTGTGGGGAAGGAGGAATATCTTTAATTAAGCAATTGATCGATGATAGTTCGCCCACCGTATTTAATTGTAATGTTGTCTGCCCTAAAAAATTGTACTAATAGTAGTAAATTAGAATTTTAATTCAATGATATGTAGAATATTATCTTACAACGTAGCAGGCTTAAGTAATAAGTTCCTTATTTATCAGTTAGTGAAACAATATAAATTTTGTTTTTCTTTATGAAACACATATAGAAGAGAATAATTTTAAATTTTAAAATTTTTTTTAAATTTTGAAAAGATGTCAAGAAAATCACACGTAAGCTGAATCCTAACTCACTATCTACACGTGACAAATCTTTAAGCGTATTAAGAATAAAATTTAAATCTTTAGAATTGAAGCAACAAATTTTAAAAAAAGAAAAGGAAATCTAAGCTCAATACGAGCCTTATAGGGTATAAAACTATTAAAAATCCTATATTAACGAAAGTCGAACTAATTATATCATAATAAAACTAATCAGAAGAAAACATTTTTTATTATTCATCAAAATATTCGTAGTATTTTTATTTATTTCTAACTCGTTTAGAATCGTTTATTAATAAAGCCAGACTTGATTTTTTTATCCGAAATATGGATTTTTGATACTGAATCTAATCCTTTTAATATAACTAGATATAAAGATATAATTTCAATCCTACTTATAATAATTCATATGCGGCAGGTGGAATGGCTGCTTTTATAAGTGATTAGTTAGAGTACGATTATTGCTGCCTTAACTTGAAAAGTGCCGATATGGTTAAAGTTTCTTACAAATTGAATACAGAAAATTTATTTTTATGTGCTTTTATAGTCTGCATGAAAAAAATAAAAATTTCTCTTTGAGGAACTGTCTTCTTTGTTGTCTGATGAAAAGTCAAAAAAATCCATTCATTTTTGGTGACATCAACTTAAATAAATATTTTATCTGAGTCCGCTATTGTTTTTAATTATATTTCTGTTTTATCGGCGAATGGATTAAAATCGTGTTTTGATGAACCTACAAGGCCTACTCAATCAACTTAAACTTGTATTGACCATATTTTTGGAAGACTTGATCGCAGTTCTAAGGTATCTCTCTCTTGCTCCATTTCAGATTTTAATATCTCTGATCATTGTATGGTTGGTTTAGTTTTTCAAGGCGTTGATGCTAAGCAAACTAAAAACTTTGTACCGATTGAGAAAGTTACGGCACTTAATTTTGAATGTCTTAATGTTGTGCTACTTCATGAATTGTGGACAGACATTTACTTGGAGGGCCAATCCCTCTATTGGTTTTAATATATTTGTAACTATCTTAAAAACTCACGTTAGTTCATGTTTGATTGAAACACAAAAGCGTTTTATATTTTGTTTTTAAGATTGAAAAGAAGAATAAATTACGCATAAAATGTAAAAAGAATCCTAATAATCTTAACTTAGATTTCTTTATAATAGATTAAGCAATGAAGTTGCTGCTGAAGTTCCTATTTATAAAGAAAATTATTACGCTAACAAACTGCATCTAGCTAAAGACAAATTAAGAAAGCAATGGGCAATTGTTGATTAGCTCATTAGCAAAAGTGTGCCATCCTCAAGAATACTAAATTGCATAAGTTTTCAGGGTGATATATATAGAATATAGTGAATCGGAGTGAAATGTCTAATGTGTTCAACCAGTTTTTTACAATTGTTGCTTCCAATACTCTCGCTAATGCTGGCTTCTCTAATTCTTCTGAACATTGTAAGGTAGAATGTTTCAGCAGTGAATGGATTCAAGCCAGTAGCTTCTTTTATGATCCGATTTCGTCTTTTGAATTATTTCGAACTATCAATTTACTTAAAAATTTGTCAACAAAAAATAGTTGATCTAATAAGAAAATTTCACCAAATATAGTTGATATCTTGGCCCATCTCTTAATAAAAGTGTTTATACTGGTATTTTTCCAGACGACTTAAAACCTGCTGAGGTTATACCCATATTTAAAAAAGGAGATAATAAAAACTTAAATAATTATAGGTCAATTTCTATTCTTCAAGAGTTTTCCAAAGTCTTTGAGAAAGTAATGAAAACTAGAGTAATGGCTTTTCTTGATAAATCTTCTTTTTTCAGTGAAAATAAATTTGGTTTTAGACGCGGAAAGTCAAGAGTGGATGTGCTTTGAAAGTTTTGTAGCTTTAACTCTTGTTATTGATATCACAAAAGCGTTTGATACTGTAAACCATATGATACTATCATCAAAATTGGAAAAAGTGGGTTTTAGAGGCTTTACGCTCAGATGCTTTCTTTCTTACCTCAGTAACCGTAAACAAGTTGTTAAAATAGCAGGTAGTTTTAGCCAAACATTAGCTATTAAAATTGGTGTACCACAAGGTTCAGTACTTGGTCTAATTCTTTTTTTAATTTATATTAATTCTATCTTTAATATAAATTTTAAAGGTTTACGAACAGGTTTTGCTGATGATATAGCTTGTTCTTATTCCAGTAGCTCTGCCTTAGATATGATTGCAGATATAAGTCACTGGTTTTGTATGCATAAACTGGTCATAAGCGAAAAGACTAAAATCATGTTCTTTAATTTGTTTTCAAATGTCGTAAATTTTCCTTAGACTTTTCATAGTGCAAATTGTCAACATTTATTACTTAGCCCTTATACTTGCAATACAACTTCTTCTACCTCATATAATTGTGATAAAACCTGTTCATCTCAATGTTTTTTTTATAGAAAGAACTGAAGCTTTTAAATATCTTGGCCTTGATATAGATTGCAATGAATTGGAGTAGTCATACTGCAACACTGAGATCATATTTGTTAAAAACAAAAAAGATTATGTAATATTTAAGGCTATTTTGTTCTAAGAAACTTTTGGAAACAATATACTACGGGCTAGTGCAATCTAAGTTGCAGTATGGTTTAGTTTGTTGGGGAGGTACTCATAGTAATAAAGTCCAACCTTTACTTGTTGTTTAAAAACATATAATTAGAATTATTTGGAGAAAGGGGCGCCTTGAAAGTAGTTTTTTGCTTTTCGTTAACTCAAAAATCCTTCCTCTTAAGCATTTCTACTTTTACAAGGTCTAAAAGATATTTTTTGTAAGGAGTGGATATTTAATCAATATGAATCCTCCTACCTATCATGGACTTCGTAGCTGTAATAATAATCTAGCAGTAATTCAATCTTTCAATACCCATCACTTTTTACTCTTCTGTTGCACCTAGATTATTTAATGTATTGCCGCTTGAGATTAGAAGTACCAGAAATTATATCTTTTACAACAGACAGTTAAATGATATAAACTGCTTAATTAGTCGGATCGTTTAAATTATTGTAGTTGTATGATTAATAACATATTTTTGATGTACATAGGTTAATATTTGTTTTCTTCACCTTCTTAACACCATTTTATTTAATATGATTATTTAATTTGTTATTGTACTTGATGCATTCGATACTAGTTACTTGTAACTACAGAATGCATCTTTATATTTTTAATTTTCATTTAATAACGATACACTTCTTAATCTCTTTATCATTTATTTAATAAACTATATGTATTTTGTTCAAACAGCTATGATTAAGATGTAATGATATTTAAAATTATTTTGCTAACTGAAAATTGAAAAAATAAAATTGAATTGAAATTGAAAAATTGAGATCTTCGAGGTATCGATTGCGAGATCATAACTTTCGAGGACCTGATGATTTTAAGCGCAGAATTTGATAACGAGAAGTTCCTTATAATACCGTTATACTTGAATTATAATCATTGGCAGAGAGATTTGTATAAGTTACATGAAATATTGATGATCAGCGGTAGTCCAAACGTGCTTGTAATTGATGACCTGAACACTAAGAGCAGTCCAAGAAGCAAGGACAGAAATCGATATTGCAAGCATAAAGAGGAAATCAAAGGATCAAAATATCAATGCAAGACGAACCAAGCTATTGGAATTCTGCAACACCTTTGGGTTAAGACTGCAAAATTAAATTAGCCGAAGGGATGAGTTTGGGAACTTACTCGTAATGTTTGTGGGCTGACAGGGACCTCTGTTATCGACTACCGCCTTATAGAAAGGGAAGGGGATAGCCTACGTTTCTGATCTTGAAGTTATGTATACTCGTAACTCATATTCTGATTACATCCATCTGGGCATGTAACAAGACAAGGAAGTTATCTTTCGTCTGGCTTAAGTCATTTTGGCATTACGGAGAAGGGAGATCAATATTTGGAAGCTAATAGGAATTTTAATTAAATATGCAGAGTAAAGATGCGAAATTATTACGAATCACAGACCCAGAAACCGGCGCACTGCAACAATACGTTTGAATTCTGGAAATTAGTTTGGAGCCTTAATGGTGGAAGATATGTTATAAGCAGAGAGTTAGGTTGAAATATCCGCCGTGCGTACTTTAAAAAATTATTAGGTCCGGTAGTTAGCATACCGAACTTCCAATTTGCAATACCTGGCTTCTAGAATGATATATTGGATAACCCAATATCCCGAAAAGTTAATGGGGCCCTGCCCTCACTAAAGGATGGTAAAGCGGCTGGATCGGAAGGAGTGGCTCCCGAGTTTTAAGTATAGAACTAATGAGAAAGGTAGAAAGTGTACAGATGAAAAATGGCAGTATAGTGGAGGTGTGATTGAGGTAGTAAAAGAATATACAAATATCACAGATTGTGTTTTACTAAGAACGTCAGCATGGAAAGTCATCTTAAGAAAAATTTACCAAAGATTGATTCAAATGGATTCAAGGAGTGGATGGGGCTACCATAAGGCTATGGAATGGAACTGGTTTTCGATAACACCAGGATTTGGAAACCCGAACTTCATCGGCTTATCTCTAAGGTCGATGAACAGGAAATGTTATGGTTCTTAGAAGAAGCATCCAGTTCACTGCATATGACCATATACAGCCATTCACTATAAATCACAATTTGCTGCATAAATATTTTCGCGATGAGTACATCGTCGACGAAACAAGGGGGCATGTTTTGGCATTGAATTTTTGGCACAGAACCAAACAGAATCCCTACTGAATGAAGTTAATGTTTGAAAACTGTTCCGGTGCTGTAGAACAGCATTAGCGTATCGTGAGAGAATAATAAATGGAAACTTCAAAACTTTTTGTATGCAAAACTTACATGAGTAGATTTGGTCTCGTTGAGTACGAGGAGTTAAATTTTTGTCCAATCATGTAGGTTATCTACAGCTTTGTGCAACATTCCGGTATACCGTGTTGCCAATATGACTGTGTCGTCCGCAAATGTGGCTATAAATGTTGTTTCTAATTGCGGTACAAGAATAAAATCGGACCAAGTAGTCGGAGTATTCGTTATTTATTCAAAATTCTTTGTGCCTTATCGAAGACTTGGGAGACATCAAGAAAAATACTCGAGCAGAACTTTTTTTCTTTCAGGGCCTTCTCAATTACATCTGTTATTCTATTTACTTGATCGGTTGTGGATAATAGCGAAATTGGTCTATGAAACTTTTTGTCGTTCGGCGCTTTTACTGGTTTAAATACCATAATAACTTCTGCAACTCTCCATTGTCTTGGTACGTATTGTAATCAGCGATTATAAGCTAGAGAAGCTTGACTAACACTTTCACGGGGAATTATTTAAGAACCTATCCTGTTATTAAGTCGTACCTTTGTTGCACAGTTAATATTCGCGTTAGGAAGACTGAAAGTTTGAAATTTAGCCCATTCCCCGTTGACTTTCTTTATTAGTGGCTTTTGGTTTTTTTTTTTTTAACGCCGTTCATAGCTTTCCAGAGCGAATAATTTTTATCTTTTTTTTCGTGGTTAACGCCGAGATAGTTATCTTCTGATTTTCTAAATCTGTTATCGTTTTTTCACGCGGCTCTCTGTATAATTTCGATGAAGCGGTCGACATCGCTTTCTAATTGAAAGGTTTTTTTTCAGTGGAACATTTAATTCGATGTTACACTCGGTTTCGTTTATGGAGTTCTCCCAATTAGTTCCACCGTTAACTATTCTAGGAGGCACTTCTTCTTTTTAGCAATGCTTCACTCATAGCAAGTATAATCGGGGACTGGTCTGAGGACATATTAAAGCTTTGTTCGACTTTTATGCAAAGTTTAAATATCGCTTCAACAACAAAGAAATCAATGAGGTCGGGTATTTTATTTGGATCTGACAGTTGGTTTACCGGTTGAGTGAAAGTCTCAATTCATTGATATCAGCCTAGAACTCCAGAATGTATGTTATGCGTTAAAATCATCGGCAATCGAACCGAATACGTTGGTGAATTCGCTTTTTTGGAGTTTGCACTTTGGGGACAGTAGATAGACAATAACTCAAATTTTATATCTTCCGAATGTTCAATGCAGTCTTTTATAATTCATTGAGTATGGCGAAGATAATTACAGACATATTTTCTTTCCTTTTTTAGTTTTTTTTAGCCAGTGGCTTAGGTTTTTGAATTTGCTGTAACTTTGTGTGCCTTCTTTGAAGCTCCTCGGCTACCTCGCATAGTTGGCTGGACTTATCCACCTTCCTTAGCCTGCAGTCTTTGGTGTGATGTATGCCCACATATTTGACGCACCGAGGCGCTTTTCGGCAATAAGTTTGCGTATGATTGAAAACCTGACAGCACTTTCACTGTGGGATCAATCTTGAGTTCTTTCTCAGCGAATTCGATTTTAACCATGATATTTAGAATTTCGTAAATTTTTTAGTATATTTTTTCTACAGTTCGTGTTTTATCGGAGGTTAACTTGAATACGAGAAGGTCGCGCTTTACGACCGCTTTTTCGACACGTTCCGGTTATTGTCTTTCCATCTTAATAATATTGACTGCGTCAGTGATTTTGAAACCTCTATTTTTAAGTCATTTATGACGTCTTCTTTTAAGCAAGAGGTGTGGGGTTCCCTAACTATAACGCGTATCCGTCTTCAAAATTTGTTTTCGTACGTGTATCGTTATATTTTCTCGGCGCTTAATTTCTGCGACAGAATACGGTAACGTTATCTTCCACACATTGTTGCTAAGCGAAACAACTTTAAATTCCTATGCCAACCTGGATATTAAACGGCAATGGAGTTTATTGCAGTCGGTAACTCCCATCACGTTTACTGGCGGTGGTCGGCGCTCTTTGAAGTTTCCTCCTTTTTTGTCCTGATTCACTTTCAAGTTCTGGCCGAATTTCCGGCGAAGTACCAGCTTTCCTCTTCTTTGTTTGCTTAAGACCCAGTTGTAGTAATTGTAACCATATAATAATGAGTACTTAAAAAAAATCAATACCTATCTATAACCTCTATATTGGGACAGAATATATATATAATAGTTACTTTTTTGAACAATTTTTCTGAAGTTTTACTTATGGTCCAAACTAGTATGAAATCTGAATTTTTATTTTTCTTTATTTTTTTCATAAATACATTTTCTTAATTGAGAATTAATGTTGTTTTCCTTTCTTTGCTTTTTCTTGATTTTTTTTGAGTAAATAAGTAATAAATTTTAATAAAAATGATAAAAAAAATAATAACTGACCCCATAAAAGTTTCACAATAGTTTGAAGAAAGTTAATTCAGACTTTACACAATACATGACTACCTTCGTGGAACTTCCTGCATATCAACATTCCCTCTACTGTACATTCCCTCTACTGTACATTCTCATGAAAAAATCACCAAATTATGGACCAGCATTTCCTTGTGCTCGTTTATGGAACTCCATCTCCAAATCTTATCAGCAATCCATGTCGGCCATCTATATATGTAGGATTAGTACGCCTACGCCACTGTCTCTGAATCCATCATCATCAACATCTTTCAACTCAACCAATACTTACTCACGAGTAACTTAGGAGAGAAATAACGTATCGGAGAAGGGTCAGTCGATGACGAGATATACGACGAGCATGACGAAGACGTGGCGGTTTTAGACGATATTGTTGCATGTTTCTATTGGGGCCAATATCGAAGAAGACCCAGAAATGACGATTCGGCGCCGATCAGCTGAATTGGGCATCGCCAGAGAATCAATCAGGCTTATTTTGCGGTTGGATTTGGGCCTATATCCGTATAAGATTGTGCTGACGCAAGAATTGAAGCCAGACGACCATAGACAACGCCGTGAGTTCGCTAATTGGGCGCTGCAAATGTTGACCGGAGATCCGAATTTTGGCCAAAAATCATCTTCTCGGACGAGGCCAATTTTTGGTTCAGCGGCTATGTCAACAAGCAAAATTGCCGTCATTGGAGCCACCACAATCCACAAGTGTTCGACCAAGCATCAATGCATCCACAAAATTGACTATTTGGTGCGGTTTATGGCATCATCGGACCTTATTTCTTTCGATATGAGGAAGGAGACACCGTTACCGTCAATGGTCCTCGATATAGAGCGATGTTAACCGACTTTCTGTGTGGCCAAATCTCGACAACATCGATATATCCAAGCTGTGGTTCCAACAAGACGGCGCTATATGCCATAAAAGCGACACAATGCTCGAAGTGGTGAGGTAAAAATTCGGGGACTGGGACATCTCACGGCGAGCGTTCATCAATTGGCCGCCACGATCATGCGACTTGACATCCCTCGATTATTTCCTCTGGGGCTACGTCAAGTCCTTAGTCTACGCTAACAAGCCAACCACTTTGACAAGCTCGAGGCCAACATTCGAGACGCTATTGCCGGAATATCGCCACACATATTGGCCCATGTTATCAAAAATTGGATCGACCGCTTGAAGCACTGCCAGCGAAGCCGAGGAGGCCGTTTAAATAATGTGCTATTCCATACATAATGGCATGAATGTAGCTCCAAAATAAAGCCAAAATCAATTTGATATCTCACACCGTTGTTTCTTTTCCTATCGTTCTTATCAGGTCACCCTATACATACATGTCAGGAATAATTTAGAAACCAAATTTCAATAAAATCCATTCAGTTTTTTCCGAGATAGTAGTTTAATAACAATTTTTGAAATCCTACCCTTTATATCCTATTGTATCCATTTTTTATGATTTTCAAATGTACCAGACCAATTTCATAACAATTAATTAGTTCAGTAAAAAGAACATTTTTGAAGATTTTTGATGTTTTATAGATAGGACCACTTAAAGGTAAAGTTGAGCTAATAAGCCAAATTCTATCAAAATCCAAAGGCCGAGTGGTGAACGTAGGTGAACATGAAAAACAAACGGTTGCTATTAACAATTCAATTAATAATTCTCCAATTAAAAAAGAAAGACTCTCAGACCTGGCACTTTTATCTATCGAAAAGCACCTTCTTTTAGAAATTAAAAATGACTAAAATTTTTATGAAAGAGTTTTAGCAGAATTCATAAAAAAGATTCGTAGGATAGCTTTAGAGTACAAATAGGTAGTACATAATTGTAATTGCTAAATTTTTTATATTCAACAACGCTCCGAGTTATCAATAACTTATATAGATTATTCTGCCCAGAACGGCTTCTTTCGAAGCCACTTTTTTTATGCGATGAGCTCATTGTCTACGTAAATTCCAATGACTTAAAGTATAACAAAGGTGGCTTAGATTGCATATCTTAAGTCTGTGTTTCGAATAAGCACCAAAATAGTAAGTCTTGAATAAAACATTTTACTCAAATTTTGTTCGGCTTCCCTCTCTTGAAATTTCACCCCACGCCACTGCTAGGTATACATGCCAAGATAGTCAGGCAGCGGAAATGGGTTCTGAGCATAAAGGTAGAACAGAAATGGTGTAATACCATTGCGGTTACACATAATTATCTTCCCTAAATACTCACAAGCGCACCATTGATAGCTCGTTGTATTCTTCCAATTATATCAATGTCGTAAGCGAGTA
This sequence comes from Pocota personata, assembly GCA_963082735.1. Taxonomy (NCBI): domain Eukaryota; kingdom Metazoa; phylum Arthropoda; class Insecta; order Diptera; family Syrphidae; genus Pocota; species Pocota personata. Next base: position 74,557,401 of record OY720429.1, read on the forward strand.
GACAAATTTTGTAAAATCATTTCAAGTATGATGTTTAAGAAATGATATCACAGCCTTGTCGTAGTCCTTTTCTGATTGCAAAAAAAATTGATTTTAGAAATGACACTGCAAGTAATTGACATTATAAGTACATGGTGTTAATCAAATTATTCTAGAGTTATACTTTAAACATTAGGAAGAACTACAAAAAATTCATTTTATCTCGATATTACAAGGAAATATTGTAGTTTATGTGCACTGTAGTAATATGTCCACATCTGTTAACATATGTATGTTCTTAAAATTGTTATCCGTTTTTAAAAGTATTACTTGTTGTAAATAAATGTAAACTTACGTTATGCAAATTGTATGATATTATATGTAAATCCATTGTATGCATACATGGAAACAATTGTACGCACCACAAAATAAGGCGACAACAACGAGCGAAAAGGGGCGCTCGGAGTGAATAAAACCCCCAACGCTTCGGGTGGATTAAATCCCACCTGGGCCAATCATTATTTTCTTGCACTTTATATTTTATATTCTATTAAAACTAGAATTTTTTAAATTTGTGCAGATATGCTGAAGGTAAGAATTAAATTAAGATGAAAAAAAAAAAAAAAACTTGAAACCGGTATAACTCCGTAACTCCATACTTATAACATAACTTTTTCTCGAAATTTAATGCTCTACCAGATCCAGAAGCAGCGGCCCCTAATTATGCACATATAACACAAAAATCAATACATATAAAGGGTGGTTAAATTTTAAGGGCCGATGTTGAATGTGAACCACACCTAAACGTCAAGTTTTTTTCAGACTAACTCAATTTGAACCATGGAAAGATACACAATCGAGCAACGCGTTAAAGTTAATCAGGCTTATTATGAAAATGGGCGTTCAAATCAAAATGCATATCGTGCATTTCGTGATTCTTTCGGTCGATTTAATCGTCCAAATGTGCGTACAATCGGAAAAATCGTGCAAAAATGTGTGCAAACCGGGTCTGTAGGAGATGTGAAAACACCAGTGCATGCTCGTACAGCTCATACTGCAGAAAATATTGCTGCTGTTCGCGATAGTGTGGCTGAAGAGCCGTCCACCTCAACTCGTCGTCGTGCCCAACAATTGCACCTCTCACGCTCGTCGTTGATGAACACTATGCATAAAGACTTATATTTACGCGCTTACAAGGTGCAATTGACTCAAGAACTAAAGCCTCTTGACCATTTCAAGCGTCGTCGATGGTCACAATGGTGGCAAGAAATGGCAACAGTGGATGATCAATTTTCGAAGAAAATCATCTTCAGTGATGAGGCACATTTTCACCTCAGTGGATTCGTCAATAAGCAGAATTGCCGCATTTGGGCGAATGATAATCCAAGAGTGATTGTCGAAAAACCAATGCACCCACAAAGAGTGACTGTTTGGTGCGGTTTATGGGCTGGCGGCATCATCGGGCCGTATTTTTTCCAAAATGAGGCTGGTCAGGCAGTTACTGTGAATGGTGTTCGCTATCGTGAGATGATAACGAACTTTTTATGGCCCGAATTGGAAGATATGGATGTGGACGATATATGGTTTCAACAGGATGGTGCCACTTGCCACACAGCTAACGAAACAATGGCTCTTTTGCGCGACAAATTCAATGGCCGTGTTATCTCACGTGGTGGCGATGTCAATTGGCCGCCAAGATCATGTGATTTGACACCGTTGGACTTCTTTCTTTGGGGTTATTTGAAAGAAAAGGTGCACGTCGATAAGCCAGCAACAATTCAAGAGCTAAAGGATGAGATAATTCGGCACATTAACGGCATAGAACCTCAATTATGCCTCAGCGTCATCGAAAATTTGGACCATCGGATGGAGGTGTGCCGCCGAGGTCGCGGCGACCATTTGGCCGATATTTTGTTCCATACATAATTGAACCATACCAATATTATCATAATAAAAAGAAATGACAGTAATTTCCTAAATAATTTGTGTTTTATTCAAAATCAACATCGGCCCTTGAAACTTAACCACCCTTTATTTACTAAATTTGTCATATAAGTTTAGTACGCCTTCTTTTTTTTTTATATAATTTGCCTGCTCCAAAGGCGATATGAACACCCTTAAACTATTTCAGGGCACGGGCGTTTGTAGGAAGTGAGAGAGAGAAAGAAAGATTGGTGTAGTGGGTTTGAAACTTGATGGTATTAAGTTTTCAGTAAACTCCAAGGGTGGCGTCCAGATAACTGGGGAGCATACTTGTTGTTATTGTCGTTGCTTATGATTCACAGTATTTTTTTCAATCCTCCTGATGTCATCATCATGATCAAGTTGCATTTTAGCCATATGACCACCCTACTGCCAGTGTTATGCCTTCGCAGTAGAGTTGACTTAGCTTTTCGCAATTAATCGACTTTATTTATTTCGTGCGAAATAAATAGATGATTCTTAACATCAGGATTTGAACTGTGAACCAACAGCGTGACAAGCGATGATGTTACCACGGCCACGCCTTCTTTTGGAAGGCCCACTGCACTCGTTCCTGCAGTGACATCTAAATGAATTACTTTGCCTGTCACGGAGACCGTCTTCTATCCCTTGAATGTGGTGGTGCTGCTTGTCTCGTTGAATTGGGGTGTTTGCTTTTAATTGTTTTAGTTTAGTTATACTTGGGATGCTTATAAAATAAAAATAGCACTTTTAAAGTACGTACCAATATTAGGGGCTATGCGTTTTTCGATATATTTGTAATTACCGTAGCAAGCCCTTTTAAATGATATGCTACTTGATCAGGATAAAGGACATGTGAGGTGGCTTTATGGTATATTGTCAATAAAACTCCGCAGGCTATAAAAAACAAGTAATGAAAGTTTCATCAAAGTGGTTAGTGCTTTTTGAAATCGTAGAAACCAAACAATTTCTCTTTATTTTATTATAAAATATGTACATATATTATTATGAATTACCAAATAAGATCAAGATCGCCACCAAACTTTTTATTTAACATATGTATTTTTAATGAATACAAAAAACACTCAAACGCCACCAAGTCATATGTAACAAGAAAAAACGAACCCTCATAAGAACCCATATAACGAATGAATTGTCCACTTTACGGTAACACTCGTCATCAAAAGGGTTAATAGAGCCTAAAATAAAAGCCATAAGAACACCGCATATAGGCTATCTGCTTTGAATAATATGACACCTTCCCCACATTTTGCTTTTCAACCCTAGAAATGAGAAAAAAAAAGTGGGTAGAAACCGCACATGATGATAATGAGCTTCAATTAAGTAGATTGCGATGAAACCAAGCGCACAAAAAGGTAAAAGCCATGAACTTCATGTTCTCGGTGGCATAAAAGAAAGCAGTGAATATATCCGTACTTTTTTATTATCTCACAACGCACAATCAGTTATCATTTCGATTTTGTTAACCCTTTCAGCTTTTTTTCCGTGTTGTCCTTTTTTTCTGCATTTACCCTTGATTTCTAATTCAGGAATCTCCTTAGAGACTTCCGGTTTACTTTAGGACCTTTTTTCTTACCCTGAAATAGCATTCAATTTGTATAAAATGAATTCATTGACGTAGTCTAGTACGATAGTAGCTTCTGTGTCTACATGAGCAGATGGAAGTGGAGGTCAAATTAGTAGATGGGCGGGTGAGAAGGGGCAACACAAAAGGATCAAACTAATAACCATTTGACCCATATTGGAATTTCTATACCAGGCAAGTAAACTGAGGGAGGAAGGAAAAAATTAACTGCTTGAAGGATAAAACGAACCGAATAAGGGTTTCACAGTCCGATGACTTTTGAGAACCAGTGAGCGCGTTATCGCAGCAACAAAATAATATCGACTTTAATATAGGTATATCACAAGAAAACGATCTGATGGATATTCTGGAAGAAAAGAAGAACTTCAAACACATTTCTGAGACTTGGCTTACTGTCCTTTACTCCTCGCTCTCTGGAGTTGTGAAAGATTTATCTCGTATATAAGCCCACATACGAGTATGTATGCATAATGTTTAAATCCTTTATTATCCTTTTTTTTGTTGTTTTCACTGTGACGGTGTCTTTTAAAATTTTTTTTTTTTTTTATTTAAATTGTTTGGGTACGCTTGTGGTTAGTGATGTTTTTGCTCGAATGGTCAGTTTTCCACATCAGATAACAGGAATTGGCTCTTGGCTATAATTTTGAAGGATTTCTTTTCCACCAGACATTTTTTTTTGTGTCTAGTTTTATTTGGTTTTTATTTTTGGGATTTTTCGGAAGGGTCATGTTTGCATCGTAACTGAACTTTGGTGGTGGTTTTATTGCAAATGTAATAAATTTGATAACATCCAGGATCGATCGGGTGAATATGCAGCAGTAAATGAAAATTGGTCGACCTTTTTTTATGTAAGGAAATAGTGGACATATGAGAAAGTGTAAGAGTTTTTTGAGCTACTATACTCAAGCATGTAGTGGTTTTATTCAGACGTGTAAAAATATCGCAAAACCGATTTTATTAGCAGCATAAAATATTGTAACCGATTTAAAAGTGAGGAAAGTTTTTATGGTTTATAAGTTAACATGGAATGGGAGATTTGTAGTTAAACCCTTGCCTAACATTTTTTTTATCTTGGTAAGTCCTATCATCACCCATAGTTTGAATGCTTGAAAAACAGCTGCCTAGGGCCCCCGACAAGACCCCTCCAAAATCTTTATGCACATTACATGTGTCCAATATAATTGTATTAATCACACGCAAACAGCTCTTTCAATTCCTACCATGATAACACGAAGTACTTCATATTGGCTTTGCCTATGTGCCGATTGAAATCGCCACGTAGTATCTTTAACTGCCACCTACGGGGCAAGCACCTATTCTTTTTCTGAAAATTTCCGAACTCGAAATTTTATTCAATTCTGATATTACTGGTACCTATTATAGAGGAGCTCGAAAAGTGCGTCTGAAACGAGGAGAAATTAAAATTTTTATTTTAACACCAAAATTAAAGGTACTTTACTAATGGCTTCTTGCGCCTATTGCCGATTGTCAATTAAGTCTTGCTTACTAGTGCCACGTCGATCTTTATTTTAACTATGAATAATATTAAATCCGTTATTTAGGAATCAGACCTATGCGCGTTCTGTGCAACGCAGATGACGTGCAAATATCGGGGCACATTTCGTTTCTGGCCAACTTTCTCTCACTGCATAACAGGTTTTCATTTGGGTGTGGACAACATTTTTTAGAGTCTAATATAAGTTTTTACTTACTCTTGGAAGCGTTTTCCCCAACCACCGACACGCTACTTTATAAGGAATGAACCTGTCGCCACTGTAACATAAATTTGTAACTTGGGTGTTGCATGCGATATCAAATTTACATAATTTCTGTTTTCATATTGATTGCATATAAAGATAGGCCTAGCTCTGCGCTTGGCTTTATCAAACGTTGGTCAAAAGAATTCTCTTCTACACAATCGGTGGCAGAAGTATTGATTGCCCCTTCGCTGTTTCAACAGATGTCATTCAATATTAAACCGTGCCATGTAAGAACGATAACAATGTTTTGATTTGCCCACCCGTACTGACTGTGGCTAGTACAAACACCTGAACAGTGTAGAGCCGAGGCTTGGGAGCAAGTCCTGGAATGACTTGGGTACTCAGTTTTTTACTAAAATCTTAGCTCACCATAATTGATTTACTAAAGGACTGGCAAAAATTCTAGGATACTCCTGACAGCATTTTGTTTTAAATTGATGCCGTAACAGTGTTAGAATTTAGCAAAAATAGTCCTTGGCCTAGCTCTGGGTCTTTCAAAAACAAAAATACTGCAATCTCTCCTCCAAATAATTTTACAAAAAATAATTTTTGAATAGAACTAGTATCACTTAAGATCAGAAATTTAAATGCAGTAATTGAAAGATGCTAATTTTACTTGTCATCAGCTAGCTATGATAAATAAACGACCAGCAAAATATAAGAGTTGAAAAAATAAATAAAAATCACTTGCAAAAAAACCAGAAAAAATTAATGTTTTGACCAGCAGAAAATTATTTTTTGAACTCCAGAAAATACGTTAAGTACATAACTCTGTCGCAGATTTTAAATCTAGGAAATATCGATAAGAAACGAGGAAATCTAGATTTTCGTAAAATGCATTAAAAAGTTAAATAAAATGTTTGACCATACATATGTCCAAAATTTGAATGCCATGCCCTTACATACGTCGAAAGTGAAGTGATTATCTTGGCATAACTATTCGAGTTATGTCCGCTAACAAGTTAAGTCTTATTGCAAACCGTAAGCTTAGATATGAATTTTTATAGAAATAGTTTTAGAGAAAAACTTTTTTTTTTTCAAAATTGCCCTTAAGTTCGATTAGAGTGCCGAAAATGTTGAGACTTGAATAAAAATTCAGATTTTTACTTTGAACCATAGACCCCTAATATGAAGTTTGGAAAAAATCCGTCCAGACGTTTAGATTGCTGACAGACAGAATTGCGAGACCAACTTTCTCGAGTTCCATACTTTCGAGTACATAATAACAAAATTAACCAAAATCCCGAGATTGGCAATGTATCAGGTAAAAAGTTGATGATCAGCAAAGAATAATTATTTCATCAGCAGAAAGAAAAAATTCAGGAAAAATTTTGTTCGCACTTTTTACTATTACTTAATTTACTTTATTCTCTATGTTTGCTTTTTTTTTAAACTTATTCAAAACAAATTTTCTGCTGATCAAATAATTTATTTTTGCTGATCAAAAAATTATATCCTGCTGATCAAATAATTAATTTTTTGATGAGAAAAAATTGTTATATAAATATAAATGCTACGTAACACAAATAATGTATATAGCATTTTGAATTTGATTAGTTGCAAGCTCACACTAAGAAACGCTCTATAAAGTAATTCCTAAGTTAGTTTTAGTACATTCTACTCGTAGTTCTTGCGGAAGAACATGTAGAACGCAGCATATGGCCAAATGAAAGCTGGAGTTGCAAGGAATTTAAATATGTAAAAATTCCTTGAAACATCATAGCCTAAATACCGAATCCCAGATTTCAAGAAAATATAAAATCCCTCCAGCCGCTTAGGTTTCAGTCATGCGTATAGAGAGACATAAATGAGAGACACACTTTTTGAGTTTCTCTATTATAGGTACTCGTATATGTAGTAATGCCTCGTTTGAGCAAAATCTCGAGATCGTATGTTGCCAGGAAACCAATATGTTGCCAGGAAACAATAAGGACAATTTTAGAAGATAAAAATCTGTATCAGCAAGTGACATAATTTCCAACCTTTGTAACAATCGAAATTCAGACCGGATGCTTAGCCATTATTGGGTAATTTCAATAGGAACAATATCCCAAGACAGTTTCGATTTCCATAGCTGCTGAAAAATATTTTTTTTTGCGCAATAATACTTGTTAGAAATCCGAATAGGTCAATACCCGAGAGGTGTCCGATAAGATTTGGCGTTAAGTACAGGCAATTCATTCGATAAAAAAACTGATCGGGAAGGCCTCCAAAGCAATCCCAGTTGTTTAATTGATTCGAACAATTTTTGTTCGAAAGTACAGTGCTTACGAATATTATCTTGCAAACATCCCAAAACGGATTGGCAGTTTGAGCTCATCTTTCTCAAATTAAAACCTGCGGTTCCCAACAAACTGATCAACTCATTATGTACTTCGAAAATTTCCTCAACGGTATATGCTCCAGTCAAGAGGTCGTCGACATAAAAGTCACTTAAAAGGATTTTCGATATCCGTGGGAACTCCTTTAATTAGTCTGTTGCAAGTTGACGTGACGTTCGAACGAAAGAATATGCTTCAATAGGTAAGAGCACAGATAATAAACTAGTTTATCTGTGGTAAGAGTAAGTAGGTGATAACATCTAATTGGTTGAGGGGGCGAGTCTCTCCATAAAAATCCATATGATTACTAGCAACCCAAACAGTAGATCAACTACAAACGCTTCATCTGACGAACGAATGTAAGTGAAAAGAAAATGTTCTTATATCCAAGAGTAGAGAGTATTAGAGAGTAGTTAAGACAAGCTTCAGGATCCAAGCTTACTTCTGATCAGAGCTGACTCAATTACATGAAATACACAATCGACTCCTATAATTACATGAAATACACAATCGACTCCTATAATTATATATTATCTTATATTAAATTATGAATCAATTTTTTTTTGTTCCCTATGTAACTATTGTCCCACTTCAGGGCGTATTCAAATAACTGATTGGATAGGGGATTATTTAACCTTAATATATGCATGTATCGAATTGTGACCAGAACGGTTATAGATTTGGGTGGATACCCATCCACACGTGCATTGAAAATATGCCCCAGGAGAGGCCATTAGAGAAAAACGAGCATATTGGCGACTTAGATCCAACCTTTGGGCACATGATTCCGAAATAAATTAAGCTTGAGAACAGCTATTTAGAAAAATTCGACAGTCTTGCAACTATCCAAAGGAGTCGGGAACCGAAACGAGTACGTAATAAATTCCTTGATGTTAGTAACGAGATGCGGTTATGAAATTAAAACAACAAGTCGCTGGTATGATGAGCTGTTAAACTGGTTGTCACAAGCCGAAGGATCCACTGCTGATGACTGATAAACAAGTGTCTTCAGCTACATTGCCTGCATTTAAACTTCGACTTGCAATTCTGTGATTTATGTCCAGATACAAGTAAATTATAGCAAACAGTACGTGGTTTTATAAATGATTTGAGGAAAATTAACATCAAGGGTGAGAAATTGAGGACAAGGTGTAAGCTCATGCTGCTGTTTGCATTTCCGCGTAAGCGTGAAAGGATTTTATTTGATGTGATTTCGAATTCGATCTAACCTTCGTTTAATCCTGACAAACTTCATGGGAATCACAACGCTTATCGAGAAAATTAAGAATTTTTTTAAACAGCGGAACTCTTCATCCTGCGCAGAATTCCCCCACCTTTGTAAAGTGAAGTTTATTACTGCGAATTAAGGGCACATCCCTAGTTTCAGCTTCTGGTTAGGTAATGCAGAAACTCATTAGTTTGATCGTTTAGTTTCCTCAGAGAATTTATTTTTACTAAGGACTATAGGTATTAAAATTATATTATATTATTCCCATGCGGTCGAATAATGGTTTTCACAAAATAAGACCTGCAATCTCACCATCATGAAAGCTTTTTAAATAGTTAAACTTTTCTGATAATGTCAAAATTTAATTATTGTGAAAGCAACTCAAATGGTCGTGAAACGTAAAAAGGTCGCTGGAATCACATTTGAATGGTTTAAATTTGATTATGAAGAATTCAAATGATATTAAATGAATGAATGTCTTTATTTGGATCTTTGGTAGCTGCTGCTGTTTAACCTGCTTTGGAAATCGTCTATATACTCGTATTGTACAGGGACACGCCCAGATTTTGAGAGAGTTTTCTTCAAAAAAACGCCCTTTAGTTACAAATGGCGGTAGCCACAGACATGCAGACAGACAGATAGAATTGGGAGACACACTTTTTTACTTGGTCCAATAGAGCAAAAATTGTTTTCATGAAAATCTTGATATTACTGTAATAGGGAATATTACTGAAAATAGGTGTGTTTTGCAATTCCGTCTATCTGTCCGTGTGTCTGTACTTCGGACTGCAGACTAAACGGGTGGACGGATTTTCTTCAAAATTCATGTCTGACGTATTTATATGGAAGTTTGTAATAAGACTAACGTTTTTTGACATGTGGTAGAAAAAGTTTTGCAGCTTTTGAACGCATTTTACGAAAAAAACAATTTTCATTGTTTCTGATCTCATTGGCTTAAATTTGAAATCTAAACAATTTTCCAACGAATAGCACATAACCCTTTTTTTAAAAGGAAAATTTCCAAATCTCGGGGCACTCATACTTCGACCGAAGTCCATTGTACTACCAGGCAGAAATCCTTTTGGTTTAGTGGTTTCGTTTCTCCTTTCTGCTCGGGTGGCTGTGGTTGTTGTTCCCCGTCCGGGCTCGAACCTGCACAGTTCGGGTCACAAGCGAACACACCACCCACTACACCGTGGCCACCTCCTAATCGTGCCCTTAATTTAGATTCTCTATTAGAGTAATAATTGATCAAAATCTCGATATCGACAATTTTCAGTAAAGCAATACTGGATCTTTTAGGTAGAAGTAAAAAGAGAAAAAAATTAATATATTTGATAGCAATAATTGTTTCTAAATAACAAAGCAGCTGTTTCTTTTTTCTAATTATTGTAGGAGTGAAATAGTCTCCGAGTGCGTGGCTAGAAGCCATATTCCAGATCGCAGAATATGGGAGATTCTGCGAAAGCTGATCTGACTGCAGGCTACCGGGCGCGGGTCTGCGAATTGTGGGTAGCGGAATGACCTTTAGATATGAAGTTAGTTTAGCCGTTAATACTCGTAAGTATGATGTCGCCTTTAAATAAAGCTATCACCCCCTCCACAGCGTCTTACTCAAAATGGGCGGCTACGAACAACCTCCAGCTCCACAAGTTACGAGCAGCTGAGATCACAATACGCAGGGATTGCTAGGCGTTCTTAGTCTACCCAAAATCTATCCTTTCCTCTCTAATCTCTAATTCTCCTCTATACCGTTTCCTCACTCTCCATCACAGGGTTAATAAACTTTAAAGAACATAGTTTTACGTAATAAATAAACTGTTAAATGTGTGTACTGTGCTAATAGACTCGCTCTTTACTTAAGCGAACTAGCATTAACGAAACTGGGCGATTACTACCATCATTATGCTTATAGCATACAATTTATGTATATTCGCACATTTGCTTAAGGTAGCTTAATGCTCCGGGGCGCGGAGTATAGGGAATTCTGCGAATGCCGAGTTGAAGGCTACCAAATTTTAGATGGAGAAACAGCCTTTAGATATAGAGATTAGATGTGAATAAATATGTATTTACTAATAAAAAGTCCCGAATAAGTAGCGGGTACTTGTGGAGGAATTTGCAGTTTGGCTTTGTAATTTTCTAAGAAAAACCAACTACGTATTAATTGCTCCAATGGCATGAAACCTCCTGCAGCGTTTGACTCAAAATGGGCGGATGACGACAACGTCTTTTGTTTCTTTAGGTTAGGAGCGGCTGAAAATAAGTACTCGCCAACATGCAGGGCTAGCACGGCGTTTTTAATTTGACAAAACTTGTCTATTCTCCTCTATACACTTTCCTTTCTCTCTCTATTACTGGATTAATTACGAATATGCAGAATATGTAAAAAATAATATAAAAATAACCGCTTCGCTACTTGCTTTTCCTCATCATCAAGTGATGATGGTCAAATATCATTTGGTATTATTTTTTTATTATTTTGTGAAAGGCGACAAGTTTTTAGATTATAGATTTTTTAAATCGGACTTACTGAATATTATATTTCATTGGATTAAATTCATACTTATGTACTTCCCGCTACAAATAACGTATTAGTATGTTAACCATTTGCCTGTTCTTACTTCCATTCGCAATGTTTGCGCAAATTCATATTATCTCATTATTGTAAATTATTAACCGCTTAAGGGATTTCAGTGTATATTTCTCTTTTTCCTATTCCTCTAATAATCCGCTTTGCAATATTAAAACTTCAAGCGATGAAAAATGGGTGGTCTTCAGCTAGGAGTTTACAATATTTTTTTTCTATCTCTCGCTGTGCATATTCCGAGATGTTAAAATATGCATGTTTGTATTCTTGGGTACAGAGTTAAACAAGTTTCATTGTAAGAACCACTTTTTCTCTCCATTCATTTTGCAAAACTGTACTGAAGCTGAGAGGGAAAAAAACAAAAATCTGAAAACTACTGCAAAGGATGAGCACATTTTTAAATTACTTTGCATCTACTCGTATCCTGTCTCATGAAGAGAAAACAAGATAATTTCCGAAAGATACTGCTGTGAAATGAGATATTACCCAAGACTTTGTTTGCTACAGTAGCAGCCCTAAAATGAACAATACCTTTAGAAACTTACTTTAATCCTTTTCTGTACCGACCGCATTTTTATACTACGAATTTGTAGTATAGATCATGTCGCCATGATATGACAGGAGAGCCATTATTCTGCTTTTCACAGGATCACTTCCGGTGGTAGGTATAGAGGGTTTTTTAAGCACACACACGTTATATTTTTCTTAAGCCCCATGTTAATAAACGCTTTGTAAAGAGTATTCACTTGCACTTAGCTCATTGTTATCCATTGTTCGAGTGTTAGTGATTGCTAAATTATTAGTAAATAGGAGTGTTTTCTATGTTAAATTTTGACTAGCTCCTATAGAACAAGTATTGTTTTCGTGAAAATGTTCGATCTCTACATTTTAATTAATCTTGTCAATACTATAATAGAGGAACTCAAAAAAGTGGGTCTCGTAATTCTGGTTGCCTGTCTGTCTGTCTGTACCCGGGCTACATTTTCTTTAAACTTCATATCTGAGGTCTGTGTGCTAATGCCCAGAGGGAAATTCTAATTCTCAGTCTAGCCTCAAAATTAACGGTACTTTACTTAAGGCCAATTTTTAAAACAAAATTTTTTTTTTGAAAAACGGCTCTAACGATTTCGATATCTCGGGTAGCATGAATGTTTGGAATAAGACTGCGTACTCAGTTTTTTGCTGTAAATTCGAATAACGATACTTTACCTATTATGGTTTAGGCGATTTTATTTAATCTACGTAATTTTTGACATGAGAAAGGACATTCAAATAATTTGACATGTGGTCGGAAAAGTTTTTCAACTTTTTAACGGATTTCACTAAAAAAACAATTTAATTATTTAAATTTGGAATCTAAACAATTTTAAGACCAATAGTACATAAGGAGCAAGAACGTGCGACCCAGTCGTGCCCTTTATTTATTCTTAGAACAATTGATCAGTGCTCTCATTTCGAAGTTATGTTCATGCTAAATACGCTTGACTTGAGCATATAGGGCTGTTGTTGAGAAAATGTTCCATCTTCATATTTTAATTAATCTTGATATTACTATTAAATGGGAACTCGATGATAGGTCTCGCAATTCTTCCCACCTGTCTCGGTGGGCAGACTAAACGTTTGAAAAGACTTACTTCAAATTTAATATCTGTGAACTGTGCCAGCTATCTGAGAGATTTTTGAAAAAGTTCGGCATTCTCGAAAACTTTCGATAAAATATTTTTCGAGTACCTAAAATAAAAAAAAAAAAAAAAATGTTTTCCACGGACACAATTCCTTGAATATCTGACAAACATTCAAGAGTAACGGATTAACATAAAATAGTAGGTTAGGTCCTTTTAATTCCTGCATCGCACAACACGAATGTCTGCAAGAAGCTAGGCCTAGGTCAGGCGTCATTTTTTTTATAAGGTGACATATTTAGCCATGGCTGATTTAACTTTATTTAAAATTCGAAATCTATGGCTACTTCTCTAGAATCGATGAAGCTTACTTGCATAGTTTGTTCAGATCTTGTGCAAGTCACGTGGAACTTTAGTAATTTCCTGCAACTGATCTAATTCGTTCGAACATTAAGCTTCTGCAGATCTTACAACACTCATTATCTCCTTTTCCTCAGTTAGCGACCGTTTGAGATGAAAATATACTGCTTGCCTATGCTCTAAACTTTCGAGCCATTAAAACCGATAAATTCGTGATTTTATTGCCATATTAGCGTCAAGTTGAAAGTTACCGTTTCACAGTGGGTACCCGCCCATACAAATCGCGGTCAAAAATATAATATATGTTTTTTTTTTTTAAATTAAACCCTGTTATTATTATTTTTATTTGTTTTAACTTACAAAATAAAAAAGAAAATGTAAACAAATTCATACAAAAAAAAAAAAAATATATTTGGAAAATTAGATTTTTAACAATTCTAATGCATTTTTTGATAAAAACGATTTTTTTTAGTAGGAAATTTTCTCAAATTTGAAACTTAAAAGAAGTCTATTCAAAAGGTCCTTATTAGTGACGACTCGAGACATTTTTCTTGTGTGATTCAGACGGTAATTTTTGATGTCCTTATTTATGGAATCTGCGGCTTCCTCACTTAACTCGCCTATAGAAATAAGTCCATGATGCTCAATCACCGATGCACCATGCAACAACACTTTGTGAACTGAAGCAGGTAAATAGTACCATGGATATATTTCAATTATCTGTTCAGCTGTATCTGAGGCGAAAACTCTGAACTTATCTGCATCGATATTATAACCTGAATTTAAAGCCTGTAAAATAGTTGCGCATCTGTCAATCAATGTTTTGTCGATTCCAGTTATTTGAGCTGAAATTTCGGAATTGTAAAAAAATTTCCTGGCTGTATTGCCATCATTTGAGGAACCACTTCCTCCCGGTTTCGGTCTGTCCACAATCAATCCTAGTTTTGCTCTGAACTTAGATTGGACTATTTTCTTTTTTTTTCGAATTCTGTTTTGTCATCACCTTTAATCTGCCATTTTTTAATATTGAGTCTAATCCAAACATGAAGCGGGAACAAACCAAAACATAAACTGTTCTCATTGACCTCTTTTTGAAGGCATAATTCAATGTTGTTCATTTCCTTTGGTGTCGCTCCGCATATGTAACATTTTAAAGATGTTGTTTCGTTAAGTGCGTTGCACACTTTTCCATCAACCATAGTTAAACGTAAGTTGTTAGTGACTGTCCATTCTTTATCATTGATAGTTATAATTAAAGGCTGCAAGGCATTTATTTTTTCAGTATAATATTGTTCTTCAAAAACAGATACAGCAGTAGTGTTTTTTTTAAATTGAAATCTAATTGGGCGACAGTATCGTGTTGAGGCAGGTCGAGGATTTTTCCAAACAACAACATCTTCATTATTGTCATTTTTTAATTTAAGCTACAATGGCACGTAAGATGTAATAAATAAATCGCTGTCTTTAGCATTAGGATCATGAAAGCTTTGTTGGTGCGCGCTTTGGCCTGTATTTCCATCAAATCCCCATTTGCCTTCTAACTGTAGGCTTTTATATGAGTCCTTGTTGAGAGTATCAAGAACGTCTTTCTGCGAAGTAAGAATTCTTGTTGCCGTGTGGTTAAGTAAAGCCTGTAAGTCTACTTCGGCACCTGTCTCGGTGACACTAATTTTGGCGGCTTCTGGATAGCAGTTTTCTTTTTCTTAAGCTACAATGGCACGTAAGATGTAACAAATAAATCGCTGTCTTTAACATTAGGATCATGAAAGCTTTGTTTGTGCGCGCTTTGGCCTTTATTTCCATCAAATCCCCATTTGCCTTCTAACTGTAGGCTTTTATATGAGTCCTTGTTGAGAGTATCAAGAACGTCTTACTGCGAAGTAAGAATTCTTGTTGCCGTGTGGTTAAGCAAAGCCTGTAAGTCTACTTCGGCACCTGTCTCGGTGACACTAATTTTGTCGGCTTCTGGATAGCAGTTTTCTTTTTCCGTCGTTATAATTTTGTGCTAGGCAGTGTATTTTTTTTAATCTTGGTGTTGACAAAACTCTGAATAAGTAAGTACTAGTTCTTTGTAAGCTTTGCTTCCACAAAAAGCGACAGTACTTCACAAGGCGTTACACTCATGGTATTTTCTTCTCCCAAATCAGAATTACATGACGTTTCACGCAAAGCTGTGGCAATTGATTCGTCGGATCTCGAGATTTCAGCCACACATCTTCGTTTAGTCCGCGCAGAACATTCTTGAAAATTAACGAAATATGGTTCATAACTCGAAAAAGGGAAAAACTACCATATTATTTGAAAAGGTAGAACAATATTCTTCATTTTAGTACCTCATTTGTAGCGGGCACTCGAAGGCAAACCAACAAAATCTCTAATTTACTGTAAACTAAGCTAAAAAAAAAAGTTACAAAAAGTGCTCCGCGCAGGGGTCCTATTACATTGACGCTTTAAGTTATTAAACATATATTTTAAGCGAGCTATATGTTTTATTATATGTTAACTTTGAATGGCTACAAAGGAATGAAAACAAAAATAATGCGTCAAAATTTTGTTGGGTTTTGGTTTAGCGGGAGTTTGAAGAACCTTATTGACACTTTGAATTCTTGATTAATGATATTTAATTTTTTTAATTTTGGCCTATGGAGGTACCCGCTGTGGTTGGAATGAATTTATTTATCATCTGATTTGGTTAGCCCAATTGACTGCAGTACACAGTAAGTTCATCCACTTTCTTAAATAAAACTTAAGTCGCAAGTACCTATATAATGAGTAGTTGAATACATTTTATGAAAATAGTTCAAAATTTACAGGTACAGGCTTGGGAGCAACGCAAAATATCAAAGGTCCCACGAGAATGTATCCTTTTTTAAATTCTTTAATTGTGAAGATGCTGCACCTTTTCATATTCTAACAGAGCAGTGAGCATGTATTTGGACCAGAATTTAGAACAGTTTCTCCGATATTCTAAGCAAAAACACTATGCGAAACATTTTTATTTCTATAAAACTCACAGACTTAAAATTATGAATAGTCTTTTCCCAATTCTACTTACAAATACTTATATCTGCTTCCAAATATACATGCTCTTCCTAGCGCGTAGTTTATTGTTAGTTTTCCATAGAATATGGGAATATATTTCCTACGACTAGTTCGTAGTGGGTAGCTGTGATTAACACCTAGTATTGACTGCAAAGTCATCAGTTAGGATTTGGCCGCATTCATTCACCAAAGGTGGGTGGTTTATTTCCCAATTTACTTAAATTTCCTTTCTGATCTTAGCACTTAAGCCGCCAAGGATGATTTGGTAGGCGTGTTTAAGTGCGCCAAAAAGTTCACTTCTCGCGAACGTCTTACAACTGTCAGAGAATAAAATTGCAATGAAAATCTTTTGTCAATTGAAAATATGTATATACGAAAACTGTAAGACTACGCTACCATTCGTGTGTTGCACAACAGAAGCTATTTCAGGTATCATGTAGCTCACCGAATCGACTTCACCCTATTTATCTTCACTTGTGGTATGCGCACAATGTAGGCTCACTTGAAGAACTTAGCACTGAGGCGAATTAAGGGCTGTCGTTTGCTGAGGTTAGGTAGGCTTCCCTCTCTTTAAAACGTCGCATTTTCTGGACGGGGTTAAATCATATTTGCACATAATTGACGAGGACGTCCGACATTTTAAGGGTGGCCGTGGTGTAGTGGTAACATCATCGCTTGTCACACTGTTGGTTCACGGTTCAAATCCTGATGTCAAGAATCATCTATTTATTTCGCATGAAATAAATAAAAAAGTCGGTCAATTGCGAAAGCTAAGTCAACTCTACTCCGAAGGTATAACATTGGCAGTAGAGTGGTTATATGGCTGAAAATGCAACTTGTTCGTTATGATATCAGGAGGACGGACAAAAACACTGTGAATCATGCGCAACGATAAAACAAAACAAATAACCTCCCCAGTTATCTGGATGCTACCTTTGGAGTTAACAGAAACTTAATACCAACTGAGTTTCAAACCACTACACCAAATCTTTCTTTCTTTCTCTCTCTCTGTCTATCTATGTATCCCCTTTGGAGTGCGCAAATTATAAAAAAAAACATCTGTTCAATTCTCAAAAACCTGGACACATTGGAAACCTGCGGGGACGCCGAGACAACACCTAAAAACCGGGTCGAATGGTCAGCCTACACATACCTATAGTTTGAACAGGTATAGCTTAATTGATCACATATATGCTTAAAAAAAATATGCTTAGGTATTTTTGAGGTGAATCATTAATTTTCTTTGTTATTCGCATGACCTATTATCCCTTTTCATATAAACTTAAATGCTTACTAGAGCATTATTCTCTCGAAGTCATATAATCTTTTTATATATTTTTGGTGTCAACAAAATGATCCCAATGATTGAAAGCTTTTAATCTGCGCAAAGTATCACTTTTCGTCAGGTACCATTAAAGTTGTAACTGGAGCAAACTGAAGTGTGTCACCGGATGAAAGTTCATCATACACTTTATCCCTTTAACATCGCCTAGGTACTTGAAATATCATTCATATTCAAATCAGGTGGATGGCATAATGCTATTTCCACCCGGTATTCATAAGATGATGGTGTAAGGGTGTACTGTACATACAGTTAGCAACAGTATTTTACCCTCATTTGCAATCAGAACGCATACACATCTGTTGACTGCTTCATGGCTCTGGCTAGACTTTTTTTTTCCCCCACTCAGCCACACCCAAGTAAAGAGAATTTGCTTATGTGTATATTGCAGGCCATGAAAAAGTCAATTTAAACACAATTGAACAACTACAAGTTAAGATCAGTTCCAACTCACCTTATTCATGCTAGGGCCACCATCGGTGACAAAGCGGACTATCACAGGTCGTTCACTTCCAGCAACGAAGCCAAAACCCATATTCGGGCTTCGTTGAAGCACCGCCATCCTAGGCTCAGGGGGATTCTCATCCCATCGAACACAGTCTGGTGCTTCATAGGTTGATGTTTTATTCAGGTGGCTGTGGAATGAAATATTAGAAGATTTTGTATATGCAAATACAGACACTCAGGCAATATTATGTATGTTTATGATGATGATGATGATGACGATGGTTTTTGTGATGATGGCGCGAGTAGAATACTTACTTTATGAAATAAGGGCGACCCTTTGAGTCGACAGCTCTTTCCCATCCATATGGCAGGTCGTCGCATTGATTCCAGTTCTCACATGGTGGTAGTAATCCTGATGTTTGTGTGATGTGACTGGAATGAAATGACAGATTAATTGAATAATTCCATTATTTTGATTTGCTAAATATTACTTTAAACTAAAGAGGTTCCTCGTCCGTCACATGGAAATATTTTTTTTTTTTATTGACTACTATCAGTAGAATTTTACTTGTTTTATTTTATTTGTACCTTTTTCTTTTGCGGTGTCACATTTGAGTATTTTCACCCACAAACCCCACGCGGTTTTAGTGTTGAGGTCGAGGAGGCCTTCAGCAATTAAATATCATACGACATCTGTTGAATTCCTCCTAAATGTCGACACTCAACTTGTAAATCTTATTATGATCTAGGAGGCTTTCAAAAATAAAAGGGATATGATAAAATCTTAATTCATGTCAACACCTCTTAAGCATTAGAATAGAATTTAGATAAAATTTATAATCGAACATGCTGTGCCGTTCTCCAAATTTCCGAACTTCATTTTACGAATAAAAATTAAATACATACAAATTCCTCTTGGGAGCCAATTGGCTAACTGACATCAGAACAAAACCTGACTTTTGTACTCTTTTCCTAACCAATCATAAAATCGATTGGTATACTTTTCGTAAGAAAATTGAAAATTGATCTATGGATTTCTCTTAAATCACACCGAATCTGAACAAGAGGCCCAAAAAAGGATTTAGCCATCAATCGCCTCAAACGAAAACCGACGGTACTTGGTCTAGGACAAATACTGACAAAGTAAACACACTAGCAGACTATTTCAAAAACAATTACCAAACACAAACTATCTTAAAAATGTTTTTAGTGTCATTTGAAGGCTAAACTACTACCCAAAAGCATGGAAAGTTTCGAAAGTAATCGCTATCTCAAAACCTGGAAAAGATGCTACAAAATCTCCCTGATACTGATCAATAAATCTTTTACCGATCTTCTCCAAGATGCTTGGAAAACTGTTGCTTCACCGTATCGCCATATTTTTAAAACAAAAACAACTTACGGACCACCAATCTGGTTTTCGCGAAAAATACTCTACAATATAACACGTGCACTGAGTATCAAACAAAATATTAAATGATTTGGAAAAGCAAAAATATTGTGTCGCAAGCTACCTTGACGTTGCAAAAGTCTTCGACAGTGTGTGGCAAAGAGGACTCTTATTCACACTTTGGGCAATGCTACAGTATTACCATCAACTGCTAAAACGATCGGCACCTGGAAGATCGGCACTTTTATGTGCAATACAACGACAAACACTCGGATTTACGTGAAATTGATGTATGTGTTCCCCAAGGAAGTATACTAGGTCCTAATCCCAGTAACACAGGACTCCAAGCATAACTACCTAAAAGCTGCAACAAATTAAGTAAAATACTGGACAAAACAACAGACTGGTATCACAAATGGAGAATACTTGTAAAAATTAGCGAAGAAAAAACGGTTCAAGCCATACATACCACAAAAAAGGAGTTTCAACAAAATTTATTCTTGACAATTCAGCAAGATACCTAGGTATATTAATAGACAATAAATTGACATGGAAAGCACACATAATCCAAAAACACAACCACATTAAAAACTAATTTAGATAACTGTACTGGCTTCAAGGAAAAAACTCTAAACTTTCGACTCAAAATACGCTCTTAATATATTGGTAAAAAACTATAATTAAACCAATATAATAAAATATTTAACCTATATGCGCAACCTCATTGTCACAAAAGCTGGACACTAACTAAGAAGTGCACCGTTGTAATTTTGCTTTCGAGACAGGATTAACACCCAGGATGTTCAATGATTCTCATGTTGGCCTTGTAATGAGCATATGTGTTGTGTTCTGTGATTAGTCCAACTACAGTTTTGCAGTTCTTCCTACCCAAATTGAGAAGGAATTTTGCAGTGCATCTACCAGGCACTCTCACAAAACACTTAGTGGTTTTGCAGGAAACTGGTCTAGACCATCTCTTCTTATGTATCAAAAACATGTTAGAGTCGATCCATGTTAGAACCGATCCAGATAAACTCACACCAATTATTGGTTCCGGACTTAGAGGGGCATATCTGAGCCCTCCTTCGCTAGTCCGTCAGAGATTTCATTGTTTACAATTCTTTTATGACCCGGTACCTAAATAAGACAAATGCCATTCCATTTGGCAAGCTTGTTTAGTTTATTCTTCTTTTTTTTTTCTTTTTTTTTATTATTTATTTAAAACTAGGCTTACACGTAAGATACGAATCTTCTAAGCTGTGAAGCTACTTTAAATGGTTGATAATAATTATTTTTAAAAAAAATTAAGAAAGGTAAGAAAACATATATTATAAAAAAGAAAGAAAATAAGGAAAAAAAGAAATATTTATATATACATACATTTGAGAAAATTAAAATTTAATAATTTAATAATTAATTAACCATTTTTAGTATCCTTTTGTCAAATCAAAACAGCTTCAAAAATCAGAGAAAGAAAGAAAAATAAGAAATAAAAGTTCAATGTCTGCACATTTATATGCTTATATGCTAGCTAAGTTGCCTTTTAAAGTCACCGTTGCTATTAGATCTCCTTAAACTGGCTGGGAGTGAATTCCAGAGTCTTACAGCGTAAATAAAGAACTGTTTCTGAGTCGTATAATATTTGAAGCGCGGAATAATAAATGCTTTACTTCTCGCGGATGAGGCAAATTGAAGAATATGAAAAAGATATGACGGAGCTTTTGATTCTTTAAGATTAAAAAGGAAAGTTAGAACATTAAAATCGAGATATTTTTTGAACTCCATCCCAAGAAATTCACGCGCATATTCCGAAATATGTTCATATCTATGGATGTTATAGACATATCGTACTGTACTATTGAAAGCAACTGTGAGTTTACGTGAGCTATTGCTATCTAGGTCGCAGTAAATTGGGTTTGCATATAGTAGTATTGGAAGGAGCAGTGTTTTGACAAGAGTTGTTTTTATTTTGCGCGGGAGGCAGCTACCAGTTTCACCTAAGGCTCGCAGGGCTCCATAGACTTTGCCTTTAGTATTGGTCACGTGAGATTCCCAGGTGAGATATTGATTAAATGTCACTCCGAGGTTTTTAACACTTTCTACGTAATCTAAAATGGTTCCATTTCTACCTTAGGAAGAGACGACTTATCCAAGCTAGTACGACTTATCATTATCGCTTTACTTTTTTTAGAGTTAAGCATCAGCTTGTTTTTATGTGACCATTTAACCACCGTCAGAAGGTCTTCATTTATACGCACTGTAGCATCTTCAACGAGTCCCAGAGGAAAACTCAAATAAAGTTGTACGTCATTAGCATACATTTGTATCTTACAATGTTTGAGAATAGTGGGTATATCATTATTAAACATGGTAAACAGCAGCGGACCTAAAATGGATCCCTGGGTGGATAAATTGCCATTGGAATAAACCGCTTGTGAACGATCCTCAAGGTAGCTTATAATAATTTGTATGGCAGAGGAATCGAGGTTAAAATAGTGTTTAAGCTTAAGAATGAGAATATCGTGCGACACAGTGTCGAAAGCCTTCGAGAAATCAAGTAACACCAGAGAAGTCACATGATCATTATCCATCTCAATGCGAATATCTTCAACTAATTTCAATAGTGCAGTAGTGCAACTATGTTGTGGTCTGAAACCCGATTGAAATGGTGAGAGTAAGTTGAAATTATTCAAATATGCATGAAGCTGTGAGCTCATGATTTTTTCAAGTGCTTTAGACATGAACGGGAGTATCGAAATGGGCCGATACTCTCGCTCTTTACCAACAGTACTTTTCAGGACTGGTATTATCTTTGACCTTTTCCAAGATTTTGGATAAACGCAGCAAGTTAATATTCTGTTAAAGATGAATGTCAGAGGTGGTAACACATGATAAATTACAATTTTTAAAAACCTAGGATGCATTCCATCCAAACCAATAGCATCCGATTTGATTGCCAGTATCGCTTTCAGAACCTCAAATTCACTTACTGCGGCAAAACCAAAACTAGCTGACGAGTCAGGTATAAGGGCTGGGTTTATATAGTCCGAGTCGTCCATTTCACATAGTTGTCTGTTGTGGTCAGTAGAAGCAGCAGCAAACTTTTTATTTAGCTGGTCAATATCAATGTCCACGCAACCACCAGGATCAATATTTTTGCCTATGCCAAGCTCTTTAATTTGCCTCCAGGCTTTCTTGTTGCTCAGGCCGGGTCTAAATTTGGAAGAAAAAACTTAGTTTTGGACTTCTTAATTTCTTGATTTACTTTATTTCTGAGCTTCTTAAAGTAATCATGAAACATTGGAAGTTTGAATTTTTTCCACCGTTTGTACGATAAATCCCTTGCTTTTATAAGTGATGTGATGTATTGATTGAACCAGCTATGTTTTTGGTTGCGCAAGACAAGTCTTTTGAGTGGAACATGACTTTGAAATAAGTTGTTAATTATTGATGTAAAAGTTTCAACCTGCTCATTAATAGATAGCATGAAATATAGACTATTCCAATTTGCATTGAGAGAATCCCTCGCCAAGGCAATCGGATCAATTGACTTGAAATCTCTGTAGCTAATAACAGTCGGCTCAGCTGTGCGATCAAAAGTTAAGTCGAAAAATAGAAGAATAAGGTCATGTTTCGAGAACCCGGGAACATCAAGTTGGCAATAATAATTAACTCGTTCGGGCATATTTACAATTAAAACCTCCAGAAGGGTAGAGTTGTGAGCACTAAAATGCGTGGGTAAGGTGGTATTCACTGCGGATAAGTGTAAGTTGATTAAGTTGTTTCTAAACTGAATTTTTTTTTTTTTTCCGAGGGTAGGTAAAAAATCTTCATGAAGACACTATGAGGATCGATAGCGCGTGCTTATAGTAGTGTGAGATTTTTACTCACTAAAAAAACCTCCCTTCGTGATAATTTCTTTGATTACATACTACAACTAAGTTTTGACTTATCCAGCAGTTTTTCTTTCACGTATTGAGATCGTTTGGCAGGTCCCTTTCCATTGAAAGTTCCTGCTTGTTCCGCAAATTAGGCGCGGTTTCTTGCTATCGCGTTAAGTCGAAAGGTTTAGTCCTTTGTAGACGACACAGTAGATTCCTCTCATCTAGGATTCGAAGGACTTCATTGTTAACGTGTCCTTGTAATCTGTCTTTATGCTTACGCGCGAAGTTTTTGATTTCATATTCGACTGTCGCAATCCCTAAATCTCTATGGATATCGCTATTTCTAATAAACCACGGTGCAATAACTATTGATCCTAGCACTTTATTTTCAAAAGTTTGTAAAATATTGACATTACTTATTTTGGTACAACCCCAAAGTTGTATTCCATATGTCCATATCGGCTTTAGCACTTGCTTGTATAAAAGCAGTTTGTTCTCTATATTAAGCTTGGAATGTTTTCCAAGTAACCAGTACATTTCTCTGTATTTGGTTTCGAGTTCTTTACGCTTTTTCTTCACTTGCGATTTCCACTTCAGCTTAGCATCAAGTGTCATTCCAAGATACTTAGCCTCGTTTGCAAACGGAATTTAAACCGAGTTTAAAAAGATGGGCAAATTATTTATTTTCTTATAAGTAAAATTGATATGAACAGATTTGTTTTCGTTTAAAGCTAGTCGCCAAATCTTTGTCCATTCATTTACTTTATTCAATGCTTCTTGCAATTTTTCAGTCGATTCTTCGATCGTTTTACCCGTTGCCAGGATGGCAGTGTCGTCGGCAAATGTAGCTAATACGGTGCCTTCTTCTTGCGGTATGGCGCGAGTATATAATAGGTACAAAAGCGGTCCAAGGACACTTCCCTGCGGCACCCCACCCCTTATTTCTTTAAATTCCGAATATTCGTTTCCGTGTTTGACTCGGAAAAGTCGATTCGTCAAGTATTTTTCTAGAATATTATATAAGTGTTCCGGCAGAACTGAATGTTGTTATTGTCTAAGAAATTAATATTCAAGTCACCGGTGACTACTATATGATTATATTCAAAACCAATGTTCTCAAGGACATTAGTAACAGCGATTGTGTTAGTTATCCAAGGAGGTTTGTAAATGACACCAATCAAGCATTTGTCAAATCCACAAAGAAGCTCAATGAACAACTATTCGATGTCATCGTTGATACTAGATGTTTTAATAATTTTACTTCACAAAGTCTCCTTAACAAAAATTGCCACTCCACCCGCTCTATTTCCAATACGATCAGCTCGATAAGTTTTATAGCCAGAGATAGCAATAGCCACATTATTTAAGGTTGGATAGAGCCATGTTTCGGGTACGCATATTAAATCAACTTTCCCATCTTCAAAAATCAGTTTAAACTCATCAAAGTGCTTTTTTAAACTTTGAGCATTAATGTGACAAATAGACAATACAGAGAACCTACTACAAAAAATGTTTAACATTACTGTTTTGACAAAAGGAGTTTGAAAAGAACAGGAAACAAATTAATAAAAACAAAGATGAAAAGAAAAAGTGATAAAAAAAATATTAAATAAAGTATTACAAAAGTATTGTAAGAAGCATTAAAAAAAAAAAAAAAGTTTTTTAAGTGGTAGGCAACACTGGCTGATGATCATTGGTCCCTTCATCATATTGATGACTACGTGTGTGCTGCTTTTCTTGGTTGTTGCAGTGAGGTGTACGTGTGCGTGTGTTTATGATGCCTTTTAGCTTTTCTACCGTGTCAACGTGAACAGCTGTTGCATTGCTATCAGGTGTTATGTATACAAGGCCACGAGCGGTGAAAACAGAGAAAAGAAGATGGTTACGTTTTAGACTAATTGCAAGCTGGAGAATTTCTCTGTTGTGTTTTGTTTAACTTTCGTGCAAATAGACTGGTGAATCCGAATTAAAAACGGAGTCAATATCTCGTAAACAAAAGTGCCGGGCGTGTGATTTGCGGAAAGACGAAATAGTCTTGATCGTGATACGCATATCGTTCGCTGAGGAAAATTTGACTATGATGACAGAGTTACTTCTTGATTTTGCGCGAAAAATTCCGTTTATGGTTGGTGGCTGAGTGGCACAGGTGGTTGAAAATTGTTTTAAGGTTTTCATTCTCCATGTATGGTATTCCAATTAAAATGGCATCGGCGGCCAATCTCTTTATATTGAAAGCTTCAAATTGAGTTTTCATACTTGTGAGTTCACTGCGTAAGTGTTTTGATTCGGCATTCGGTGAAAGGTTTTGTGTGCATTTTTCCATATGAGCTTTTATTGTGTTTACTTCTTCCTTTAAGCAGCTGATTTCATCAGAACATTTTTCGAGAGCAGTGACCCAATTGCTTAATTGAATAAAGTCGTGCGCTATTTGTTCAAGTTTTTCTGACATTTTGTTTTCGGTGATCACAATCCTTTTTAATAAATTTTCCTCCATTTCAATCATTTTGTTCATTATAGACTCACCTTGACTTTTAATTTTACCCAGCAAGTCAGTATGATTATCCGCCATCATCGGTCGTATAGAAGATAACAGTAGAAATGTGGGAGAGCCAATCGGAGAGTTTCTGAGTGGTTTGTTATTCCGAGTATTGCGCGAGTGAGACATTTATAATAAACAAAAAAGGTGCAAAACGGTTCACATGAGTGCAATTTTTAAAGTAAATATATGCACTTATGGAGAAATAAAATTATTTCAACTATTTAAAAAGCACATTAAAGTAAGTAAATTCGTGCAACCACCAAGAATGTCAAATAACACTAACTTAGCTTTATAGTTTAAGTTTATCTGTAAATTGGTATAGGCTTTTTATAAGATATTAACACTTTCTGGGGTTAATTAATTAGCAGCACTTTCACGGACGTCTACTTTGGTTGCATTCTACTCAAACTCTTCTATTCTAGAAAAAATGTTTAAGTCATTTGTGGGAGTTTCAAATGCCTTGAGTGCAGCCTAGCTGTCACTGCAGATGCTGACACTTCTATCACGCCATCTCTCTTCAATTATCCAGTTTGCTGTGCCCTGTAATGCAAAAATTCCGTTTGGGGTAAACCTCTCCCGAAACACTCAGGTCACTATTGTGACATCCAGTGGGGGGAACGAGTAAAAGTACCTTGCCCTTGAGGTTACTATAAAAGACGATGTAGTATAACCATACTTACTGTTCTTATGGTACAAACCATGTTGTGGATTTGATGAAGTTCAAGAAGTCATTTACCGGTTTGCCAGATAGTTCATCTAAATGCTGGAAGAGTGTCTTCCGAGGAGTCTATTTCTTTTATAATAAAGGCCTGGGTAGTGGCCTCATTACCACAACCCCTACATATGTCTTCTTCCGTTATAAGTAGCCTTTTCATATGATACCGCAGTGTATTATGCCCCGCAATCACTTCTATAAGGTTTTCTATTCATTTGCATAAGTCTGTCGGTCCTGACTTTGTCGTAAATGGGCCATAGCTTCATAGCGGTGGCGCAAGTGTCTAGAGAGGTCCACCTGCTGCGTGCCTCTGTTAAATCTTTATTGCCTGCTTCGAGCTTTAGTGTGCAAGGCGGAATGTTCACCGAGGAGTCAGATTGGTCAGGACTTAATACCGAACTTCCTTTTGCCACTTCATCCGCTTTCTCATTCCCTGGTATGCCTTCGTATCCAGGGACTCAGAATAGTTTTACCTTGTGGTGTGTTCCAAGAACCTTGAGCTCTTCTCGGCAGTACTTCACAAGATTCGATTTTATTTTTGTAGCAGTAATCGCTTTTATTGCTGCCTGGCTGTCAATGAAAAAGGTGGTATCGATTTGTGGTATTGCCCTCATCGCAGTTTCACGGACGGCTATTGTCACTGCTATGACCACCGCCTAGAAAACACTGCTGCGGTTCGGAATTCGGACTGTCTTTGATATACTCAGCAGCTCGGAGTAGATATCCGTACCTACACCTGTTTTCATTTTGGATCCATTGGTGTATACCGCCGTAGATTGTGTATTAGGGTAATAGACTGCTTTTCCCATTCGTCCATATTCGGCTAGGTGCTTCTTTTCCCTTACTTGTATTGTTTTATTCGAATTAACGGATTAAAGGTGGCTTGCATTTGATTGCAACCACTCTCAAGGATTTTTCTGATACTAATACCTAAACGTCGTTAGCGTATGGTCGAATGTGTAGCCCCAAATGTGAATGAACCGACAATAAAGCACCATAGTAGAGGCAAAAAAATTACACCTTGCGAGCAGTCTCTCTTAACCTCAACCGTTACCCTATTGCCCATTTATTCTCAGCAGTTTGGGACGGTGTCTTCTGGCGGAGTCAGAGCTGGAATCAAAGGTAGCATTGTCAAAAGTAACCTCTATGTCGACGAACACTCCAAGAGTATAGTATATATCCACTCCATTCTCCATCCTAAAGACAAAGTCATGAAGGGAAATTTACTAGATCTACCACTCAGATGTCTACCCAGAGACTTTATTTTCAAAACTACCGATTTACGTATAGTTATCGAAGGACGAAAGAGAAAACGTAATCTTTTCTTCGGTCACTACAACTTGACTTTCCTCAATTTCATCTCAATTTTTTCCTGCACAGACTGATGCGAGTCTTAAGTGCTGTAAACGCATTCTGGATAAAAAAATCCACAGTTCCCAAATCGTGTTCTTGATTACATACGTATCAGAAATTCTTTAAAGACGAGGTACCTAAATAAAATCATTTCTACAGAAATTGAAAGGCATGGGAATAAAGAGTAGAGAAACTAAGCTTATTAGACAAAAATGCAAGGCTATTCTGGAATGTAGTTAAGATTGTAAAGCAAAAGAACAGGAGTATTCCTAGTCTACAAAGCTCTGGTAACTTTTTTCATAGGGATATCAACAAAGCCAACATTTTTGGTTCAACCTTTATTACGAACTACGCTGTATTTCGGCACCTCGGTGATATAGACACCAACGCTCTGGTAAATGAAACCTGTGGTAGGCTTTGTCTCCAAAACTGTGACCCGTTCACAGATGAGTACGTACCTCGAATGGAAGTCGAGGATATGTTGAAAAGTTTCCGACTTAGGAAATCAGACGGTCTTGATGGTATTAAAAACCTTTTTCAAGCAATTACCAAAATCAGAATGCATGCCTAAAAAGCTTCAGTAGTTTCCGAATGCCTGGAAAATTGCGAAAGTGGTACCAGTTTTGAAGGCCGGGAAGCAAATTCAAAATCCACATAGTTACAGGCCAATAAAACTACTTAGTGTCTCAGAAGAAGTACTTAAAAAGAAACGTATGACATTTATTGATAACAGGCGTATCTTCCCTGATGAGCAATTTGGGTCCAGTGTCACCACAGCACGTCTAATCAGGTACTCAGAATATGCCAGCATGCAAAGAGGAACTATGAGCTAGGCAAATCTGCAGGTCTAGTTTTGCGCGATATTAAGAAAGCTTTTGACTCCGTTTGGCACAATGCGACTGTGTACTAAATGATTGGACTTCGGTTCTCGCCAGTACTTAGTCAATACTATACAAAGTTTCTTGACCAATAGACTTTTTAAAGTTTACTACAATGGCAAAGCATCATCTTTGCAGCACGTTTATGGAGGAGTGCCCCAGGGCTCAGTTCCGGTCCAGTGCTTTATAATGTTAACACCTCTGA
Organism: Pocota personata; assembly: GCA_963082735.1. Classification (NCBI taxonomy): domain Eukaryota; kingdom Metazoa; phylum Arthropoda; class Insecta; order Diptera; family Syrphidae; genus Pocota; species Pocota personata. The sequence continues at coordinate 74,586,606 of OY720429.1, forward strand.
CTTTCCAAGGCTTCCAGCATGTGAAATAGCTATCTACGTTGATGACACAGGCATATTTTCATCACATGAGTTTAGTCTCAATATTTAGAGTAACCTGCAAAATGCGATTAGAATATTAGTCGATTATTTCAACAAATGGAAAATAAAGCTTAATGCCGGAAAAGTGCAATCAATGTTTTTCAGCCGAAAAAGAAAGAGTTGCTATCTGCTCAACAATCCACTTAACGTGTGTGGTATAAGAGTCGATTGGAAACCAAGTGTTAAGTATCTAGGAATTCATCTAGATGTAAAACTGACTTTCAAAGAACTCATTTCCAACACTATTAATAAAGTAAATATTGCTATCAAGTTGCTTAATTCATTTATAAACAGGCGAGTCAGGAAGTCAATGCTAAGCAGCTACAACAAAATCGTAATCCATAAAGTAGTATGATATTTCAAGCAATACTACTTTATGGATGCCAAGTATGGGAAATTGTGCAACAAGTCATATAAGGAAGTTACAACTGTCGCAAAACAAACTGCTGAAAGTGATGCTAACCTATCCAGATACCATTCCATCTCTGATGTTCATTTCCAATCGAATGTTGAACTGATCGTCGACAGAATCATTAAGCTGACAGAGAAATTTTTACATAACTGTGTTTTTTGAGATAATCCTCTTATAAACCAATTAAATGTTTGAACATATTTGTTCTCTTGTCTCAATGCATGTATATATTTGTTTATTTATTTATTTTTCTTATATATATATATATATATATATATATATATACCCATTCATAATTCATTTATTCATGTATTTGTTTGTTTATATATTATTGTATATTTATGCATTCATTTATTTGCTTATTTATTTATATATTTATTTATTTATTTACTCATTTATTTATCTATTTATTTATGTTTCTGTTACATTGTGTTTTTATCTTATTATATACAGATACACATTTATTTATTAGTATTTATTTGTTTAATTACTTTTTTTTCATATTGAAAGTTTTTCGTAGTTTCCTTAAGAGTAAATTATTTCTTCCTTTTCCCTTTATTCTAAAGTTCTAAAAGATTATGTTTCAGTTGAAAGATACAAAATTAGATAACGAATCTCTGTGTGTAAATTGTGTGGCAACAACCTTAATGTAAATTTTAGTACGAAAATAAAAAAATATTTATCTAAATCCACTTAGTCTCTATTAATAAATATTACCTAATTATGTTGAATTTACAAATTAAATAAGGGGTACGACGGGGTACGGGCACGCACTCGCTCTATATGTACTGCTCGTTCGTATATCGTTCAGATTTAATATTCAAGTAAAATTGAAAACAGGCGACAGGATTTTATTTTTCGAAAAATGTGTTCAAAGGCTGACAAACTTTTTGGCCGTATGCCCTAAATTAGAATACGGTATCTTTACATGCATATGTATGTCGAAAATAACTTAGATACAAATTTTGATTAAATTTTAGCTATATCAGAGAAATCAATTTCTGCAAGTTCTATAATAATTAAAGTACCGATATTCGCATTTATAGCAAAATCTGAGAATAGAGTCATGTTGTGCTACCTTATGTACACAATTTCAGCGAATTATACATAAGTTTAGGCTGCAGTCCGAGGACAGACAGACGGACAGATAGATAGAATTGCGAGACCCACTTTTTCGAGTTCCTCTGTAATAGTAGTACCGACATTGATCAGAATCTCGAGATCGAACATTTTCACGAAAACAATACTTGTCCTATAGGAGCAAGTAAAAAGTAAAAAGTACTTTTAAGGAAAATTTTTTGTTTAATGAACAAATAAGTATTATAATACTACAAAACTTCGCACATAGAACAAAATGTTGTTTTTGCCTCAGTCCAGGACAAATTAAAATTTACCTGGGGTTATACTTTCATCCGCGATTTTGACTTTGTACTGGCTTTTACTACAATAGTAAGGATTTTTTAGATTTATCTGGGAATTAAGTCCTCATAAACTATAGTATACGTACGTTTGTAATCTGCGTAAACGATTCTATACGTTTACATCAACTTGCAGTTATAAATACGTAAGAGTTTGCTAGGCCCCTATGAGGTCATTCAACTTATCGAATAAGCTAAGGCTGCCTATAATCTACTGGTTCCTGGGTGTGACTTCCAAAGCTTACTTGTTCTGTAACCGAAGGATTTTTAATAGAAGGATATACGCGTGGTTGCCAGGTGGACAAAAAGGTAGTGGACCTTAGCGGCTTGCCTAGTAAATCGCTCAAATGTTGTATTTCATTTCATTTCATTTATTCAACTTTTCAACAACACTTACAATAGACTTTAACAGTCTTTAAGGCATAAATGTTGACATTTTCATTACATTATTTAAAATTAGAACTGAAAATTAAAATTAGAACTTCATGTTAAATTCTGAGGTTAAAATAATTTCAATAGAGAAATGAGAAAATTTTTAATATTAGATAGTATTATTTGTATCTGCAATTTATGTAGACGTAATATGCCGAAAGAGAGTATCACAAAAATTATTCGCGTCGTGGAGTCTTCTTACGCTGAGAGGAAGTGCGTTCCAAAGGCGAATGGCATGAATAAAGAATTGGCGTTCCGAGACCTGATAAGTAACGCGAGGTGGAACCAACGTCAAAGAACGTTGTGATTGTGCGAATTTTAGTTTTTCGTATAAGTATTGAGGCTGTTTGGTGGTTATGACTTTATGTAAGTACTTGATTGTGCAAAAATCAAGATACTTTTCAAGTGTACAACCAAGTATTTTCTTAGCATAGGTGGAAACATGGTCGTATCTTCTTAACCCAAAAACATAACGCGTTATATTATTAAATGCAACATGTAATTTGCGTGTTATAATAGCGTTATTGCAACAGAAAATTTGACAGCTGTATGTAATTAGGGGCACGAGTAGAGTTCGTGCCAAAATTAGTCTTGTATTTGTCGGTGTGAAGTTTTGCGATAAAGATAGATTTCGGAGACATCCATAGATTTTGCCAATTAACGTCAAGATATGGTTATCCTAGCACAGCGTTTCACTGAACCAAACCCCCAGATTTTTGGCTTTGTCGACAAATTCAATTTGAGCATTTCCAAGATAAATAGGGGGTAAAATATTTGAATCATGAACATTTCTGCTGATTACAAGGCATTTGGATTTATCTGGATTTATACTTAAAAAATTGTCCTTGGACCAAGTAAGGATATTCTTCAGATCCTCATTGTGTTTATAAGCAGCATTATCGATAAGACCGCGGGCACTACTTATGTAAAGTTGCACATCGTCGGCATACATATGCACTGCGGAGTTGTGAACAACGTTCGGGAGGTCATTAATAAAGATGGTGAAAAGCAGTGGGCCCAATATGGATCCTTGGGGGACACCTGTGAAACTCGTTAAGAATTCGGATTGGACAGCGTTTACGAAAACTGCTTGTACGCGACCTGTCAGGTAGGAAAAAATTAATTTTCCAGCGGATGAGGAGAAAGCAAACAAATTTTGAAGTTTTGCGACAAGAAGCCTATGATCAACCGTGTCAAAAGCCTTTGAAAAGTCTAGCAAAGTTAGAAAAGTAACGTAGTTTTTATCAGTTGCTGCCCTTATATCGTCCGTTACTTTAAGCAATGCTGAAGTACAACTGTGATGCTGCCGAAAACCAGACTGGTACATACAAAGAAGGTTGTTTTGTCGAAGATAAGCAGACATTTGATAGTGGACAGTTTTTTCTAAGACTTTGGATAAGTATGGAAGTATTGCGATAGGTCGGTATTCTGCTGGGGCTCTTTGTGTTGCTTTCTTTTTAAGGATTGGGATAATCTTTGCAGCTTTCCAGGACTTTGGGAAATTGGATGTTGTTATGATTGTGTTGAAAAGATGAGTTATTGCTGGAAGGATGTACGGTAGAATCATTTTTATAAAATAGGGGTGGATCCCGTCAACACCAATAGCTTTTGACTTTATTTTGAGGACAGCTCTAACAACATCCGTTTGCTCAACCCTGGAAAATTCAAAGGATCCGCTTGGTGCGATTACCGGAGATATTCCAGTGTTTGTCGATTGAATTTTGATGAAATCACGGTTTAGCTGGTTTGGATCAACATTATCAACTCCTGAATCAATTTTACCACAAATGCCTTGCTGACGTAAGTTCTTCCATAATATCTTGCTGGGAAGTTTATAGTTAAGATGCTCACTGTAAAAAATACGCTTGACTTGCCTTATTTTTGAACATACAAGATTTCTTAGTGCTTTATAAGACGAGAAAAATTCAGGGAGCCTAAAATATTTCCACTTCATGTATACAGCATCTCGTTCATTTTTTAGTCTGAGAATCTCTGGGGTAAACCATGGATTGATGTTGCATTTTGCAAGCTTAGTTCTAAAAGGAACATGGCAGTCAAACAACTGTGTAATCACGCTTTGCAGATATTCAACTTGCATGTCGGTTGAAGGTTCCGAATATATTGGTAGCCAGTTTACACGTTGTAAGTCTCGCTCAAGAATATCCGCTCGCACATTTTTGAAATCCCTGTATGAGTATTTCAATTGTTCTATACAAGTGGCGATATCAAAACAGGCAAAGAGGAGATCGTGTTTAGAAAATACTGGCGCGGAAACTTGGCTGTAAAAAGCATTCTGAGTGTCACTTGCAAGAAATAAGTCCAGGAGGGTACTACTTGAGCCAGTGAAATGAGTCGCAATGGTCGAATTAAGAAGATCAAGATTTAGTGCTTTCATATTTTCAATTAGGGAAAACGAAATAGCAGGATTTAAAATATTGCAGTTGAAATCACCACAAGGGATTTGAAGGGATCATTCATTTGAGCAGTTCTGCTGCCAGTCTATGAGTCAATTGTTGGATGTTAGTTCTGGTTCATCAGCGAGCAACTCGACTTTGTGTGCTATCAAGTAGGTGAAGAGAATATTTCCATACATGTTAACAGTACTCAAGCCGCGATCTAACTTGTGCTTTGTACAAAAGAAGGGCTGTTTCGCTCTAAACAGATAACTCAACTTCATAGTTGCGGATTTAGCGATGATGGATATGTGGTCATGCCATGTTACACCATTTACCTGAAGAGGCTAAAGTAGGATCAAGTTTCAGTGGTTAACGTACTTTACTTAAAATTTATGAATTGATTTGGCCATGTAATTCGAATTGAACAAATGGTTTTGGGCATTTACTTTTTGATTTTGTTGTCCTTTTGACAAACTTTTCATACGAAATTTAAACATTACGTGATCAAAATTGAAATTGAAATCTTGAGCTTAGTTCATTCAAACTCTAGCTGAGCGGCACTCTTCATCATGGTATGGTGGATGGGTGAAACACAGCAAATATATGTTTCTGACTTCTTGAGAGTTTAAGGGACACTCTATCGAGAAAGACTTTAGTAATCTCTTGTGATTGTAGCCTTTCCATATAAATCTTTTCCTTAGTAGTATTTATTCGCTTTATACCTTAAGCTTCTAAAGCCCCAGAACTGAAATATCACCAATTGTAAAAGCTCATTAATGTCATTTGCTACATACTCGTATGTATGATAAATTTATGAGAATGAACTTCAACAAAGCAGTTACTCGTAAAACATTAAAATTACAATGATTTACAAATATGCATGTTAACGAAAACATTTTAATAACTTAATACACATAATTTTTTTCACTTATGGTATATGACATTTTTCAGAAATAGTCACGGTCTCTGGCATCAATCATCATTTCCAATTAAGTACCTATTTGTTAAGGCTTTTTCTCAATCTTATCAAGCTTGAAGAACCTGATAGTGTTTTGAGAATAATTCCATCTTAGTTCTGAGAACAGATACTACAAATCATTAAAACATCATCGAAATATCAAATAACGCACACATTTGGAAGTAGTCTAATACCTGCCTACAGCGAACGTATCGATACATACCCAGTTTTTATTTTCCTTTTATTGTTTTTTTCTCGAGCAATTCATATAAATACATATATACATTTAAACATATCTGCAGTGTAGAACAAATCAACAATTCAAATATTTTCCTTGATCAACTATCCGTATATAAATCGAGGTAAAACAATATAGTATTAAATAGTCTTCTCTGGTATAAGTGTGCAAAGTGTGCATCAGTTTTCCTCCTTTCGAAAAAAAATTACTCCTTATTTCACAAAAATAAAAATGTCCTCGACACATATCATAAATAAGTTTCAAAAATAGTCATGTATTATGTATCCTTTTCTTCTTTATTATTTGAAAAATAGTAGCAAGCAATGTGATCATTTCGAAATGCTGAACAATCGTTGATCTCCGTTTCAAAACAGTTACTTGATTTTTCCATTGGGCAAGACCTAATGGTGGGTGCTCTCCTTGATTAATCCGAGTGCGAACAATAAAAGAAAGAGTTTGGAATTGTGGCCAGTATGTCGTGGTTAAGTGGGTGAATATTGAGCAGAAGACACAAGTTTCGAGTCCCAGAAAATACAAAAAAACAGTTGTTCATGGTCTCACCTTTCGCGAACGTCTGACAAACATCTGAATAAAATTGACGTAGGAACTTTTTCTCAATTGACGAAAAAAAAATGTCCCTTCGAAAACGGCACAAAATTGTAGGCCCCTACTACTACATATCGCACAGCACGAGATGGGCTGTTAGCGCCAAAATATTTATTTATTTATTTATTTATTCTATTTTTTAGATCGAAATTACAATTCAGGTCTAAAAGGTAAACAACTAAAATAAAATAACATTTTAGTTTGGCCCTATTTGATGGGTTGAGTATTCATGTTGCGTAAGTCAGTTTAACGTCACTCATCACAAATTGGGATTTGATATATCTACTTTACATCCTAGAAGACATGCTTTTTATGCTAAATGTGGTAAATCCATACTTACACCACTTGCATTCTCAGCGCCTCATTTGAGATATTTGTATTTTCGTGATTAATCGATTATTGCATCAATATCATAATTCAGTTCAGACCCAACAACTTATGGTCCTTGCCGAGAAGTAATTTTGATAACGGGTAAATGAGGTAAGAAATGACCTAGGAGGGTATAAAGCCCTGCAGTACATTCACCTGCATTAGTATTGTAAATAAAGAGATAAAAATACATCCATATGTGTATTACATAACTACTTGCAAGCTACTCCGAGAATACGTTACCAACATCGAAAGAATGTTGCTTGTTAGCAAAAGTACTATGCGCTAGGTCTATCAAAAACTTTTGAGGTATATGTACATAGAGGGCAAATTCTGTCATGTTAAGGGAATTGTTTCATTCTCTGGACAGACAGGTACATCATGCAGTCCCCTGTGGAATGCTTTTACCTGAAACCATATTGACGATTATTGGAAATGTATTCGTTCAAAGTAATTAAAAAAATCTCATCGACCGTACTCTCAATGACATACTGACGTTATTGCTTTTGATCACTTTATGATGGAAGTTTTCGTCTTTTTAGACCTTTTCTTTGTTTATGTATTATTATACAAGAATAACCCTTTAGAAAAATATTGCTTTGGAAATCAACTAGCCGAGTTCTTTAAAATGATAAACCAATATAGAAAGTTAAAAAAATGATTCGTTCTATTACTTAACATCAGAAATCAATGAGTAAAGACATATCAAACTTTCCCGCTAGTTTGCTAATTCACTAGCTAATTTTTCCAAGAATTGACGAAATTACCCATACTTTCACATTTTCAAAGAAGTACTCGTATATATGCGTAAATCCGTCAAAAATAAATTTGTAACATTGGATTCAAATTCAGCGACCTCGAAAACATATGTATTTTGTAAAGAGATGAAATTCTGACTCTGGATTCAGACTCAGCCAAACATAAAACGCTTTTGCTGCATTGACAAAAGGAACCTCAGACAATATGTGGTTGTGGGAAGAAAATCTCATCCCCCAACTTCACTTCCATTCCATATTTAGCTTTGATGTCGTTAAAGATTGAACGCATCCACCTGGCAGTGGCACTGTTTGAGTAGGCAGTCAACCCGATTTGAAAATGGAGCTGGAAAATTGTGGCCCTTGTAGCAGGAAGTGTCAGGTGTGGGGACCGTCTTGACCTTTTTGTAAGCCACAGCAAGTGGAATATGATACTCGTCTTTATGGGGAGAACAGATTGGGTGTAGCTATGACAAGATCACTTTCTCTGCTTTAACAATTTTTTAACGCTTTTTTGAAGCGCCTCCTTTCAGCTCGACTCAATCTGACAAAGCCACTATATTGGATCCTAAAAATCAATTAACTGATCTCCTAGGGTAGTGCAGTTGCACTCGTATTCCAGCAGTCAGACTTAAGTGTACTAGTAAACGGTTGGGGTAAACCCGTTTTTAAATAAATACAACTGAGATCAGGTAACAGGGATGGAGATCTTCCACTGGGGCTTTTTTGTAGAAAATTGTATCCTAAACAATATAAGTCTTCATATTTTTGTTCGTCAAACTGAAGTTCAACAGACTTTTTCCAAGGTAGCACCGAACGATCATCCCTCAGGAGCAAGGAAAACTGATACATTGTTCATAGACTTTCACCAAAGCGATTGAGACCATTTCCATAGTTATAGTGACTGAACTATAGGAAATGTTGGTGAAATTCTTTGTAAGGTAGCTAACGAATTGGAATCAATAAGCTAAGATTAGACGATATGTGTATATACACCAATTTCATTTGTGTATGGCATACACAAATTTGTACACAAATGCGATTTGTGTATGCCACAAATATTTGTGGTTCAGACGATTTGTGTATTTTGTAATAAAAGGCACAAATTTCGTTTGTGTATGTCCATACACAAATATGGCATACACAAATCATTTTGTGTATACAGATTTGTGGTTCAGACGAATTGTGTATTTCTACACAAATGGAATTTGTGTACGTTTTGTGTTTATGTCAGATTTGTTTTAATTCGACTGCGTGTTGACGTAAATTCAATACAATTAAATAATTAAATAAAAAAAAATTATTTGCTTCATTGCTTCGATTCATTCTGGTGTCAAAATATACCAATGTTTAAGAAGAAATGTATTGCGATTATTTTGGCCGCGTATTTACTCGATAGTGAAGAGGAAGACGAAAGACAACAAAACGTCGTCAAGTTGCCACGCAAGCGCCGTACTTGTTGGAGAAAACATTGGCTTGGCCACCGCGAGGCGGAGGGGTTTTGCGTGCGGGAGAGCCGCAATGGTATCGCAATTTCGTCCAAATGTCGGCCGCTCAGTTCGATCATTTGCTTGCTTTGGTAGCGCTCTACATTCAGAAAGCCAGATACAGGCCGGTTGGGAAGCCATAGCACATCAATTCAACGAGCTGTGGAAATTCCCCAATTGCATCGGCGCTGTCGACGGCAAGCAAGTCGTGATGGTCGCGGCGAATACAGATTACTATACGTCGTCGTTGATCATAACGGTCAATTTTCCGATGGCAGCATGTTCAACTGCTGCACTTTTGGACAAGCGATGGACAGCCAACAGCTTTCCTTGCCACACGGAAAGTACTGCCCGGCCGTGAAGCACCCGTTCCGTATGTTCTCGTTGTTGATGATGCATTTTCTCTGCGGCCGAACATCTTGAAACCTTACGGCCAACGCGGTCTCACAATGGTGTACGCGTCTTCAATTACCGCCTGAGCCGTGCGCGCCGCATAATCGAGAACGTCTTCGGCATTATGTCGGCACGTTTTCGCGTCCTCCGGAAGCCAATCAATTTGAACGCAGAAAAATCGAGGAAAGTGGTGCTTGCGTGCTGTGTGCTTCACAATTACTTGTTGACTACAAATAAAGGGACGTACGCACCTGCCCACTCCTTCGACAGATACGACAACAATGGCAACCTGGTTCATACGGAATGGCGAGGTGTTACGATTGACGCAACGCTACATCCGCTGCAGTCGGTCGCCGCACGAATGGAGGCCACAATCGGTGCAGAAAGAGTTCGCGGACTACTTTGTCGAGGAACGTCAAGTAGAGTGACAATACCAAAATATTTAAATATTTATCGCAGTTCAAAGGAATAAGATAACTTTCCCTCCACTGATTAGGCATTGGATCACCGCTCATAAGTTTGAAGATAAGAATCATGAGCCATCTGGACCCGATGTCTCCCATCTTTTTCAAAACTCAGAGGGTATCTCGTCTGGCCCAACCGCTTTTCTTTTTTTGGAGTATTTGACCGCATTCCTAACTTCTTCGACAGTAATGTCGGATACTTCGTCATGGTTAGGAACGGCTCTTGGAAAATATACACTGGAAAACTTTTTCTTCAGAAGTCTTTCACAATATTGTCGCCATCTGTGGAGAATTGTTAATGAACTTTGGGGAACGAATCTCCTGAGCATTTCTTCTTCTCTAGACGGCTATTTTGAATATAGTTGTTCCCTTATTCAAGTTATTTTGTCGAAGCTCCTGGATAGCCTGGTTCCTATCAGACGTCGAAGACGATATTTCCTTCAACTCCCGATAGAAGCCTTCCATACTTTTTGCTTGAAATTGGGCGCACTTCTTCTTCGCGAGACCTTTGCAACATCTATAAATCAATTCAAGGAGAGCTTTTCCATCTCTATTAGTAGAAGAGCACTTTAACCAAGCCTTGAAAGCCGTTTTCTTTTCCCGTATGACTACTTTAGCTTCATCTGTCCAAAATCATTTGTGTATACGCACGAAATTTGTGTATGCACCAGTTTTCAGAATACACAAATTTGTGGTTCAGACGGTTTGTGTATTTTTATGACAAATTTATACACAGATATTTGTGTATACACAAATCGTCTGATATTAGCTTTAGCCTAAGGAAATTTATCGATACTAATTGATGCGACTGTATATGCATATACTGCATATTGCTCTTTACTTATCTGATTTGAATATCACAAGAAATTGTATGTGTTATCCAAAAACCACATCTAAACATAATTGTTATTGTTTTGATCACAACATCGTTAGCGGTAATTTTTCACTTAATTTTCCAGAAAATCGACACAAATTTTTACTACCTTAACATTTATTGTTTTCTTTTTTAAACAACCTTTTTCGTCCCTTTTCCCTGATACATTTTTAGCCAGAAATTCCTTTAGGCTGTTGGCATCTTTCCTTTTCGCGCTTAGGTGTGAATCTTGCAAAACTTTGAAGAAGCGAAAAGTAAAGCCTAAACAGAAAAAAAAGATAATTAAACAGATCTCTTTGCGACAAACTGAGCTTCACGGGGGTGGCAAAGTTCTCTTGCGTAGTGTTTATTAAACATTTTCTTATGCTTTAAGAAAATATACCGTAAATTAAGGGAAAGGGTGGGTTGAACTCTTTTAATAAACAGCCGGGAGCCCATTCACACTTGATTTTCTGAGTTGATGATTTTCTTTAATGAGAACAATTGAGGTGTATTCTCGTTTTATGCTTCGATTAAGTGAGATTAGAATATGAGGCAACTGGGTGTTTAAAAATGAGTTGTTAAGCCCACACTTAAAGTGATTCAGTGGGTATGAACACTTTAATTGCGTATGATGAGTAACTTTACAGATACCTACTGTTCATTTCATTTGTTATGTTTATTTTTGGTGCTTCCTTATTTCAGAGAGATGTGGGCTGTATTCGATTTGTCCTATTTGGCACATATTAAAGTTTAAGAGTATGCAAACAATCTGCTTTGTGCTTTGCTGAAATTTGTTTATGACTGGATTGCCTCTTTGTCTGAGGAAGTAGCTAGCTCTTTTCAGAGAGGAAGTTTTTTATACATCATTCGTCATTTAAAAAATCATTCGCTGATTTAAAAAAATATTTGGTGTCACTATTTTTACTTTATCAGGTTTCGAGAAAAATCAAAAGAACTGCAAAAACGTCTTTTTTTCTTTTTATAATCATATTAACAAATCAGCGATACAAGTCATTATTTTCAATAGATTAATGTCAATGTAAAGAATGAAACATTGTTGGGAAATTACACAAACAAGTAAACATTTACCCAAGAGCGAGGAACGATCCTGCTACAAATATAGTTTCAGCCACCATGGTATGGTCAAAAGCTATACTAGCCATTCAAGCTAGTATGCACTTAATATATAAGTAAATAATTATAACGAAATTACTTTGGCTGCACGTGCGTACAGAACGTCATTTAGTTGCCTTAATTAACAACAACCCGTAAATCAAGAGACATATAAGATAGCTAATTGTGATGTTAAACAATTGATGAGAGAAGCAGACATCCAGGGATAGCTCTTGGGTACATGTTTTATTTCCAACAATATTTCATTTCTTACATTGGCATTAACTCATTGGAAAGAATGACTTGTTTCGTTTAACAAAAAAAAAATCATCCGAGCAACATCCGAGGTTTGAACTTGTGACTCTCGAAGCAAGTTTGAATAGCCAACACAAGCGTTCAATTTTCCAATAATGTTTCATTCATATGAGAGTTTAGTTCAATCTATGTAGCTATAGGTACCTACTCCTCAGACGGTATGCAATTCATGAGCACACCCACACACAGAAAATTCTATAGTATCACTAAGCGACGGTCACTACTTTTTTTTGTTAATTAATAAATCAATTCTAATCTATCGACTTTCTTTAAACTTAAAATATTATAATACTTTCGGACATTCCAATTTAACATTGGTAAAATGGAGGTCGTATGGTTGGATGTTGTCACAACAAAGACGAAATAGAAATTTTACACTTTATTGAGCAGATAAAATTACATACAAGCATCTCCTTATTGAATCGAACTGCAAGTGCAATCATGCCTCAATAATTTCATAATTTTCATGAACCTATTTCTCTGTTAATCGCCCTATTTTATATTTGAAAGGAAATGAAAGGATGCCTTTTAAATTTATGTATGTACATAGTATACATTTTTCTTTTACATCATTCTTGCAAAGTGTAATTGCATCAACATTTCTTATGAGCGCATAGATAAATTCACTTTATAATTAATGGAAATCGTTGATCACATAGTTTAGCATTAATGAAGCAGGAAAATAGCGTTTTTTTTAACTGCCGATGTAGTGAGTGTTTTGAGATCAGTAGAACTCTAGCTGCAAATGGTCACTGTTGCAATTTTGACTAAAGTGAATTTACTTAGCTAGAAAATTTTCTAAAATTCATTTTAATTTCAATATTTTAGCTGTTTTTTTTTTTTGACATTCTCGCCAAATCTCATCTCTAATTTCTTTAATGTCTAGGTCAAAGCCTACCTTCACTCTACAATGATTGCATTCTAGCAGTCGACATCGCAACTCCGTATCTACGTCAACGTTAAATACAAAGGTTAGGGTTGCGACGATACCTTTACCTACTCATTTGAGTAGTATCCAATCAAAGCATAGGTACTACTCATCTCGGCCTAACAGAAGTTTCTTCTGGCATCCCTAAAGGTAGTCATCTGGGCTCGTTGTTATTTTCTTTATTTGTGAATGATGTCCATGAAATATTCCACTTTCGTAACGTTTTAACTTTCGCGGATGATTTTGAATTATTTTCTCATATGAATAATAGAGTTGACTGTATTAGATTTCAATCAGATATAAATAAATAGTTGGAATTGTGTAACTAAAACGCTTTTGAGCTTAATATATCAAAGTGTAATTATTTTTAGTTTGCCGCGTAACAATACTGCTTTTTATGATTATTTTATAAACGATAGTAGATTTCAGCAATTCGATGTAGTCACAGATCTTAGGTTCATATTTGACAATAAATTAAGTTTCCCATTGCATTAGGATTATGCTATTGCCAAGCCATCTACTGCTCTTTCATCAATGCGTATTTAGAATACACATCCATAACTTGATTCGCCATATGGTTTTCACGAGCTTAGATTGTAAAGTGTTAAAAAAACTGCACAAATTAAATATGTTTGGTGAACTTCCTAATTATGACAGAAGGTGTAAATTGATTGCTTGCAAACCTTAAGTTTTAGACGGAAAGCTTCTGGCATGTTTATTCGCGATATAATTAATTATCATACAAAGATTTGCAACGAAATTGATTCTTGCTTATCTCAAGTAGTATATTTATTTCGATACATAGTTTGTTAGAAATATATAAATTTGTGATCAGCATAGACAGTTATGTCGATCTAGCCATGTCCATCCGTCTATTCGTCTGATTGTGTTTCACCAAGCTCAAAATTTGAGTACTAAAATTTTGAGCTAGGAACATGAAATTTTGTATATAAGCTTTCTAGAATCTGAAGTGTACAAAATTTCTGAAATCCGCCACACAAACATGCCCACTTTTAAATAAATGTCAAAATATTTTCTTTACGAAATACATATTGCCATTCTCTACAATTCGTCTACACGTTTTAAAAAAATATATATATGTAGCTATTTTGCTTTCTCAAAACTTTTTATTTTACGGTGATGGTTAATTCTTATTGTGAATAATCAGAATCTGTGACTTTTGTTACAAATTACGACAGCAGCACTTTCTTCTATGGACAAATTTTAGCAACAAATTATCTCGTAAAATCTTTAATGGTAACGGGAGACCAATTGTACTTATTACCAGTTAATTATGGTTTCCTGCGCGTTCGTCTTTAGTCGCAGACTTTTATAAGAAATTTTCGTATTGGGTACCTTTGATTGGATCGGTATGGAGTGTCTCCTTTAGATACCGAGTAAGTATCGGTGAAAAGTATCGATGCCAAAAGTACTTAGTATTGAAACAAAAGCATCGATATTTTACTTGTATCGTTACAACCCTAGATGAGATGAGAAAAATATTTTCCATTTTTTGGAATTTTCAGTCTTCTTGCCTTGTTCTAAAAATTAATTAAGCCGTTATCCCACTGAAGCCATTTTTACTGCTATACAATCAAAACATTTTTTTTTCAGTGTCACACTTGCCTTTCAATCATTATTCGTTCACGATGCACACTGCGATTCAGTTGCTCGACTCGGAAGTAAGAAAGAAACGGAAAATCGATGTTTCCATCACAAATATGAATGTTGATAATTTAAAAATTTAAGAAAGTCATCAGTTTTTTTTTTCACAAAATATACACATTTAATTTATTCATTTACAACAAAATTATATTCATGCGTTAAGTAGCTTCTTCTTCTTCTTATGGCGAAGTTATGATCCGGAGTAGAAGGATCAAAACCCTCCCACTCCCTACTGGTCCGCCTGTGGGGTTTGCCGGTTTGACCTCAGGAAGTACCGGCAGCCTTCCCGGTGTCGGATCACATCGTCACTGAGTGTAAAAGCTTTCCACTCCACTTTCTAGGGCATTAATTGCTTGTGGTTAGAATGTGCTCCCGAAAACCATATGTTCGAAAATAAGATGGTGTACATGATATAATTTTAAAATCATTCCACCGCAATTTAAACAGTAATTGACCGTACAAAAAACATAATAAAGTTCATGAGAAAACAATTAAATACATATTAGTGATGAACTGAGAAGAAGCAGACAAGTGCTGGTGTTTCAGAAGGTCAAGTTAAGGAACGTTTAAGCACTTGATGCTAAAAATCGGTGAAATTTCTGCTTTTATATGATACAGCAATTTATTGAATTGGTTTTCACAATTAATGGTATATTGCTGAATTGCCGAAAAGCACCTGCAATGATAATCGGCAATGAATTGCACTGTATAAAAGAAGCTAGCGCAATTCGAGAGCTTTCGAAAACATAACTAGGGAGTTATCGGCTGATAATTGTAGTACTATAAGTAAAATTAAAGCTACGTGCGAAACGCATTAGACAATGTGAGATCGAATAATAGAATGACTGTTGAATTGAAAAGAAAATTCACGAAACAAGTCTTAAAAGGTTTCATGAATTGGAGCACTTTCGTTACTTGCTAGCAACAGTTTTAAGTAGATCCCCAATTCAAAACTATTAATTTTAGTGACGCTTCTACAGAAAGGGAATGGATATATGTAAATAACATTTTACCTTTTTACATTCTTAGATTCATTCATTACAAAATGTGTTAAATAATTAACAATATGTTGCTTTTGTTCAATATCCCAAATTTTGTTCAAAATGAAATTAAATTTTAGATTGTTCATTTAAAACTCATAGGAAAACATGGGAACATCAATATTTTTGCATCCCTACTCAAAAGTTAAATTTCTAAGTAGTGAAGTGAAAGATGTACGAGTATAAACCGCACGTCTGGGATGTAAATATTATGTCAGGCATGAGTTTTAATCCAAATCATTTGAGATGCTTTTGAGGAAATAGAAATTTGTAAAATTTGCCTATAGTAAAGTACCGTTAATTTTGAGGTTAGAAAGAAAATTCTAATTTCGAATTTGGATATGACCCCACAGACACCTGGTATGAAGTTTAAATTATAAGTTTATGTATTGGGATAAACGATGGTTCTAAAATACTTCAAGTGAAGGAATAAAAGTGGGTAAGATAGCAAAAAAAAAATATCTTGTGCCTTGTATCCAAATTCCCTATTTATATGCGTCTTCCCTCTTCCCTTTAGAAATTCTCGGACATCCTAAAAAGCTGGAAATTGGCAAACTTAAAGTACGGATATTGCTGAAGAACAAAATGTAGTGGAATTTAAAATGTGTGCTTGCTCTCTCGAAGTTCTTTGAGGACTGAAAAACTGAAACCTTGAAGATTTATAGCACGGATCACGCAGAACATAATTTTTTTTCGAATTTCGGAATGCAGGGTTCTGCAGAGAATAGATTTAGTCGTATTTCTGTACAATTTCCAGCACCCCTGCAGAAGATCGGATGACCTAAATTACTAAAACTTAGTATACTTTAGAGAAGATAATACGGAAGAATATAATGCAATATTATAAGAATATAATGCAATAATTGATTTTTGATTTTCTAAATGCAGGGAGTTACTTAGAAAATTGTTCATTTGTGTACAATTTTGCGTCATATCTAGGCAGATGTAGCCCAACTACAACTGGCGAATAACACAAGATCTACAAAACAGAAACCGGGCAGATATTGATAGAATTGTGGCGATTAGTACAAGCCCACTGGCTTATTGGAGTTCACGCGGTCAGACAGACTATGCATTACATCCAATGCACACTGTCGCAGTTGCAATACTGCAAGCGAGGCAGAAACTATACAGCATTTCCTCTGCAAGTATCCGGCTCTAGGTAGGCCAGACAGCGTACACCCTAAGCAAACCTTTCTTTGGCAACCTAAAGGAGATTGCGGGGAAAAAGTGGATTTAAAGAAGGTTTGCGCTAATTCCCTCATCTTTATAGTTTATCATCTGAACAACACCTGATAGATCAAGTCAGTTGTGGCATTATAACGCCGCTAACGCGCTAATTAGGCTTCAGCATGGTTACAGCCACTCCTACCTACATACCTACCACACACAATTTTCTAATGCAATCTTCCAAAGAATTGTATTTCGTTAAAAAAAAAAGTACTACTTCCAAACTTAAAAAAAAAATTCGAGCCAAAGAGTAAATTTACAGTGGCATTTTATTAGACATCAAAGGTATTCATACTAAAAATTAATGAATTCTAGAAAAAAAAATTACAGTTGGGATAAAACGGATCAATATTATAGGTTACCCTCTGGACCAGTATTTACCCATATGTTTGTAAAAAGAGTGATGGTTTGAAAAATGGGCAAATTTTAAATAGTTTTTAAAAAAATAAAAATTTGAACTTTTTGGGCACACTTTGAAATCTATGAAAAGATTTTTCGGAAAGATTGACGCGAACTGTGCTACAAATTTGCTAAAACAATTAAACAAATACATAGTTTTGACAAAACATATAATCGATTAGCGGCAAAGGATTTGTTGACCAGAAAATTTGAATTATTTGAATAGCAATTTGGTAGTTTTTTGTCAACAGAATATCATTTTTTGATCTGCAAAAAAAAAAAAAAAAATTAGCAGAATAAGTAAATCATTAGTAATAAAAGATGACCTGTAAAACGTTTCTTCAGAAAAAGAAATTATTTGATCAGCAGAATATTATTTTTCGTTGAGCAGAAATAATTTCTTGATTAAAGCAAAAAGTAGATACTAAATATGTATATGAAAGAAATATGCAGATATTTTTTTGTCGGTGCATGTTTGATCATGAAATTCTATCTGCACAGCTACACAGTTGACACCCATTTGCTGTATTTCAACTAAGATTAATTTTTCTAATTACATTGACCTGCTGGAAGAAGAGTTACTGGAATTTGGAGACAACACCTTAGGCGAAGAGTGGATTTTCCAGCACGACGAAGCTGCCACCCATTCTTCCCGTCAAACCAAAGAGTAGTTAAAGTTCAAAAATGTCCAGGTTTTGAACTGGCCTGCCTATAGTCCATATCCTAACTCTATAGAAAACGTATGGGGATTTCTGCCTCGTCTTGTTTACGAAAAAGGTAAGCAATAAAACACCATTAGAGAACTGAAAGACGGCATTCGCCATGTGTGGAGAAAAATTAATCCAGAACGCTTACAAAATCTAATCAGATCGATAAAGAACAGAATTTACGAGGTCATTTTGCATCATGGAAGCAACATCCATTACTAAAATCATTTATTTTTTGCATACAAATGTGAGTTTATTAAGTGGATTTTAACCATTTTCATGCATTTTCTTTTATGATTCATACATATAAATGAAATAAATTTTCTTATTTTTTTACTTTTTCAAATAAATTATGTCTTTTCTAACTTCAATATAATAAAACTATATATATTATTACTCGCTTAAAAAGATCAGAAAACAAATACAGAAACTAAATTTTGAACAGAACTTCTATGAAGTTATAGCTATTTCCACGAGTGTATATGTATATGTACATACATATATTCATAATTGAAATCAGAAAGAAAGACCACTACTTGTACGAGGCTATAATGTGCATGTGCACTACAATGAATTTTGAATTCCAATATAATTTATGATACAACTATTTCAACAATTTTACAATTTTAGTAAACAGCTATTAAGTCTTATAAAAGAATTCAATAAAATGTCCTCCAAAAAAGTCACTTCACTCTGACATATTTTGTTTATGGGTAATTATGGTACAAGAACCCTTCAACGACTTCTTAAACCAGGCACTTTATAATAGAAAAGTCGGAAATCGTATTTCGAAACATTGCACGACTTCTTCACCATGGTGCAAAATACTGCATGCATTGAAAAGGTGCTGTACAATTCCTTCAGTCACCATCAAATGAAAACAAAAAGGAAATCCAGGCCGGAAAACTTTTTACACAGAAACTCTTGGTCGCTCTTTTGAAACAAACAACACATTAAAACGAATCAAAAGGAATGGAACACTCACACGATGGAGTTTGTTAGTATTGCTCCTTCCTATGAGAACATAAATATCCTTCACTGCAAAGTTTTGATTTTGCTTTCATAAAGTGTACACGAACAGGATGAGTCTCTCTCGTGTTACGATTCTTTAACCATGAGAAACTACGCCAAACAAAATTTGAATAAATAAGGTTTCCATTTTCCAAAAGTAGTGTCGGAAAGGAGGACTCGATAAGTTGGTCATGTCACGTCAGCTGTTATTTCGGAATAGATGGAAAGTTTTTATTTTTCCATGGTGATATTTGTTTTGAAATTCACTTAAAATTGAATTGGAAAAGTTGACAGGATGTGTCTGGAAGGTTGACTTGTTTGTTCAGATAATTTGATTTTATGCGAAAGTAGCACATGTGGTGAAGATACTTTTCTTATGATGGCTGATTAAACCAGAAGGACAGCATTTCTACAAAAATTTAGCAACGTCTTTCCAAATGAAAGTATTGAAGTTAATAAGGTTTGATTGAACATTGCAAAATAATCATTGTTTTGAATACTGTAATAGATACTCTTTCGCTCAGATACACTCCCATTTATAATGAGTTCTGGTATACGAAATCCTGCTCATCAATATAGTACCACTTACTATACTTTTTTAAGATTTCCATCTATTTACCTGTGTCACTACGAAAAACATGGAATCACAAAGATTAAAAAAAAAAAAATACAAATTTATGCCAACATCTAGAGAATTGTATAGAATTGCACGTTAATTGCATATTAATCAGAACTCAACAATTGTATTTATTTCAATATGGTGTAGTTATTTTCTGGACTTACAAGGTACAACTTAATGCCAAAATGACTTCAAATGAGCCGAAGAGACTACTCTAAGCGAAATAACTATTTCATAAGAAATAAACATTTCATGTGTAGGTATACCCGTCAAATATCTCAGTTCGATTAGTTTGACGTCGTTTCCTTTCAACATTTTGGAGAGACAAATAGCCTCGTGGCTTTATTAAAAATGGAAAATGTTACAGAAAGGTTGCCTTCCTTGCAAAGGGCCTTTAATAAATCATACAACATGAACGTGAATACGCAATCATGTCAGTTTCGGCAGTGGCTTCACTTAGAAAATAATACACTCTAATACTCGTAAAGGGTTATTCATTTGGAGGTTGGGATTTCACATCCCTTCCATATGGCATCTGTCAAAACCACCTGTCATCCATAGTAACAGGTAGTTACGAGTAGTTCTTGCATTGCCATTTAACAATATAGATAGTCTAACCACCACTCTAAGCATTCAAATTGTTACATCTTATTACAAAAATAACAGTTCTGTAGTATCTGTGTATCGCGATTTAAGGATAGATTTTTCAAAAAGTTCTATTCCACGAAAATTTCAGGATTTGGCGACATTAATTGGCCATCAAGATCGTGTGGCCTGACTCCGTTGGATTTATTTTTGTGGAGCTATGCTAAAGACAGTGTCTATGTAAACAATCCCCAATAATCTTTAATACATTTTATTTTACTTAGTTATTAGATCCTAAAGCATAAAGTGAATAACCCGTTACTTGCATCTGAGGTTTGAAGTTTTGGTATACGGAGAAGTCGTCAGTTTCTCAGTGTCTAGCAAGTAAGTGCACAGAGTCATATCCAAGTATGGCAATACGTTTTTCATAATCTTGTCTCATAGACTGATAGCTGCGGACTGGATGTCCGCTGTCAGACAGAATGAACCAATCAACATAGATGATGATAGCCAAAACTTCCATCCACTTGACCAAAGCGAAGTGAGGATAGAAATATCCAAGTTTGAAACCAACAAGGTTGTAGAGCGTATGAACATCAATGCTCCAGCCCACAGAGTCTTTGAATGGAACAGGGAGGGACAACGCACTTGGAATGTACAACTGGAAGCAGTTAGCTAAAGATCGGGCTAACTGGAGAGACCTGTTGCTTGAGGCCCAGGTTCAACTCGAACTGTAGCGCCACCTAAATAAGTAAGTAAGTAACATAAACTTATAGTAAAAAAATTACTGGAAGTAACTGTTAAAAAATTTTGTCGTAAAATTCGCAACAACAAAGTATTATCTCAACTAAAAAAATAAAATAAAAAATACTTATAAAATTAGGAGATAGCCCTGATTGTTCTGAAAAAAAAAAACAACCTTCCTATTCAGTTGAAGTGGAGTTTATGTGAGTCTTTTTAAGCAGACCTCTAGAAGGCAGGCAGAAATAATTTCTTGTTCTTGAAATAATTTCCAAATTTGATTTTCTGTCGTGGTTTAGTGATTAACAGTCTATACTTTCGATGTCGAGCTTATTTTTCATGCAATGAAGATGTTTTAAGATGCTGTTTGAGGAAAGAGTTAAACTGGCTTTGGAACTGAACAAAAAAAAACATCGGCTATACTACTGTTCGAGGGATGGTTCCAGAAAAAATAAAGGGCTTGTTTGAGAACGCCCGTCATTTTAAACGACGCCTGGTTGTTGTAAGTGCTTGACTTTGATTAATTGAACTTCTGAAAGATTAAAGAGGATCTCAGTAATAGAGCTTACTGTATTGCCAAAGAAAACTCAGAAAATTCGTTCACAATCAAATATTTGTATTAATTCGATTAATACTAACGATTCTCAAGGCATATTTATTTATTATGAAACACTCTCCATTCATCTGATCATCATCTGATCGAGCAACAGCTGCAATTACTTCAAGCGTTCTCCAGGATTTTGAGTTGGTAACTGAAAATGACATGTTACGTATATGCACCTACACGAGTACAGCCATTGACAAAAATAAAATGAGGCGAGAAAGGAGTCGCGTAAAATATGGTTCAGAGATAAATAAATCTGTTCTTCTAAATAATTGGACGAAGTCGAAACGCCAAACCGAGATATAACACCCTGCGGATCATCATTGAGCTGTGCGTTGAATATTGGTTGACTTTTCACCTGATTTTCATGTATTTTGGACGTTATCAACAGACAGTTTGATAATTTTGGACAGTATCAACAGACAGTTTGCCTTGCATTAACAGAAACGCAACTTATGATGGGTCAAAGTGCTGCCAGAGAAATTCAAAATCCAAAGTAGGGTCCTACAAGGGCGAAATTGTTTTCAATTGGTGATTAGCTTTGTTTTGCGCACTGCTTTGTCGATGGGAAATAGAGGTATTCGATGGACTCTTATATCTAAATTCAAACATCTTGACTACGCAGACGACATACATATACTTACTATCATACATGATTATGGACTTTCACAAAATGACAGCAAGTGTGGAGAGAAATGGTTATCGTCGTGGAGTTGAAGATAAACAATGCCAAAACTAAAATCATCTGCCTCGGAACTATCTCAGCAGCTCAAGCACGCACAGATCGACAACCAGTACAGAGAGTAGGGTTTCCGATATCTTGGGAATATTGCCTCGACCCAAGGCAGAAAAGAACAGGATACAGACAGCCGAATCAGCAAAGCAAAGTTAGCGTTTCTGAGTAATTTAAAGATTTTCATCAACATTCGACCACGAAAGTGGTAGTGGATTGGACACACTTTTCGAAAAGGCTACAGTTGCTTAGCTAACTACGCGTTGCAATGGAACACGTTAGGATGACAGAAGAGCAGGAATGGCCAAGGAATACATGGCGCAGAACAGTTGAGGAGGAGTCACGGAACTTGGGAAGAGTAGGAGACAGCTAAGGCACATTTTATTATAATTGTCTAAGATTAAAAGGTGAGCCCTATTTCCGTCATGTAACTTGAATTTAAAGTTAGTGGCTTACAGCTAGGTTTTGAAAAACTCCTGTACTCTCACCATTTACTTCATTGTATCTGTCTCATAGGTTCAAGAATGACATAAAAGTGTTCACAAAAGTTACAATCTATCTGAAATGGATCCGCCATCCTCTAACCTATGGTTAATAAAGTAAGCGTGGTATTGTGAACTTTTCAATTCAAATACTTAGAGTATGTTTTTATTAGAAAAACTGTTCTTACGACTCTCTCTTAGAAGAAAGTAGGCATGGCATTTATAACCGGAGTTCGCGGATTCTGATGAGATATTAACGGTAAGACTTTTGGCCCAGTAAAATTGTTAAATTCGGGATTGGTAGGATCAAGGCATAAGTTAAAATATTATATTTTCATCAATACCTCATTTTCCTTTACACTTAGGGAAAAATATCAGATTAAATTGTCTACCAAAATGTACTTTGTAGACAAATAAAATTATTTTAATTTAACTGACAAATTAAAAAAATTGAAAACTACTTTACAAAAAATTGTGTCAAATACGAGTATATACATAATTTTGTTTCCTGCATTATGGTAAAATAAAAATTTGAAAGTTTTCCCCGTCGTTTATATTACATACATATGTATATGTAAGTGTGCACTTTTCATAGGTGTCCCGGGAAGTTACATAAGGACGGAGGGGCGGACATGGCTAGATTGACATAACTTTCATGTTGAGCACAAATATATATTTGGAGGTCTATCGTTGTTACGTCTCCACGTATCAAAATTAATATAACTTATAAGATAGGGCATACAAAGACAATGTCGACTGCATAGCCTGAATAAATTGAGTCAATTCTAAATATTCAATATGGTGCCAATAAGAGACACAAGTCGAGGAGTATCACGATGTAAAAACCAAGGTAGATACGTAGGACTATGAAAAATGATGCCTTTGGCTGCAATTCAAT
Source organism: Pocota personata (assembly GCA_963082735.1). Lineage (NCBI taxonomy): Eukaryota > Metazoa > Arthropoda > Insecta > Diptera > Syrphidae > Pocota > Pocota personata. The sequence continues at coordinate 74,610,538 of OY720429.1, forward strand.
ATAAAACTTTCTGGTACTCACTTGCAATAATAGAGTCGTCCTTCTTTGCCCGTATGTACTGTCCAACCATCTTTGAGCTTTTCCTGTATGACATCAAGATGCCTTCCGATTTCACCCCAATTTGATGTTGAAAATGTCGTCGCTGCTGTTGCCGTCTTTCTTACTGGTAATTCCCCTGCTCCAGAGATTGCATCTTCTGCAACTACATTATTTGTGTGTTGTTGTGAAGGATACGTTTGCTTTGGTTGTATTACCGGTGCTTTAGCCAAGCCATTTTCGATTTGCGGTAAGGACGACGATGGTGGTGGCTGGGCATCGTTAGTTGTATGCCCCGAAGGCAATAGCATCTCGTTGGTACATCCGTTTAGATCTGTAAAGATGCAATAAAGTATTAAAATTATTTCCTTTTTTTCACTAAAGATTGCAATTCGAAGGTAACCAGAGGGGTGTATAAGAAATGCGAGAAAATGACAAACTAAATTTAAAAAAATAAATAAAAATTGAATTGACTTAATGTTTTTTTTTTTTTTTGTAGAACTAATTCACTGATTAACAGGTAACTGCACAAATTGGCGGATTCTTATTAGCTGCTTTCCCCCTCGATATCTGAGAAGTTTCTATCTTGGGGTAAACGTCATATAAAAATAAATAGAAAATTTCTATATTTTATGAGAAAAACTGTCGTTACTGTATATTTTATTAAGGCAATATTTTCCAGTGTCTAGTAAAAATACTGAAAAAGCAGAATATTTTAAAAAGTGGACATTTTTGTGGCCGTATTTCACACATGCGGACTCTAGAAGGATTATTATCTTCCTCGCTTAAAATTTAAGTCCAAAAACTTGTGACATCCAGACGGATGATATTAAGAAACACACATTAATTTCATTTCAAAATGATTTCTACTGTGAAAAAATGTTTTCTTTTAGATTATTTTTTTGTTATATGTAACTAAAAGCAAACAAAATTGCAGAAATTTGCGTAGGTATGTCGAAATTGGTGTGCGACATGGAGCAGAATTGAATAAAATGACTTGTATCTTTAAAACAACTTACCCGAGTCACATTCAAATCAATAGGTTCACATCAAAATTTGAAGGAAACATTAAGCAGAGATTTATTGAAAGAAAATTACGCAGGCAGCCAGACAGACAAGCAAACACGCTGACAACAGTCATGTGGAGACTACTCTTCTTTACGTTTTGAGTATAGTGCAGTTAGGTACACTCCTGACGACGAGTCGCATTAACAGGAGTCTATCGTTTTGAACAACACTATTTTTTATGACTTACGTAAAGTAAACTGTATTAATCAAATTCTCGATTTAGTTTTTTCTTCTGATCTTATTAGTAGAGAAACTTGGTTTGGCTTCATTCCCAACGCATGACTTATTACTCCCAATTTGAATTGTTACATGTTTTAGCGGAGTTCAGAATCCTGCAAATTGGTACAGAGGTATTACTTGTGGGATGGCCAAAGGATATAGGCCAAAAATTTGACTTTTCCTAAAAGTGGGTGGCAATTTGTAATGAAGATAGGTTTGTAGCGAAAATGGTTCAAAAACCTAACGATTGCTTATAAATGCTCGGTTTTTTCACTTACAAGTGCAAACGTGCTTCAATGCTTTCCCAAATAAAATTTTAAACTTAACAAAATTCTATTTATGTGCGTAAACAGACTCTTACATGTGGCAAATTTTATTTGGACTTGGCACATTTTTATATCTCATTTTTTTTCGGTGCTGGGATTGTTACAAAATGTTTGTGCCACATAACTTGGCTTCTTTTTACAGTAATGTTTTTAGTGAGATCTACGTTTACGGCAAAGGAAAACAAAATCTTTAAGGAATTATATAACTCAAATATCATAAAAGCGACTAGTTCACGAGAGAGTCACCTAATTTAGGAAAGATGTAAAAGATGCGTTCAGAGCCCAAAAAGGTGAGGGAAAGAATGACAAAAGAAAAGCCCTCGACCTCTGTTCTTAAAAGAAACGGTACAGAAAAGTTACCATTGGAAAAGCGACCGGGTAATGACCTTCGAACAGCAGGAGTGCAGACTTACGCTCAGGCCGCGGCATCCGAAATACCAACAAATTTCGAAATTTCGAAGGACCCTGTTTTTCATGTTTTTTTCAGTTGTTCTAGCGAAACTTGAAGAACAAAGCAAAATAAATAAAATTATTCTCGATAGGCTGGTTAAGCTCGAAAGTAATTCAGGGAAAACGCGTACTCCAACTAGAATATGAATGAAAAACGAATGTTAAAAATATGCACTTGGAATGCAAACCGACTTTTGCAAAAACTTGACGAATTCGAAATATTCTTGCGTGAAGAAGATATCGATATTTGCTTGATTTCTGAAACCCACGTAAAAAACGAATCGCATTTAAATAATTTCCCTTCGGGAAAAGTGAGAGGCGGATCATCATTGTTTATTAAAGACTGCATCGAACAATCCGAAGACCTTGAAACTTTGCAACTGTGCACGATTCGAATAAAAAATAGTCAGCGTACTCTTAAAAACTCATCTATCTACTGCCCACCGTGTTCCGCGCTTGAAAAAAGTGATTTTACTAATTTGTTTAAATTGCTGAAACCTAATTTCATTATTGGCGGCGATTTTAATGCGAAACATACATTCTGGGGCTCAAGACACAGCTCGCAAAAAGGCAGAATGCTCTATGAGGCAGTTATGGAGTACAGTTGTGATTTCCATTCGACGGGTAAACCGACCTACTGGCCAACTGATACTTCGAAAATACCTGACTTGATCGACTTTTTCGTCGTGAAAGGAATTTCTACCAACCACATTAAAGTTGAAGAGAGCTTTGATCTGTCGTCTGACCATTCCCCAGTTGTTTTGACATTGAGCGAAAAACTAGTCTACACCCTAGAGCCAGCGAGATTAACCGGTAGAACAACTAACTGGGAAGGCTTTAGGAACGAAATTGAAGATAATGTTGAACTGAGCGTTCCACTTACGACACCCTATGAACTTGAGGTTGAAGTTAATCGCTTCGATGAGATCGTACAGCTCGCCTCTTGGAATAATACTCCCAATCCAAGCAAAACTCCGGACAAATACGGTCTACTATATCCTACGGAAATAGAAGAATTGGTCAAGGAAAAAAGAAAAGCGCGTAAGAAATGGCAACAGAGTCGTGCTCCGCAACATAAAGCTCACTTACATCACCGGTACAATTCGTTGAAGAAGACTGTAAAGGATTTTAAGAATCGTGCGATAGGCTCTTATCTTGAAAGTTTAACAGGGAAAAAGATTCCAATTATTCAATTTGGAAAGCTGTAAAAGGCACCAAAAGACCCAAGGTCCCCGCGCCGCCAATTAAATTAAATCACAATGTATGGGCAAGGGAAGATAAAGAAAAAGCGGACGTTTTTGCGGCCCACCTGGAAGACACCTTTAAACCGTACGATGGTCAAGTGTCTTACGACAATATCAATAGGCCGGATTTACCATCTGACGATTTAGCACTAACAAGTGCAACGCTAAGGGAACTCATACATGAGATCGGGAATCTAAAACCTAAGAAAGGTCCTGGTTATGACTTGATCACCGGAGAAATTCTCAAAGTTTTACCTAGAAAAGCATTAATTAAGCTTCTTCATATTGTAAATGCTGCGCTCAGATTAAAACACGTGCCTAACCAATGGAAAGTTGCGGAAGTTATAATGGTTTTAAAACCAGGAAAGCCGCCAAATGAGGTAAAATCTTATAGACCAATTTCGCTACTTCCAGTTATATCCAAAATTTTCGAGAGGATTTTACTAAGGCGTCTCCAACCGGTTATAGAAGGAAATAATCTTATCCCTGACCACCAGTTTGGGTTCAGAAGTAAGCATTCGACAATTGACCAGGTGCATAGAATTACTGACGTAATTGAGAAAGCACTTGAAGAGAAAAAGATATGCTCAAGTGTATTTCTTGACGTCTCGCAAGCCTTTGATAAGGTGTGGCATGATGGCTTGAATTGCAAATTACGACAAGTTCTCCCTGTATGCCTAAATGACATTCTAGAATCATATCTCGGGAATAGACTCTTTAGTGTTAGACATGGAAATAAATACTCGGAGCTCAAATAAATTTCGGCCGGTTTACCGCAAGGAAGCGTTCTGGGGCCACTTCTTTATCTGTTATATACTCAAGATACACTGAAAGGAGATGGCACTATCCTGGCTACGTTTGCCGATTACACCGCTTTCCTAGCCGTAGGTAAAACAATCGAAGAAACGACTGCAAAACTGCAAAACGCACTGAATAAAGTAAATGAATGGACGGGGGGCTGGCGGATCGCCCTCAACGAATCTAAATCTGTTCACGTGAATTTCACTTATAAGAAAACTAAAGTCTTGCCAATTTTCCTAAACTTGGCCCGAATACCTTTTGCAAACGAGGCCAAATACCTTGGAATAACACTCGACGCAAAACTGAAATGGAATCTGCAGGTGAAAATGAAACGTAAAGAACTCGAAATTTAATATAGAGAAATGAACTGGTTGCTCGGAAAACACTCCCAGCTCAGTACTGAAAACAAACTGCTTTTATACAAGCAAGTGCTAAAGCCGGTGTCGGTATATAACTTTGGGGCTGTACCAAGAAAACAAACGTCAATGTTTTACAAACTTTTCAAAATAAAGTGCTAAGAGAAATTGTCCACGCACCGTGGTATACTAGAAACGATGATATCCACAGGGATCTCGGAATTCCGACAATCGAAGCTGAAATTAGAAGCTTCGCGAGAAAGCATAGAAACCGACTAATCGGACATGTCAACAATACAATCCCACAAATTCTGGATGAAAGTAATTTATTGCGCCGACTACAAAGGACGAAACCTTTCGACTTTTGTTTTTTTAGAAAAAAAAAAAAAAAAAAAAAATTAGTTGCCGAGTCAGTGTGGAAAATATCTAATGCGTCTGGACTCAAATTATAAATTAATATAAAATAAATGAAAATAAATATTTTGACGCTAACAGTCGTGAGAAAATTTTTTATATTTTTTTTTATTTTTGTGTTTTGTTGGATTCGAACTTTGAACCTTTCGCTCAGTGATTGCGCACTTAACCACAAAAAAATAATATATACCTACTATTTAGGCCAGGCGTTAAAGAATGAGAAAAGAAATGGTCATAATTGCTTCACCATAAGTTCGTAAGGAATATATCAATGTCCCCCCTACTGCAGGATGTGTGTGTTCCTATCTTTGATAAAAGACGGCTAAATTATTATTTTCGCGAATACATTGCTGAACGTCAATTTCACGGACAAAAATGTTAAGACCTTTACTGTTCAGGACACAATTTTGCATAAAACAATTTTTAACCATGTTTTTTGTAAAGTGGAACGCTCTCGAGTTAAAGCTCCGAGAAGTCAACGATTTTCCCACAAATGTACAAATTCATAGCTAAAGTGCTGTAAGTTGTTTCGTGTAAATAAAAGGCAGTGCATAAATTGCTGAAGAACTTGACGGTGCACCGTGATCTTTCAACTGAAATATTATATGTAGTAACTTTGAAATCAAAACTCAAGTGTGTCATTGCCTGTTCACAGACATGAATACGTGCATTTATGTTTTGTTACTAATGTGATATGATGATATTGTGGTGATGAGATATCCGTTGGTATAAATTTGAAAAAAAAAAAAAAATGTATGTATGTATGTGTGTATGTACTTGATTGACTTGGTTTAAAAAAAAAAAAATACAATCAATTTATGTACCAGCTCTGCATTACGGTAATTTCAAAAGAACACATTCATATACAGAACAAAAACATAGGTTGGGTGCATATTCGTAAAGTCTAGCACATTTGAGGATGGGTGTTTTTCTCATATCTCTAGCAGTTTTCAAGAAAAACCACCCTATTTAATTCGATAAAGTAAAACGAGCAATTTATATTACCCCCAATTTGTATTACCTTGGGTACAGTGATGTTTTGATTTCGAATAATGACATGCTCGTACGTACGTCACCATCCAAAAATGCAGTGCCAGAACGGGATGCGCATACGAGTATGTGCACATATCATGCTGCACGACGCGATTCTAACTTGTTTAATTTTTGCCTATTATACATGGATGCACAGACGTCACCATCCACAAGCAGGGAAATCGTAAGTTATTAGTGGTCATGTGAGGTTAGGTGTTTATACGCTGTGTTGCAGTGTTGTTAGTTGAGTACAACAAAATTAAAAACAAAATATAATTTTGCGTAAATAGAAACTCGGCAAGAGGAGTATAATTCATCTTAGGGGAGTATAGTAGCTCGGTAGACGAAATAGAAATAAAATACTCCGATTGTAGTATTTTCGGTAGCACTTTCATCAAAAGCTAAACAATTCTCTATTTATCCACCAAATCAACATTTCAAATAATCCCCCCAAATTTCTCAAAGTCCTGCCAAATTTTATACAAAACTAGTCAAAAAGTAAAATGTAAATTACTCGAAACTACTAGTTGTTTTAATATTCTCAAGTGTTCCAGATAAAATTTAAAGAAAAATATATTCGCAATTTGAAAAAACAAGCAAATAGCTATGATGGCAAACTATAGTGCTCTACAACAAGGTATAGGAGTAAATACAACTCATCTGATAAAACTAGCAGATCCAACAAAAAACAAACTGATTGCATGGTTGCATTATTTATTTTCTCGCTCCAGATATACACTATTTGCAGAAAAGGAAAACCTTTCTCCCAACAAAAGTAATCACTGCATTTATTCGCTGGGTTATCTTAAATTTCTAAAGCCGTTTCTTGTTCTAAAATTCCGCCCCTATTGTAATTCTCTGGTTCCAGTGGACGATCCTTGTTTTTCATTCACTAGGACCATAAAAAAAAAAAAAACGAACAACAGTCTCTTTGCAATGGGACTTGCTTTAAATTGCAAAATATTTACTTGTCTATCTCGGAGAAAAGCAACACCGTTTTGTTCTGCATTTTAATTTTATTTTGTTCCCTGTACTGATAAAAGGAACAACAAAGTGCAAATAAAAGATAGGTATCCCTTGTTTGGCACCACATCACTATCCCCCCATGATGCCATCACCGACAACTGTGATAGAAAATTCGCAGACTATGTGGATAGTTAATTAGGATTTTAATATTAAAGTGTTTGTATTCCAGCGTAGAGATGATATTCAATTTAATCAGCTAAAGTCACTACTTGCTCCATTCCAAACTGGAAAATAACTGGGATAAAATACATTTTGAATCAAAGCGATTTCAATGCAAATAAAAACGTACAGAAAAGTTGTAAACAAAAATGCGGGTGGCGTTGTTTACTATTTAATGTAAATGCAATGACATGTTTAAATTTTTAAACTCAGATAATATTTCGGTTATTTTGAAGAGATTTTATTAAAACAAACTCTTCTTACTACTTTTCTAAAAAGAAAGTGCGCGTGACTGTAGCCATTTGCAACTAAATTTCACGGATTCTGATGAGATATTTACAAAAAAAATTACCTACGTACGAGTATGTCAGCAGAAATTGCTTTGAGAAACACATGATTTTTTTTTAAGAAAATTTCCCAAAAAAGTAATCCCGGCCCTATAAATATATGGATGTACTGTAGGGATAGTCAACGTCTTCATATTTTGCCAAGGCAATATATTTCAGTTTTTAGTAAAAATAGTGAACAGACGGACGGATGGACATGGCTAGATCGACATAACTTTCGTTGCTGATCCAAATAAATATAGTTATATACTTTTGGAGATCTATCGCTATTATTTGTCTATGTTACAAACCATGTATAAATTAATATTAATATACTATCCCATAATAGGGTATAAAAATAATGTTGGTTGAGAATTGAGTGACCGTAATCTAGTGAGTTCTATGGACAAACACTGTCAAAGTTGATTTGAATTGTATTGCACACACTGTAAATTTTTAGAGTCGACCTACATATGTACTTTTGTAAGTATTTACACGAAATGCCTGGGGTGTTACCCCCACAAGTCTTTCAAGTTTGTTTGAATTAACTTCGAAAAATTCGAATTGGTCTGAGTCTTTCGTTCATGTGAGAGATTTTCTTCAGGACACTAGAGTAGGAGAACTTTTGAAGCGGATATGTTGTAGAAACTGTAAGTAGATTCATTTCAAATAAGTAACTGCAATTGACATATTATATGTGATATGTTTAAATGTACATATGCTTCCAAGAAGAGGGAGCTGTGGCTCAGTGGTTAGTGCGTTGTATTATTTAGTGAGAGATTCATGCCAGTTCCGGTAAAATAGTTTTAAACTGTTTTCCATCGTCCCACCTCTCACGAATGGCTGCCAAAACTTCGAGAGTAAAATTGCTATGAAAAGCTTCTCAATTACTATCTCTAGATACGGTTCAAGACTGTATGTCTTAGATCCCTTCCATCCCTGAGGAAAATATATCAATAACAGCAGGAATAATTGCGAGAATCTATGCCCTACAAAATAAAGAGCACGACTGCATCGTTAGTCTTTGCATTGTTGCTCATTTGCAAATCACTGGTATCCAAAATTTATTGTTGGTTCCCAACACAAGGATCCTCCTGAAGAATTTGAGGCATTCTGCACGAGGATGACAGCAGTCAGGAGCACACACTTGAAAAAGTGGAAACGTGTTTGTGCATTCAACTAGTTGCTGGAATATTTAGACAATGGTGTCCTTAAATCGGAGCTGAACGGTACCAGCAGCTGGTACTAATGGACATGACATGAATTAATAGGCACAATCACAAATCTAGTAAAGAAAGAACTTAAACCAAAGAGCTCGCGATATTCCGATTCTACCGAAGACTTAGCAGGCATGAACTGTCAATTGTATCGAGCCGGACCTCAAACAGCGAACTGTCTCACTTCAACACCCATGAGAGATGTGCACGCAGGCTACATTATTGATCCATCCAACCATCGAAAGCTTTCATGATGCCCGAATTAACACAGAAATATACTACACTTCCCTTCACTCTGAAAAGGTTGGCATTGTTTATAAATAGAGAAAATTTAGTGAATATTATATTAAATATGTTTGTATTAGTACCAAGTTATGTAAATAGAAAAAAACGAGTGTACTAAGGTCATTCACCCAGTTCATATTACAACTAATTGGTTACCGAGATTTCTTTTTGAAGAATTAATCAAATTTTAAAATAACTCGTGCAGGAAGAGGTCTGAATGGACTTCTGAACGAATTTTGATCAATTTTGGTTTCCTAGATTGATCTGACATGCGTATGGTAAACTTAGTCTTCGGATGCAGTTGGGTTAAGATTTAGGGATATTTTGGAGCCTGATCTCTTGGAAATCGACCCTAGAAGGGTAACAATGACATTGTGTTTTGAATCTAATACATAGAGTACAGCCATTCGTTTTATTGCAAATATTCATATTACCTCAGGTATGAATTTTTATTAAAATCGTTGGAACCGTTATCGAGTAAATTTGACTTTTCCAAAATTGGCTTCCAGTAAAGTACCATCAATATTGAAGTTAGTATTAAAATTTCGATTATGCATCTGGACATTAGCCCACAGACCCTAGATGTGAAGTTTGAAGTAAATCCGTCCAGTCGTTTATGCTGCAGTCCGAAATACAGACGGACAGAATTGCGGACCCTATTCCTTCTTGTTGAGTAAAAATACGAAACAGTAGCGCGGAACATAGTTCTTATACATATGTAGAAGAAAATATAAATATAATATATTTAGGAAATGTAACAAAATGAAGAATATTTATTTAAAATTGTATGTGGCGGAAACAAGCAAAAATAACCAATAATAATAATGTGCCTACACATACGAATGACGAAGAATGAAATTTATGAAATTTACTCGTCCTAGAATTATACACAACGTTAAGAGTATATGATTTTTGTTAAGGTTGTATATACACACACGGAAAAAAGTAATGGCACAGATACCATTTGTCGAAACAAACGCCTCAAGTTGAAAAATAAACAAAAAATTTATACAAATTTGTTTGACATAATATTCATTTGTTAAAGAAATAACAAATTACAGAAAAAAAATAATTAATGCTCAGCTAACAAATAAATAAAAAAAAAAATAGAAAAAAGTATTGGCACAACATTAGTTTTTAACTACCAAGTCAGTTAAATTAACTCATACACCTTTCTCTTTGTTTCTACAACAAGAAAATGCCGTTGGTTATTCCTCTTGAGTACTATGTGAATTACTGTTAGTCGAATTTTATACATTAACATTCAAGAGTGTAGTGACAAAGGCGAAGCATGGCAGGCAAAGGAAAGAAAACTACTTTGTGTGAAAGAAAAATTATTTTGGACCTTCGTTCCAAGGGCAAAACATTGGTTGAAATTGGTGACAGTGGGCAAAAGCCGATTTGCAGTTCGCAGTGTTTAGTTAATTAAGACTTTTATTTCATAAAAAGGTAGGTTGTTACATTATCATACATATTTTCAAGTCTATTTAGGTTTGGTAGTTATTTTGGACCGTCTACCAGATTGACATTAAGGCTCCCACACATAAAATATGAATTTACTTACATAGTACATTATAAGCTTTAAACATTCGCATAAACAATTTAACAATTTCATAATGAAAACTATCTGTATTGGCATTGCCATTTTGAAAACTTTCCTCTATAATACATTTTCTATACATTAGCGCCTTCGTAGTATAATTATATAACGCATTCCACCCAAAGTTTCCATTTAAAATGCTTAGCGTTCTCTCCTCATTCAGCACAGTCGCCCCAAAATATTTCAGGCGACTATTTCAGATTGCAAAGGATTGGCAGCTCTGCACGAGTTTTATAAACTGTTTTAAATGTTCGAAAACTTTAGAAAATTCACCCAGGAGTGGCCGCCCCAAAAAGCTCTCTGAAAAATAAAAAAGCTCCATTGTGAAAATTATTAAGAAAACCCCAAAAACAGCTTCTTCAGGAATAGCAGCACAGTTAGTTGAGAATATCGATAAAACTGTTACACCCAGAACGATGCGAAATATCATCCACAAGGCTGACTACAACGCCAGAATACCTAGACCAAATCCATATATTAATAAAGTTAACCAACACAAACGTATTGACTTTGCGAAATCATATGTCAACCATAATGTGGACTTCTGGAGTAAAGTAGTCTTTTCTGATAAAAGTAAATTCAATATTTTTCGCAACGACGGCCGAGTATGGCGAAAAGCAAATACAGCTTTAGACAAAGAAAACCTGCTGCAAACGGTAAAACGGAGTGATGGTCGGGGGTGTAGGGCGGCTTCGGGAGTTGGGGAGCTAATATTCATTGATGGTGTCATGGATAGAATGGTTTACATGAATATCTTGAAAGAAAACCCCAAAAACGTGCTGCAAATTTTGTTTTGGTCTTGTGAGTAATTTCTATTTCCCAAGCATACCGCTCATATACTCGTAGTCCTTAAATTGATACTATACAATACTCCACTCACTTTAAAGACGCTATTACAATCTCTAGACATGAATCCAATCGATCATTTGTGGGATGTGTTAGAAAAACGGATTCGTAAGCACCATATTACAAACGAATCCAAATTGAAAGAGATACTCTTTGATGAGTGGAGCAAAATTGATCCCGATGTCACCAAAGAGCTAGTTTTTTTTAAGCAAAAGGGATTAAAAGAAGTTATTAAGAGAAAAGGTATGGCAACTTATTATTAATTTCTATGTATTATACAATTTAATATATTAATATTAAATATTTGTCCAGTAAAATATGAACTTTGCCAATACTTTTTTCCTCAGAAAATACGAGGTCTTATTGATACTCGTCCTTTTTTTTCTTTTTTTTTATTTGTTAAGCTGAGCGTACATTTTTTTTTTGTGTCAAACAAAGTTTGCATAAATTTTTGTTTATTTTCGAATTGGAGGCCAATAATTTTTTCTGTGTGTGTACATATATGTAGGGGATCGAAGAAGTAAAAAGCACTAAGCAACTGAGCAGTTATCCTGCAGTGTAAGCTACTCAGCGCAAAGAACATTGTAATGAGTAGAAGTGATCGCAATCAAAGTATCACCCATTTATTCGCATTATCGGAAGATGGAGTTCAAACTATGTTACGGTATATGACTAAAATAATTTGAAATATTGGGTTTAGACTGCATCGGATTGGTGTAGAACTGACAGACTATCTACTACATTTGACCCGTATCTTTTTTCGAAGAAAGTACAAATTTAAAAAAGCAAATCAAAAACGTCGCATAGTCAACTCGACACTCAACTAATACCCATTTTCAATTCAATTTGGATTAGACTACACTCGCAAAGCGTGTTCCGACACTACTTGCGTTTATGTACCTATATATGCTTCTAAACCCATTTTCAAGTCAGGTTTGACCTAGTATCTAAACAGGATAAATATGAATTTAATTGGAATTGTATTGATAGCAACTCCTCACCCTCCTCAGGAGTTGTAGTCGCAAGAAGTCGATGAAATGCACGATATCAAAATTTATCGAGCAAAGTGTTTTTTTTTTTTTTTTTTTGTAATTACAAATTTTTTAATGGTGGAAATTAAATTGGTATGGCATGATATTTTATTATTTCTGGTGATCTATTTTTAATTTAAATCAATTCTAATCATTATACTCTTCTAATACAATACCTTCGTATCTACATATCGTATACCTATGATGAAAATGTTACAACTAAAAATACTCAAACTTCAAGTTGTACACACAGGTGGTATGCCAGTGGCGACAGTTACTTAAGTGTTTGTGAAGTCCGTCGATAGAGGACAAGAGTGTTGCTGATTTTCTAATCAGATTACGTTGTCCCGGTTAGTGGAATAATGTTAATTTAGAATTTAGGAACAACAATTAACTGGTTCTAAAGATTCAGTAATTTTGGATATTCACTAACTGGTACTAAGTGCAAAAAGGTGTTTCGCTCAGAAAATTCGCAAAAATGGTAGTGGTGTGTATTTCAGTTGCCGAACTTGTTACTTCTGTATTTTAAATTAAAGTGTTTTTGAACTCTTTTATTTTTGCATTGGCATGCCGTTGTAACAATCTCTGTTTTGTTTGTATAATGCGCACATAAGTAGAACAGTAAAAGAAAATTGTGTACTAAAAATGTTGAGGTTAAATGCATAAATTAACATCCCTATATCTGTTTAGGAGACTTTATAATTGTTTCAATGTAAAGGAAAGAAACGATTATTTTGCTTGAATCTAATCGACTGAATTCAGTTTTCGTGGTTTTTGGGTTTTGAACGAACAAAAAAATGATTATCTTTCGCACTAAACCCAACAAATTTTAAAAAAGAAAAATATAAAAAATGCTTGATTCAATTGGACATTACAGTTTATAACTGGCACTACTGTAGTTCTGTCAAAGATACGAGTAAACAGCTGATATTTGACATCTATGGATACTAATCATTGACATTTGTAATTATGGAGAGAACAACGCATTTTAATTCCCCCATGTATTTACCCTGTATTTCATTTCCGCTTTCGCAGGAAAACTGTGTTTTGCTAAAGAAATATGTAAAGAATGATTATTTTTGGTAAATTGCATCAGAAGAAAACATTTGATCCAAGGGCAGGGAACGATCCGGCCGTCCGTTCTGCAGACATTCAATAACAAAATCCGGAAAAAATACGGACTCGTTACCTAATCCCAGATATTTTTTACCAGTCAAAAAAAAAAAAAATGGCCGTGGCATTGTGGAATGTGGAATTACATTGCTTCTTGGAGGCTATCCGTAATTCTTCAATTTTGAAGAAAAATTATTGATTGAACTTTTTCCTAAAAGACAAGTATATATAAGTTCTCGAATTCTCACAACTGTTTTAAAATAAGGCACTATTATTACTGGAGTGAAATGCTTCGAAGAAGTAATTTGTTTTTAAGAAAATGTCCTCAAAGAGTGGGCATGGCCTTATACAATATATACATGAGTTTCAAAGGATGCTATCGCCTACATATGTACCTTCTTAACACAATTTGTTTAGTTTTAAATATTGTCCCAAATCGTAAATGTCCGAAATTAAAATCCCTAAACTAACAAATACCCAACTTTTGAAAAATGTACAAACAGAAAATTCCCAAGCACAAAATCCCCAAAACACAAAATTTCAATTTTATGCCCACAGACCATTGCTTGTTAATGGCAGTAAAAAAGTATAAAACTTAAAATAAAAAAAATAAAAAATTTCAAAAAAAAAATAAAATCAAAATGAAAAAAAAAAGTGAAAATTATGGAGCGTCCTCGTGTTGGTTCCGGGCAACCCAAAATATGAAACCTAAATAGACATTTCACTTGTACTTCGAACACACAAGAGAAAATCCAGGTAATCTTGAATTTAGTTTGGCGCCAAACTTAATTTCTTTGATAGGCTCGAACTATAGAGGATTTTGGTGTTTGGTGATTTTGTGTTTGGGGTTTTTGATTTGTCAATTTTGATATGTGAATTTAAGTTTGAGGATTTTCTGACTGGGAATTATGGCACCAACCCTCGTTTTTGTTGTTGTTGTTTGGGTTAGAAAAAGCATTTTTATGAAATTTCATTTTTATTGTTCAAATATAAGGTCCGAAAACTGCTGACGTATGGATATACGAAAGGACATGACTAAATCGTCTTGGCTGTTAGTACTTATTATTTTATACTTTATAGGGTGTACGAGTTCTTCATTTTACAAACCATATATTAAAATTAATATACCCTATGGGATAGGGTAGGAACAATTAATACATGGGTTCTGCATAGAACTACACTTTTTAAGGACATTCTAAGCAACATTAGGCAAGTATATTTAACTTGGACCAAGGCAAAATGCTGAAAATTAAAAAAAACAAAAAAAAAAAAAAAAATCAAAATCGTAAGTAATATAATTACATATATGGATTCAGCAAACAATTTTAAATTAAAAGTGCATTGAAAAATGCAATACACTTGAGCAATTTTTAACAGAGACCGTTAGCAAAAAGGACTAAAAAACAAAAATTGGTGCATAAAATTCCCTTATACGTACATACATGTTCAAATTCAGCATAAAATGTTATAACACTTTGGCAACACTATATTTTCTTGGGACAGAAAAAGAACCATTAAAATCGGTGCACTTTGCAGAAGTTTTCACGAAATGTCAGCTAAAAAGTGAAAGGCTATGTCACATACAAACGGGTCGTTAGACAGACACACGTACAAGTACAATCATCATGCGAGAAACCACTTTTCTTTTCATTTTGAGTATAGTACAGTTAGACCACCTTAACTCGGACTCGGACGCAATTTATTGACAGGATCACTATACTTCCATTTCCTTAGAACGCTACGGGCATGGCCAAATTACTATTCTATTTTCTGGTTAATTGTTCGCAAACTTCAAAGCTTTTTCCGCGATTTCTAAATATTTTTCAAATTTACTGAATTTGGATCACCCTAGTAGGTATACATATATAATGTACGAGTATGTATTTCTTTGTATTTCACAAACTTCTGGTCCCTACCAGAAAAAAAAAAACCGCGTACTCCGTGAGGCTTTTCTTTCATCTGAAATGAAAGCTTTAATTCAGTGCAAAATTATCAACATTCGACCTTATAACTGAAAACAAAGGAACCCAAACACTGTAATAAGCACATGTGGAATGCTTTCAGCTTAATATTAAAATGTTGTCCTTTTTAACACATACTCGTATGCGCATCGTAGTACATCTACCAACCTTGTAATTAAATTGCTTCTAAGGTTGTACCAGAGGAAGTAAATTGACACCGTACTATACCATGGTGGAACGTTTAATAAAAAAAGAGAGAAAGGCTCACACGAAACCCGAACGCAACACAAGCACGAAAACAGCTAAATATCGTTACAACTAAACATACGGAAAAGAAAATTGGATGGCGACAAAGGAGGGAACGTTGGGCGGCGTTGAGAAATGCGTGAGTCCTTTATCAAATCCAAATTAAATACGAATTCATACTCTCGCCTCATTCACTCACTCCAATTAGAAAAATATAATCCGGCTGAAATGGAAAATAGAAATCCATTTGTCAAGCAGCAACACGTGATTATAAGGGGGTGAGCTGTGAGCGCTCAAAAGCATTGTAGGCATGCATGTGCACATTAAGCAAATTAAAGGGATCAACGTCTGCCACTGTTAATGTCTCTGTTTACAGATTAAGCTCTGATTTCATTATATACATGCACGCGGGTGTGTATAATACAATTTTCCAACCATACTCGTCCTGATTCGTTCGTTGGAGTGCTATCTACCTCTATGCTTATATGATTGTGCTGACAGAGTTTGCAACAGTGAGATATCAAATGATTTTGCACCTGGAGGCAGGATGCAAAAAATTGTCAAGTTTCCTGATAATATGGAGAGAGAAGAAAGTTTTATTTAGTTCCTAGCAGCGTTCGCTATCACGTCTCCATGTGTCATTCCGCAAGGATGCAGTGATGACAACAAAGACAAAGACTGGTAGACCTGGTGTATGTGCGCTTGAGGAGGCGCACACACAAAACCAGGAAGCGATTTTTGATGAGCGCACATCGGGAGCTCATGGAAAATTAGCTCTACACTTTCAGGATAACATAGCGCGTACACGGATATGATAGTTAAAGAAATATAGAAATGGAGGAGCTCGAAATAAAGTGGTTCCTGTGTGGCAAAGTGATGTGATATTTTTATTATGGAACTTTTAATTGGCCTTTTTTAATTATTCAAATTTGAGTTTTCCACCTATTTATGAACTTGTATAATGAGACAATAATAATGAAATTATGTTGTCTTTTCAAACTTCGGAAATAATTGAGGCAATATGCACGTTTATTGTGGTAATGAAATGAATTTAGTTTTTCACATTTCATCATCATTTTACATAGGAGCAGATTATTATTTTAAAACAATGAATATGTGTATGTTCTAAATATTTAGGTGATTCAGATGTCATGATTTGTAGGACATACATATATACCTAAGAGTTTGTCTGAACACTGTAATGACAGGGTTTTTTTCTTTGGTTTTTTGTTGATGCTTTGTATTCTGTTCTTGATATTTGCTATCTTCCTTAATCTTCACATGAACAGGTTTTTTAATTCACTTACGTGAACAGTATCTAGGTAGATACAAATTAAATTGGCATTTATTCATATGGGATCCTATCTTCCCCTGGTGCCTTATTCAGTTTTACTTTAGACATTTTTTTTTATCTCTATTGGCGTTATTTGTTTGTCTAGTTCTTCGATTTTGTAGATTTTTGGGACATAATATACTTACATATATTGTTTCTGAATTCCTTAGCTGATATTTCACAACTCATCTGGAAGTTCTGATTTCTTATTTGCTTGACAACTTTCCACCATTCTTTGCTATCTTCAAAGTTATTAATTTTATTATCCAGTTTCTGGTAGTAATCTTTCATACTTATTTTGCCTATTCTTTCGTAATTATGATTTACTTTAATATAGTTTTCATTGAGAACTGGGTCACCTACGTTTCTATTTACTTTTAGCAGCTCAAATGATTTTGTTCGCGCTCTGTAGCGCTTGATGTCGAACCGGTCGCATTTGGGTGCTTACAATATTGTATGCGTGTTTCTATTTACCACTGAATGTTAATAGCCTTTTTCTAAATCCCTTAATTCCAGGTTTTCTCTTGTCTAAGTCTTATCAAACTGTTGTGTAAATTTGTTTGTTATTGCTGTTTAATCTCCCCTTTCCATTGGAACTTTGGCAGTAATTCTAAAATCCCCCTCTTGTTACTTGTACCTTGAAAGTGAGGAGAAAGTTCGATTGGCTGAGGGTTAGACTAAATTGTATTCCAGACAGTGAAATGCTTAACATATGGCAACATCTCCGGAGAGATTGCTCAAATGTCATTAACTGACTGGGGTTATAAACGTAAAGTTTCCTTATCTCATCACCTTTCGTGTTCCAATTTAGTACAATTAATCCATTATCCCTCCAGTATTACATAAATTTCCTCCCTCTTGCATTCACGATTTTATCTTTTGACAGCCGTCTATCAGTGCCTCCTATAAACATAGGCCCATATTCGTAGTTATATTATAAACCCGAGTGTAACTGATCTAGATTATAAAGTTAACACACAAATTAGACATGGCTGGTATTCATAGAGAATCTGACAGCTCTGTTTAATTAAACACGAGTCTAACGCCTAATCTACTACAAGTCTACTACACATTATATTCAATCTATTACGAAAACACTTTCTGAAAGCGAAATTTTAAAAAAATACGTAAACTTTTATTTGCTGTTATAAACAAAAATAAGGTAAGAATTGTAATTATACATATGTTTTGAAATAAACAAAAAATTATAAAATTACAGATAAGTTCTTCTTCTTGCATAAAAGAGTAAGGGGGACAGAGAAAGAAACGACGTTAAGATGATTTCAAAACACAAGACAGCATGGAAAGACATCGAAATAAATAAACGAATATGCAAATTCAAATATCAAAATCATGATCAAAGTTCTAATCGACCGACATTTTTCTTTATTTTATTTAGTTCGTTACCCACGCAGTACACTATTTTCATTACTGTAAAAAAACTCGCGCATGTCAAAATTATTAATATAATTTTTTTTTTTTCATTTACAAATTTCTAGCATTTAAGAGAGTTAAATACAACTTAAACATACGTTCTGTCGTGATTAATGTTAGACTAGAGTTGTCGTTTAGACATGGGCTTAAATTGTCTATGAATTACATAAACACCGGATTAGTTTAATAGTAACATAATAAGAACTTAACATATTACATATGCATTTCAGTATGAAATTCAATGGAAATTGTATGGAACAAATGTTTAGTCACCTGGGTAAATAAGGCTTTAAGATTAAATAAAAATTAAAATAACTACTCGGGTAGATACTAGCCGCATTTTAATTTCAATTTAAATCTGATCCCGATTATATCGGATAATAAAACACCCTGGATCAGTATTCACTTTCCCTTTTAAAGTGTGACAACAATGGTTGTCAAAGTTTGAGGTCTGGCTGCCAAAAGTCAAAGTTTGACGTTTTATATACAAAAAATAAAAATAAAATGGAGCAGGTTGTAATTGAAGTAAAAGGTAACTCATTAGCAAATATTTATTTATTTAAATTCATAAATGATATTTGTTTCACAGTTTTTATGTGAAGAGGAAATGAATTATGAATCGTCTGATACTCATTGTTCGAAGAATTCATAACCGTTTCATCATTTGATTCCGATGTTGATGATAATATGAAAGAACATGCTAATGTCTCGGACCTTGAAAAGATTATTGAAAATATAGTAAAGCAGACTTTAGACGACATTTCCAACAACAGAATTCAAATTCAAATAGTAGCCCAATTCTTTCAAGTTATTTTTAGATCGTTACAGAACATCAGAACTTTATTCCACGCAACGAGAAGATTACCCAAAGTTGCCTCTGAAAAGGAAATATTTGAATTTTTGTGGTGTGTGGCGAACACAAATAACCTTTCATGGAGTAGTAAATTTATTTAGCGTTTGTTGTTCATCGTCATGGAACGTCGTCCAACGTGGCTGATTTCCATTGGGCATGAATTTTTAAAATGGCCAGATGTAAATGAAATTGCCGGAAATGCAACTAAATTTGAAAGGAAAACTAAGATTTCTGTGGTTCTCGGGTGCATCGACGCCTCGCATATTCTGATTAAGGCTATTTTAACAGGGAGCGATATTACAGTATTTGGTTACAAGCCGTGATCGAGCGTATCGAGACTTAGCATATCATACGAGACTTAGCATATCATACCTAGCATACCTTTATGCTTGATGACTTAGCATATCCCTCTTGGGGTTGTCTGATTCCACCATTTACTCGTAAGAATAATGAAACTATGGCCAATATACAGATGCAATTCAATACTTACATTATTCCGGAAGGGTGATCAGCACGTGTTAAAGGGGATATGAATACCCTTACACTAATTTTTAGAACACGTGCATTTTTGTGGAAACTCAGGTGGTATTAAGTTTTCTGTAAACTCCAACGGTGGCTGTCCAGATAACTGGGGAGTATTTTGTTTTGTATTCGCTATTATTGTCGTTGCTTATGATTCACAGCATTTATTTCCGTCCTGATGTCATCATCACGATCAAGTTGCATTTTGGCCATATGACCACCCTACTGCCAGTGTTATCCCTTCACAGTAGAGTTGTGTTAGCTTTCGCAAGTGATCGACTTTTTTATTTATTTCATGTGATGATAATTTGTGTGTGGACAATAACGACAAAATGGAAAATGAAGATCCGGTAAATGAAAAATTGCCTATTGCTGGTGCTGCAAATATTCATTAAATATCCTGCAACATCAATAAAAGGCTCGAATGTAATTGAATATGTATGTATGTATTTGATTTATTGCATACACAATATATAATTTAACAAAAAGTTAAACTTAAACCACGTCGCTTCTATTCAACTTTCTCCTCAAGTTGTTTCCTTTTTCCAGTCTTCTTTTTCGATGGGTCCCCGCTGCCCAATGGAGTTGTATGTGCAACTATACTTTGAATGGAAGGAGGACTACTACCAGATTGTTGCACCTGCGTCGGAGAAGGGGTATTTGTGGAAGACTGTCACTGCAGCTGTGGCGAATAACGAAAGCTCGGCACTGGCAATGTACTCATTTGCAGACCGCGTTAAGTGTATGTTTGTTGCACATTTCTGAGCGATTTTCAAAAATGTCTACCATTATGTCTCCAAATGCAGCTTTACTAACCAATGCTCCAGTTCTTTTGTTGTTATTACTGGCAATCTTGTATCTAAGCGTTGAGCAGATTTTTAATTTTGCATTCAGTATCTTTACTGTTGGCTGCGTATATAAAATACGCTAGGTTTTATTAATTGTGCGCACAGAAATAACTCACCAAAACTCCTTATGCAATCAGTTCTTCCAACAGATTGGACATTACGTTTTTCCTTTTTCCAGCGTGTTCGACCTCGTTCTTTCAATTAGAAAAGCTGGCGTCTCATTACACAAGTAGCAAAAAAAATCGTTTTAAATAACAATTTATACATTTTATTGCAAACATACGCTTTATGATCGTTCTCCATTGTTTATTTGACTTTTAGCTGTATTTAAGATTGTCATTCTTCAACAAAGCTTTGGAACTAAAAAAAAAACGCCATCTTGTAGTGGGAGTCAGAACTTAATTCTACATCTTAGGAATTAATTTAGATAGAAAGCTAGATTGTTATTAAGCAGAATTGTTACTATAAATTCGTGTTAAAATCTGATCCGAATCAGATCACAGGGATAATAAAATACGGGTAATATACAGTCAGTACTCTTATTAGCACACACTCAAGCCACATTCCAGCTGTCAGTTTCACTGGCAAGCGTTTTGTTGAACAGCTGTATATTGCGTATACCTCTCTTAATAAAACATGCACATCAAACATGACTATACTATATGTGAACATACCAAACAATACCTACTTGTGGAGCACACAAAGTACTTCTGCCGAAAGAAAATTTGAGGACAAAAGTTGTATGACTCAATGTTACAGCGACGTTAAGGCCAGTAGAATGGATACCGAGGGATGCTGGAAGAAACATTGATATTCTAAAGATTTTGGATATTTTTCTACCTAGTTAAGTAAATTAACATGTACATATGTCAGAGATACTAACAGCATCACAAAAAATATTAAAATGGTAAATGGGTCATTCCACGAAGGATCGACCGACGTTCTGAACGACCCCCCTTCGATTTGGCTGAAAAGTGGTAGAAATATTCGTTGGAGTGGTAGGAATCATAAGGCAAAAAAATTTTTTAGAATTCGATATAGTTTGCGTGTAACGGAACTTCAAAAATTTGCAAAAAATCGAAATTTAAACGTTCTTCTATATTTAAAAAAATCATAACTTTGGTTCTACTCATCAGAATTCGATAAAATATACCTTGTTGCATTCAGGAAAATGTGAATTTTCAAATATTATGAATAATTTTTATTTTCAAGGACGAAGGATATTCCAGAATATCCTTTTTATATATATCCTTGAATAACTCAAAAAATAGTATTTTGTTTTTTTTTCTTTTTTTATATATCATAGATATAATCGTCCTCTATCTCTATGTCAAATTTCAAGTTGGGATCTCTATGGGTTCGGCCAAAATAATGTTTTATAGAAAGGTTAAATATTCTGAAAATAAATATTTCCATATTAAAAAAAGTCACACTGGGGCCTTTGTATCCCAAGGCCTTAAGAACTAAAAAAATCATTATTTATTTTCTTCTAAGAGCATATACATATTCTTCCGATGAAAAGGAAAAATATTTTCCTTTAATAACTCCTGGTGAAACGGATGAAATATGATGGAGTTTTCTTGTTTCCGGCACAGTTCTTAAATTAGAAAATCTTGATTCCATCAATAATTTTTCTTCATTATACTCCTGTGTGGATACGTAGGAGAAATCCATATTTCTTATATTTTCAGTTGCCCAGTTATATAACTGTAAGGGAGTTGTTAAATGTTCCCTATACGGTCTTTGAAGGCTAGCTCTGGCAGCCAGTCTTTTTACTGTGCCACCAAGTCCATCGCATGCACTCTTACCATGTGAGGTGGCAAAGAAGTTCCATTCAGCATTCAATCCAAAATCCTGTTCATGCAATGTTAAATTAAAAAAATTCTTTTTGTTTTTGTACTGCGCAGCAGATCCATCGGAAAAATAGATAATTTTTTTAAAATGTTCGCATTTTTTGTACAGGAACTCTAAGAGACGGCGCTGAAATAAGTGTACTGCCATAGTGTCATGCTTTAAGCAGTCACTGATTACAACAAAACTTTCGTTTTTAATTTCATGCATCTCGTTCCGATAATATATTGCGAAAGGGTGAATCGTCGCCTGTTCGTTAGTCCAGTGGTATCCCTGCACTGCATCTTGCACAACAAAACCATAATTTTCAGAAAAGTCCATTAAAACAAGTATGTCCGTTTTCGTTAAGAGAGTTTTGACGAATGAAAACACTAAGCCGTTTCTAAAAGCTCTGAATGAAATCCTCAGAGTTTTCAATTCTGACTTCCAATTTTGATCGGTCTGTGTGGGTCCACTGATAGTATGTTACGTCTTCTATGAAGTGATTACTAAATGCAGTGTCAAAGATTCTTCTTAATTTAGAATAGTTTGGGCAATGAAGGCACTTGCCCAAGTAACAATTTACATGAGGAGGGTTACATATTACCAAAGCTAAACAGGCTCTGCTGTCATTGAGATGCTTATCTTCGTTTTCTGTCAGCCTCGATATGTTGCTACCCTCAAACATGAGTTTGATATTTTGATGGATGGTGCAAACACATACTGAATGAGTTCCTGATGCCCCAGCCAAAATGCAGTTCTTTGGTGTTAACGACGCGAATTTTGAAAAACCAATCTTAATATTATTATGAACTTCCTTGAACTTACAATATATCTCTCTAAGGTTAGCCAAAACCAGGCGTTTTTGAACATGTTGTTTCTGATTTTCAATCTAACAAAAGAGCAAAAGGTCTTATTTTTGAACCTGAGAAAATAAATTTTTGTTACCTTTATAGATACGTAGTCTTTTTTTCCTGGCATTAAACGGCAGATATCGTCTTCACAGTAAAAAGATTCTACCAATTGCTTAATATCAGCATTTAAGCTTCTCCCATAAGTTGATGGAACGCTTTGATCTTCTTGAAGTTTTCTAGATTTTGTAATCATATAACTCGTCGATCCTGGAAACTCTTTTATAATTTTCTCGACGCTCTATTCTCTTGAAAGTAAGGACAACAAAACAAGTTTGGTGGAAATTTTCTTTTATTTTCCCAACAAAATATTCTGCCTCTCTGGAATAATCTTCATCGAATTCAATAGTAACAGAGAAAACTTTCTCTGCAATTTTTAACATAGACTTTTTCAATTTTGACTGCACATATTTTAAGTCACTAAGTTTTCTCTTGTCGAATAGATCTTCTCCAATATACTGTATGCATTCATTAATCAAATTGAATGCAATGTCTTTATCAAAATACATTTCGTCAACTTCAATTTGATCTTCAACATCCAGCAATGATGGCGTTGTATCAGAATTTCGGATCTGACTCAATTTTTTTCTGCACGAAGAGCAAATTACCAACTTTGTGTCCAATTTTGGCTGAACCGTAACCATCCATGGTCGTACAGGCCGCAAATCACGAGCACTGGGTTGGTGAGGTGGTAAATCCAGAGGATTACAGCACGTTTTCCACACAAAAGCAGTCATTATCAATTTATTAAACTCATAATTTAATCAACTCTTTTTACGATATAATTCTGGAAAAAGTCCCGAGCTCACGACTGATTGACATCAAGTGAGTGCAAATAAACTACTTAGTCTAACTTCTAAAATATTGAAAAACTGGAAATGTGCAGTTACAAACACTAGTCATTGAAGAAATAAAACAAAAACAAGCACAGTGAGGCTTTTTTTTTTCTAAAAAAAAAAACAGCTATGTAACATATGTGCACTCGGGTTATATGTTATGTGACGATGATAAGAGGAGTAACCTAATAAACTTTTATTTTTTTTTTTGACTTAGCCGTCTATAAAACATTATTTTGGCCGAACCCATAGAGATCCCAACTTGAAATTTGACATAGAGATAGAGGACGATTATATCTATGATATATAAAAAAAGAAAAAAAGCAAAATACCATTTTTTGAGTTATTTAAGGATATATGTAAAAAGGATATTCTGGAATATCTTTCGTCCTTGAAAATAAAAATTATTCATAATATTTGAAAACACACATTTTCCTGAATGCAACAAGGTATATTTTATCGAATTCTGATGAGTAGAACCAAAGTTATGATTTTTTTAAATATAGAAGAACGTTTAAATTTCGATTTTTTGCCAATTTTTGAAGTTCCGTTACACGCAAACTCTATCGAATTCTGCAAAACTTTTTTGCCTTATGATTCCTACCACTCCAACGAATATTTCTACCACTTTTCAGCCAAATCGGAGGGGGGTCGTTCAGAGCTCTCCATATAGCCTCGGCGATTTATCGTGGAATGACCCAAATATCAAAACCATTACGTTTCTTCGAACTATTGGCCATTACTATTTTGGTTCATTAAATTATTCTTTCATTAATTTTATTCATTTGATAGTTCGCTGAAAGAGACAAGCATATATGAAAAGTTAATGAATGTTAATGAAAATTGAAAACCACCCTTGAGCGTGAATGTATCGAAAACTGGGTGTCATAAAAAAAAAAAATAATAATAATTCGACCTCTACAACACGGTGGAATCCTCATTTTTGAAATTTTCGAAAATTTCAAATACACAATCTTGCAAAATATCCGACTTTAGCCAGGAACCAATGGTGGAAATCGTTGTTGAGAGCGAATATCTTTACTCGTAAAACGGTGTGTCCTACGAAACAAATTATTTCGACCTGAATTTCAGGTTTTGAAATTCACTGTAAGGTAAATGCCGAACTGTTTTAAATTGCCAAAAATTACAGGTACAAAATCTTGCAAAAGATTCAACCTAACCTCGAAGTTAATAGTGAAAATCGATTTTGATTACGCGATGATATCGCTAAAATAGTGAGTAACGGTGGTGTTCCTAACTTCGGTCAGAAGAGCTTACTGTTGTCCTCCGCAGCAAACGTCATCAACAACAAAATGGCAGACGTCAAGACGTATATCCCTGCATAAAATAAGACGTGCAATACTAATCACTATCACACTTAACTAAACTCTCTTTGCTCAAAACCTAATGACCAGATTGCAACAGAAACTGAAAATAAAGTACTATATAGTAAGTATGTATGTATGTACGTCAAAAACTGAATCGCATTTTACTTCCGTTTTTATAACTATCTTATAAGGAAAATTAATATTGCCACATAGTTTGTAACATACGAGTAGAGAAATAAAAACTAAACCCCTAAGGTATAAAGTATTTGTGACCAGCAACAAAAATTATGTCCATTTCGCCATGTCCGCCTGTAGGTCCGTATGTCACCAGTTCTTGGGCTTTAAATTGTAAGCTATGAGAATGAAATTTCATATATAATGTTTATAAAATCCGAAGCAAGTACATAAATTTCTGAAGTCACTTTTCAAAAAACATCATATTCTCCATTATTTTACTAGAAACCGAAAAATATTCCTCTAACAAAAATAAATATACGTTGACTCTCTCTATAGTTGGTCCATACATTATATTATAGCATGACCCCGCTCAAATTCTGGGGGCGTTTTCATCAAAAAAACATATTTTGCTTTCGTAAAGATATTTATATGGTACACAGTATTTCAGATAAAATCTCTTAAAAATCGCGGAAATATCCTTTGAGTAAAAAGATATTGTTGCATTTGAATCAAAAAGTTAAAAGCGCCACTCCGACTTTATTGGGGAGAGGAGAGAACATGAGGGATAGGGTAGCTTACGATCCATTTCAGACGAATTGCAACTTTTCTGGTTTTTTTTTTTTTTTTTTCTCTGCTTTATTCATATGCTTGTTCCTGTAACAATTTCCTTTCGCATTGGTTTCCCTACCCGCCAAATTCAGGAGAAAGAAGAGGTGGCCACAAAACCTCTGTGAATGCTTGTATATGTATACGTACGTGCTTGATTTATTCGCTGAACGAAGCTAAAATGCCAGACACACATTTACCACATATTGAGAAATATGTCGGCACAATTGTAATGACTTTTCATTGGCTCATGTTTCAATCGGCACTGTCGTTGAAAACCCAAGTTAGCCATGTGGCCGAAAAAACCATACCTACAGATGTTGAGCCTGTAGGATATTCACATTGATTAATTGTTTGGGAATTTAATTTCCCCATCTGGGACTTATTACGTTATGTACTTCAGAAGTTGGAAAAGGGAGAAAACTGTGATGTTGGATTACGAAAAAGTTGACTGCTATTGACCATAACCATGTACAGTGAGTAAAAGTTAGTTGATATAAGCAGCTTTTGGAGTAAAAATAGGTCTATTCACGTCCACATTAACGATGATAATGATCAAAGCCACAGAAATCTAAGTAGTTTTATTTTAATGCTAATGCTAAGTTGCAAAATGTAACTGAAGATGGCACAGTAGCAACTTTGAATGTACCTTTAAAGCTAACAGCTTGTTTAAGGTCTTTCCCGATCAATTAATTCAACAAGTTAAATAGAAATCCGAATGTGGGAGTGAAAACAAAATTCTATGGCACTAAGCTCACAAATGTTCAGAGGGGTTGCTTAATGAGTTAGAGGGTGGGACACCATTATAATGTCCGTTGGAGTGTAAATATTTTGTTCTGCTACAATTACTCGTAAGTGGACAGGCCATTAGGAAACAAAATAAGGTGGACGGCATCGATTTTCCTGAATTCATCCCGTGGGAGGATTGAAAGCAGTTCGTTAGAATAAAACATGCAAATACCTCATTGACACAAATGTGTTCTTATTCCATATGAAGTAAATGAAACAAATAATTATCACTAATGTAATAACGAAAAGCTTTATCTTCATAATATTTTTGGAAGTTGATTGGAGTTTTGCAATTGATAAAATCTAAGACTCGTCAGTATTTCAAAAACCTGTAAAGTCCATCGCCATGTACTATATAGGTACATATATGCATATATATGTATGTAGATACATAAATAATTCCCAATTTTCCAAATTTTCGCAATTCTCGATTTTGATCCCCTATCCAGTTATCACCCATTTAACATAAAATCCGATTTTCAGGATTCATCACTTATTGCAGTACAACTTTTGAACTACTGCAGTTAGAAAAATACTTATTTCCATTTCGGAAAGACCATTTAATAATTTAAATTAACACTTCACGTTAAAAAAAAACGTTCAGTTTTCTTTTTATATACAAACACAGTTACGAGTACTGCCACAGGAAATCGAGTGAGAACTTTTACGCCACCTTGTACTTGTACTTTTATTTGTACCTGTAATTGGCCACTTTTTGGTGGCGTTTTCTTTGAAAGCCATATTTTGCCTTTTCAAAGCTTTTTATAGTGATGGTTGGATTACGAATATCTAATCAGAATCAAGAAAATGTTGTATCAGTTTTTCTGATAAAATCTCTAAAAAATTGTGAAAATAACTCCAAGTAAAACAAAATTTCACAATGGCACACCCACTTTGAATGTATGTTTTACATTGAATTTGGTTCTTTGATGAGTTTCCTACAAATGCGTCATCAAACCGTCCGATCAACGGAGTCTTATAATTTATAGAAAGAAATTAAATAAAGGGCACGATTGCGTCGCACGTACTTTGTAAATTGTTCAGCTCTAAAATTAGGCAAAATCGATAGAAACGAAAAAATTCGATTTTTCGTACAATGCGTTAAAAAGCTAAAAAATCATATGTTTAGACTAACTCAGATATTAATTCTGAATAAAATCGTCTTAACCATGCCTGAAAAATAATCAATTTTCCAAGCCTGATAGTAAGTGAAGTACCGTTATACTATGTATGAATTTTAATCAGTATCGTTGAAACGGTTTTTGAGAATTTATATATTTTTGGCCTTAAGCAAAGTACCGTTAATTTCGAAGTTAATGGACATGGATGGATAGTCCACAGACCGCAGATATAAAATTTAAAAAAAAAAACCCGTTCAACTTTCTAGGCTGCAACCCGAGGTATAAACGGCGAATTTATTTTAAGTTTCCCTATTAGCTTCCAAACCCGGTACACTATCAATCTAATTACTTAAAATATTAAATAACTTTTATATTTTATCGGATTAGCGGTTTTGAAAATAACTAATCTGCAAGCTTTTGCATGCATTTCTTTCCTTCACTATGACTTGATGATTTTAGTGCTAATCAGATTAGGGGTTTTGAAACAGTTAATTTTTGATAATCTTACTATACATTTTTACTTGACAGTATTAGTTTCGTGATATTGTTCGATCTCGAGATTTTGATAGAACTTGATATTACAATAATAGAGAATCTCGAAAAAGTTGATCTCTTGATTTTGTTTATGTGTCTGACTGTCTGTCTGTCTGTATGGGCCTAATCGACCTAATCGACTTGACGGATTTGTTTCAAACTTTATATCTGGGGTCTTTAGGGCTACAATTAATTTGGAAAAAATCGACTTTGTCGAAAACGACTCTGAAGACTTTGATTAATTTTCACATTTGAGTTATGGTAGGCATTAGCTATAGCATAATAAGTCTTAGCTAAGAAATACGTATAACGGTATTTCACTTATTGAACGGGTTTTGAAATTCAGATCATTAGATTTGGGCGGTTTTGTTAACATCGAGATCTAAGCAATATTTGAAGATCATGACATACCAAGTTTTGGAAAATTGATTTTTTTATGATTTTGTTTAAATGCCAAATTGAGCGATATGCAAATAAACAACATGTATATACTAATATGTACGAGTAGGTGCAAGGTGCGCCCTAGTCGTGCATTTTATTTTTTTGCGCAAAACAATTTGAGAAAAAGTGCACCGATTTGAATAATTCATTTTCCAAACTATTAAGAATGAATACTCAGGTGTTATTCCGATTAGTGGTTTTGTGGGATGTGATTTTGTATCACTTCTGTCAGAATTAACAGTTTCGAAAGAATCTTTTTATGGGTTGTAAAACATAAAATAATTTTGAAAATATAAGTTAACGCAACATAATATGCAGGCAAATCCAACACATGCCGCATTCAAATCGTCGGGTCAGCAAGTCTGCTGAACTAAACACCGCCACACCGGTCATCAAATGCCAACGTCAGCAACGTTCCCACGATCGACGCGCTCCTCACATCAAGGTGCCAAATTGCAGTGACAGCGTTTATTAGGTATTTAAGGTAGAGATAAGTTATTCATTTTGTTCAGTTCATTTTAAGAGGCAGAACCTCTGCCAGTTTAAGAAATAAATATAATTTTTTTAAAGTAAATGAATTAACCGTAATTTAATTGGCGCCCGAGCAGGGACATAGGTATCGCGTTTGAAAGTAGAAGCCCTAAAGTAGCGCAATTTTCATTCGTGAGTTTAAAATCGATTAAGCCCTTAAGTAGTGCAAAAAAAATCGTATACTGCCTATGTCCCGGAACCCGTCGCAAACGCAGAGTGATTATAGTGCCCTTAAGTAGTGCCAAAACATTCAGTGTCGAAAAAGAAGACCCTCAAGTAGCGTCGAAAGAAAAAAAAGGAAGAAGACCCTCAAGTAGTGTCGAAAAGAAAAAGAGACCCTCAAGTAGTGTCGAAAAAAAAGAGACCCTTAAGTAGTGTCGCGAAGGACTTAGTTGAAAAGCAAGGTAGCAGTAAGGTGTAGTGTAAGACAACAGGGGTGTGGAAAATTCAAGGGCCCCCTAGTAGTGAAAACAAACGGGAAGCAGCAGCTAGCCGCCACCACCAAAAGATGAGGATCATCATATTATTGTAAGATCTAATTATTGCAAATATTAATAACATATTATATAATATTAAATTTTCTTAATTTGACGTGAAAATACTTTAAATTATATTGCTCTGTAGTGAAAATATCTTGAATTTACCTTAATTATCTTTTGTCTTAAATTTATCCTGACTATCTTGACATCTCGTTAAAATGACTAACGAAAATATCGTAAGACCTTCCGTTCTCGAACAAGCTGCCGCTCAGGCTGCTCAAGTCGCTCAAGCCGCACATGCTGCTCAAGCGAATCAAGCCTCAACTCCTTCTGGAAGACCCAACGAAAATCCTGTCATGAATCCCCCACTCCAATTTCTCATTAGTTCTATGATACGCGAAGCTCTGAATACTGAGGGCCGCGCTCTAATTCATTCAATCTTAAACCCGTACGCGGATCAATTCACGGGAATTGATCAAACCATTTCACCAAACCAGAATATTAATGATCTCGATAAAATCCCGGATGTAGTACGTAGCCTACGCGAATTCTCTGGTAATCCAGGTGAATTTAGCTCATGGCGTAAAAGCGTAGAACGTATTTTAAAAATCTACGATTCCATCAAAGGATCGGCAAAGTATTTTGGTATATTAAACACTATAAGAAACAAAATAATTGGAAATGCAGACCACGTCCTGGAGTCTTACAATACTCCATTAGACTGGAACTGCATATCCCGATGCTTAACTCTGCATTATGCAGACAAGCGTGATTTGGGTACTCTAGAGTACCAAATGACGGCGTTGGTACAGGGTAACACGTCCATTCAAGAATTCTACCAATCGGTGTATTCGCACCTTTCACTCATACTTAATAAAATTGCATGCATGGATGTCAGTGCCGAATCTCTAAATTTGCTCATGCAAACCTATAGAGATAAAGCCCTTGACACCTTCATTCGAGGACTGAAAGGCGACCTTCCCAGACTTTTGGGAATGCGAGAACCTGTAGATCTACCCCAAGCATTGCACTTGTGTTTGAGGTTAGAAAACCAAAACTACCGCTCGCAGTACGCCATTGCAAGCAGCCATAATAGGAGGATAAATCATCCGGAACCACCACCAATTCCAGCAAGACGAGTAATCTCCAATCCAGTCCAAAATCGTCAACCATTTTACCCAGAATTGACTCATTTTGTACAACCACAGAGACAACAAGTGGCACCCCAATACAATGCAAGGCCCATTCCACCTCCGAGGCCCCAGAGACAGTTTGCACCACATCAACATCAGCAACAACAATATCAACAGCAACGTCCACAATTCTTTGCTACTCCAAGGCAACCACCACCAGAGCCTATGGATGCAGAAACAATCCGTACGAACAAGGTCAATTACATAAACAGACCGCGAATGGAGAATTGGCCTCCGGCACCAAAACGACCATCAGCTCCTCAATCTCATCAAGTCCATCCTACCAAGATGCAAAGAAACTTTCATCTGGGTACTATGACAGAAGATGCGGAATTCAACCAATATGAAGAAGCACAAGCCGACATGAACAACGTGACTGAATATGGCGAGTCTTTCCAGGAGTATATCGAAATGACTCAACCGGAAATCACCAGCTCAAATAATGTCACGGAACTAAGCGACATACATTTTTTAGACTAAGTGACTCTTCGCTGCCGTATTTCGAATGTGCAACGAAGAGTGGAGACATTCTGAAAATCTTGATTGACACGGGATCCAATAAAAATTATATACAGCCGTCTTTAATAAATAAACCCTTACCAAACGAAAAACCATTCTGTTGTAATTCCATTGGTGGTAACGTTCAAGTAACTCACCATACTTTTATTAGTCTTTTTGGTCTCGAAAATATTAAACACAAATTCTTTCTCATGCCAAAATTAAAATCTTTCCATGCGATCCTTGGAAATGATAGCTTGAAGAATCTCTCGGCTGTCATTCACGCAAAGGATAACTACATGCTTGTTAATAATCAGTTAAAAATACGCATTAAACAGATGGCTTCGCAATCTGTGAATACTATAAATATCCGAACCGATCATATGTCTTCAAAACAAAAAGCTTCTATTGATAAAATCGTGCACGACTTTCCCAAACTTTTCGAAGAACCAGAGGAAAAACTCGCTTACACAACAAGAGTAAAAGGCGAAATCAGAACAACATCTGATTCACCTGTATACACCAAATTTTACCCATATCCTATGTCCCTTAAAAGCGAGGTTGAAGAACAAATAAAGCAGCTTCTCAATGATGGAATAATTAGGCCTTCACGGTCCCCATACAATTCACCAGTATGGATAGTGCCAAAAAAAGCTGATGCTTCTGGTAAGAAGAAATATCGGGTCGTAATAGATTATAGGAAGCTAAACAGCATTACTATCCCGGATCGATACCCGATTCCCCAAATTAACGAAATCCTTGCACATCTCGGCGATAATAAATTTTTTTCCGTTATAGACTTGAAAAGTGGGTTCCATCAGATCCCCTTAAAAGAATCTGATATCGAAAAAACAGCATTCTCTATCAATAATGGAAAATTCGAGTTTCTTAGGCTTCCATTCGGTCTCAAGAATGCACCGGCCATATTTCAAAGGACGCTTGACGACATTCTTCGTAACCTCATCGGTAAAATATGCGATGTCTACGTAGATGACATAGTCATTTACAGCAAGGACGAAGCTACGCATGAACAAAATATTCGGAAAGTTTTTCAAACATTACATGATGCAAATATGAAAGTTCAACTGGATAAGTGCGAATTCTACAAACAAGAAGTAGAATTCCTGGGTTTCGTCATTTCGCCTAACGGCATTAAAACCAATCCGGTAAAAATCAAAGCAATCCAAGACTTTCCATATCCGAATACCCTGAAGGAACTTCGCTCTTTCCTTGGCCTGTCAGGGTACTATCGCCGCTTCATTAGGGACTACGCCAAGCTGGCCAAACCCCTAACAGCCCTCTTAAGGGGGGAGGATGGACGATTGTCCAAAAACATTTCAAGCAAGAAACTTATCCATTTAGACAAATCCGCCAAAACAGCTTTTAAAAAAATCAAAAACACATTAACATCGGAAGAAGTTGTACTCGCTTACCCAGACTTCACAAAACCGTTCGAATTAGTAACTGATGCTTCTAACTATGCCCTTGGTGCTGTATTGTCACAAGGAGATAAGCCCATTATGTTCATATCTAGAACATTAAGTAAAACAGAAGAAAGCTACGCAGCCAACGAAAAAGAAATGCTAGCTATAATATGGGCACTTAACAACTTCAGAAATTATCTCTACGGGACAGCAAAAGTGATAATTCATACTGACCACCAACCCCTCACCTATTCCCTGAGCAATAAAAACAATAACTCTAAACTGAAAAGATGGAAAGCTATTTTGGAAGAGTACAACTACGAATTAAAATATAAACCTGGCAAAACAAACGTAGTTGCAGACGCACTTTCCAGACTTCCCACCGGAACCGAAATAAACTCCCTTACTCCAACAATACATAGTGATGAGAGTTCATCACATGGGCTGATATTCAGCGTTGAATCACCTATCAATGTATTCAAAAATCAAATATTCCTCAATACGGGTAATACAAGCAATTACGAGTTTCGAATAGTTTTTCCCACATATCACAGGCATATTATAACTGAACAATCCTACACAACTGATAAACTTATTGAAATTCTTAAGGCCAGACTGAACCCTACAGTTACCAACTGCATAAAGACGGAAGAACGAATCCAGGGAATGATCCAAGAAATTTACAGAAATAATTTTGCGAATTATCGTGTAAGATTCTCCCAAGCAATTGTAGAAGACGTAACAAGTGAAACTAGACAAGAAGAAATCATCATTACCACCCATCAACGTGCTCATAGGAATGAACGAGAGAATAAACAGCAAATTCTCGAAAAATTCTATTTTCCCGGAATGTCGCGAAAATTAAAAAGAATAATCAAACTCTGCTCTATTTGCAAAGAAAACAAATATGACCGTCACCCCGATAAAATTGAAATTCAGGCAACTCCAATTCCGACTTATCCTGGACAGATTATTCATGTTGACATTTTCTCAACCGAAGGCAATTTAGTGTTAACATCACTTGATAAATTTTCTAAATACGCCCAAGTCAAGAAAATACAATCTAAAGCTATTGAGGATGTTAGGCAACCGCTAAGAGAACTCATATTTGCCTATGGAATACCGAAGACTATAGTATTCGATAATGAGAAGTCTTTCAATTCCTCACCAATCATATTCATGCTTAAGAACGAATTTGGCATGGAAGTATTCACAACACCCCCATATACGAGCACATCGAACGGCCAAGTCGAACGATTTCATTCGACTCTTGCTGAACTTATGCGTTGCATTGGAAAGGAACAAGTACATAGATCCTTCACGGAATTACTTGAAACTGCAGTTAATGCCTATAATTTCACGATACACTCGGTAACACGTAAGAAACCAGTGGACATATTTTTCAGTAGGAACATAGACCCCCCTCAAATTGACAAGATTCGTTCGGAAGTGAAAGCCAAACTAGAAGACAAACAACAACATGACTTGACCTATCACAATAAAGGGAAACCCCCAATCAAAGATTACTCAACAGGAGAAATAATTTATGTCAGAAAAAATAAGAGAGTAGGATCAAAACTCTCTCCAATATATTCAAAAGAAGTTGTTAAAGAAAACAATAAAACTACCGTTCTCACCCAATCAGTAAAGGTAGTTCACAAATCTCACATAAAATCCTAATCTCAAACTTTCTTTCCAGACTTTTACTGACTGACTGTTTAGGAGACGTGCAAATACTGGACTACACGAACGCAAGACTAGTGGCTATTAACACCGGAACATCTAGAATACAAACCGGAACTTACAAACTAATTCATGAAATAGACTTATCCGTATATCCGCAAGCCTTAAGTAACATAGAATCGTACATGAGAGAAAACCTTATAACTTCCCATCCCAGTTTTTATCTTCTATCTCAAGAAATCTCATCTATTAGATCAATCCTTTCACGTTTAATCCCCAATCAGCATAAAGCTAAAAGATCGCTTGACTTCATTGGAAGCGCTTGGAAGTTCATAGCAGGCACTCCCGATAATCACGACTTCGAGATAATCAAGGAAAAAATAAATAACGCACTTGAAAATAATAATAAACAAACTGTTATAAATAACCTTTTAGTCAATAAAATCGAAGATATAATAAATAAAACAAATTCCATAAGTAAAATTGTAAAAGAAAATACAAATGTAATAGAGGAAATTGTTTTCAGTATAAAATACAGATTAGATATAGTAAAAGATGAAATAAAAAATATTATGTACGCTTTACATTGGGCAAAAGCCAATATTATAAACTCTTATATTTTATCAAGAAATGAAGTAAATGTAATCGAAAAAATAATAAATAATAAAGGTATATTATTCAAAGATATAGAAGAAGCAATGGACTTCTCAGAAATAAAAGTAGCTTTTAATAATTCTGTACTATTATACATTGTAAGCCTACCTACAGTTAATGAAAAAATATGTAATAAGTTAAATATTAAACCAGTAAAGAAAGAAAATAAAGCAATCAAAGTTGAATTTAATGAAATTTTAAAATGTGAAAATGAAATATATGGTATAAATGTCAATTGTAGGACAGTAAATAAGTTTTCAATCTGTAACAAAAACAATGTAATCAATTTAAGTAACACTAGTTGTATACCAAATTTATTAAACAGCAAAATAGCGAACTGTACTGCAATTAATGGCCAACACATCCCAGACCTTGAAGAAATATCATCTGACATCATTTTTCTAAACCAGTACGATGGAGAAATCATAATCGACGATGAACCGGTTGCCCTCAATGGCACATTCCTGATTAAATACTACAACAGCAGCCTACAAATTGGAAAAAAAACATTCAAATCTTTCGAGTCAACGCATCTCAACCCTCTCCCAGCCATCCTGCAACAAACGTCAGCACAGCACCACGAAGTGGAAGAAACGTTATCGCTGGAGCTTATAAAAGAATTACATGCAAACAACACCCGCTACATTCAACTCTTAAGGACAAAAGTGGAAAATAGGACAGTAATGAGCATTGGAGTCTGTCTACTATTCGCACTCGTCATCATCATAGCCATAGTCTTCAGAAAAACAGTAGCAAGTACCAAATCAACGCTCAGCACCATCAACGCAGACTCACAGACCAAATCCCCACCAACATCTCCACCATCACCTTTACCAGCACCTTCACCATCACCTGTTCCAAGGGCTACAACTTCCCGCATAAGCCAGATACCATTCTTCTAAGTAAACGAGGACGTTTACTCTTAAGGGCGGAGGAGTTAACGCAACATAATATGCAGGCAAATCCAACACATGCCGCATTCAAGTCGTCGGGTCAGCAAGTCTGCTGACCGCCACACCGGTCATCAAATGCCAACGTCAGCAACGTTCCTACGATCGACGCGCTCCTCACATCAAGGTGCCAAATTGCAGTGACAGCGTTTATTAGGTATTTAAGGTAGAGATAAGTTATTCATTTTGTTCAGTTCATTTTAAGAGGCAGAACCTCTGCCAGTTTAAGAAATAAATATAATTTTTTTAAAGTAAATGAATTAACCGTAATTTAATTTATACACAACTTTGTATTGTAACATTTCTGCTTAAAATTGCTCACTTGTGCATATAACTGTAATAATATCAAGTACAACAAGTGACTTTCTGGTACTTTCACCCAAAATGTTGCATTCAAATACTCGTATATGTATTTAAAAAAATAATTTTGTAACATGAAAGTACGCTGTTCTACGCCTACATACCAAAATTTTAATTTGTTTCTACAAATAATCAATTTTACAAGATCTTCTGCTGATGGGGTGTAAAAACTTCATTTGACACGTTTTTAGCAAATTCATCAAAGAATCAAATTCAATAAAAAAAAAAAATAATAATATAGAAAAACATTTTTTACAAAATGGGTTTAAATTAATTAATAAAATTAGTTTTCGGGAATCATAAAATCACATAGAGGATTTATTTCTAATCTAACTATCAAATGGCTTTGCCAAAATGTAAATAAGTATTTTCTTAGCTGCAGAAGTTAAAAACTATAGGTCAGTAAGTGCTGAAACCTCCAAATAGGATTTTTTTTTAAATATCGGTTATAATGCGGCAGGAGGTGAAAATCCCCTGGCTGATTAACATTAAAGTGCGCAACATCCTTTATATGGAAATTAACTGACTGTATCTCATAAACAAACCAGAGTACTCTGAGCTGGTTCAATTCAGCATTCTTGTCTTCTTGATCTTCAGTGCTCTGTTAAGATTAATAAAGTGCGTGATTTGGTCGCATGTAGTTACCCCACTTGTCCTTTGGAGTGAATTCCAAAGTGTACGTGTCCTGTAGCAGACGATATTTTAACATAAAGATGTTAGCGCCACTTCCAGGTGGGTAAATATGTGTGATGGACACTGGCGACTTGCTTAGTAGTTTGCCGTAAATTCACATCGACGGACAGACAGAGTTGAGATATCCACTTTTTTTTAATTCCACTATGGTAGTAATAAATAGGTAAGTACATACCAAGATTGGTTAAAATATCTATGTATATCGACAATCTTTACGTCACTATATTTCAAACTCCAACTGAACTGAGGAATAACTATCCAAGGGTTGATATTGTATATGTACATGTACGTTAACTTAGTAGTCCTAAATCAAATGTTAAAATATCTCTTAAATTATAGTGCCGCTCGTGATCCCATTATATATTTACAAGGCTATTTGCACCCACCATAATCCCCTAGATTAAATGAAAAGATAAGGCTTTACAAACTTATAGTATGAAACAATAATCGGGA
Source organism: Pocota personata (assembly GCA_963082735.1). Taxonomy (NCBI): domain Eukaryota; kingdom Metazoa; phylum Arthropoda; class Insecta; order Diptera; family Syrphidae; genus Pocota; species Pocota personata. The sequence goes on from OY720429.1 coordinate 74,648,775, forward strand.
CCATACGCAGTCAGGTTTTGATAATACGTGTGATAAAAGGACTTGTTTTCTCTTGTATACAAAATGCTTAACACGGCTTATATTGTATAATAGTAATATGATAAAATAAAAATGTAGTTTCTGTATGTGACTTAGATTTTTTCATAAATTTGGTTGATATCCATCATTTACCTCTCTCTAGTCTGATTTGGAAACTTGCATAACTTTGTAAAAAAAAGTATTCAACTTAACCTCGATCCACTAAGTATCAGCCGAAGAATAGTGTGAGGAAGTGAAGAATAAAACTAAGAAAAAGCAATATACCTATACATGTAATATGGTTTATGTGGATCGACTTCGTTATCTTTAATTTTTAGTGAATTCGTTTTCATTTGCGATTTTATTAAACATGATATAGAAACCTAAAATAAATTATCGCTCTGGGAAAATTTGAAGAAACAAATTAAAATGAGTGTGACTAACAAATAATGAGACCGTATTGTACGAACTCGCCGTACGGCTTTATATTTGTTTCTCTCAACAAATTCATATTTGTCCTTTATTTCAAAAACGGTCAATTTCTTTCTTTCCATAGTTCAAATAGTTGATTTCTGGTTGTGTGTATCAGGGTCAAACGAACCAATCGAAAAGGTATTTTCAATGACGAATAATGTATAGTCCTCAGAAAAATCACTTATGAAAGTTGTTACTTAAAGGAATATTAGTTAATAAATTCAATTTCAAAATAATGGACATTGTTAAAGTCCAATGATGATGTTCTGAAAAAATTCACTCCGGGAAAAAACACAACTAGCGTAGTCAAATACAAATCTCAAATTAGGTTATATAGGGCTTTCAAGAGGGACATAACAATTCTGTATTTTAATACAAACGCACGTTTAAACTTTTTTCCATCCTCTCCGATTACTTACCTTGTCGCGGTGGGGATGCTCAGTAGGATCTAGTGATCCTGGAGGGCGATTGCAGCAGGGTTACCCAAGCTGTAAGGTCTCCAGAGGAAGGTCCGAAACTAAAGAGTAATCAACCTCATTCCAGTGGCGGTGTGAGCAGATAGTAAACCGTACCCAAGGATGCAAGGCTGAGGGTCAAATCACGCTAACGAGCTCTTTCAAGTGCCCTGACAAGGACCTGTCGTAAGTTACCTTATCGCAGCAGAACCGCCTATGTTGCGATGGACAGTTTCCATACTGGCTTACTCGTGGGAACATGCATAAAAGTATACAAACAAAAACAAATACTAAAAGTAAAATAGATGAGACCGGTCCTCCTTTGAAACCGGATGGTAGCACGGCGATCAAGCTGTTTACCGTTAATACCAACATTATACACAAAGTATTCAAGATGAGACCGGTCCTCCTTTAAAACCGGACAGTAGTACGGCGATCAAGCTGTTTACCGGTAAAACTCCAAAGGCACTGGGCAGAAAAAGGATTGTGGATTTACATGGTCTTTCTGCTGCCAAATGCCGCACGGAGCCTAGCAAATGTACTTTGCAAACTAACAAGGACTCTTCGGGAGCGGGTTGTAGCTCCGGCTCACGACAAGTCGCTCCCTCAAAACAGACGTACAAAGATCGTCACTCAGCTGGCCATATTCTCCAAAAATTCGCGCAAAATTTCGGATAATAAAATGAATGATAGGGTGAAAACCCTAGTCGATTGGGCCAAAAAGACCATCAGTACTCAATCTGATAAGTCCAGCAGAAATTTCACGTCTAAAAGACAAAGATCGTTGGAAGAATCCGGGACGGACTCAAAAAGACCTAAAGTGCACAACATCAGCACCTCCTCCAGGCCATCCAACGTGACATCGAAGTCGTACAGTGAAGTACTCAAGGACAGGTTTTTACTGGCTGTCATCGATAAGAACGATATCGATGGTAAAGGGTGGTTAAATTTTAAGGGCCGAAGTTGAATGTGAACCACTCCTAAACGTCAAGTTTTTTTCTGCATTTCATTTGACATTTCTCAATTTCAGACTAACTCATTTTGAACCATGGAAAGATACACAATCGAGCAACGCGTTAAAGTTATTCAGAAAAGTTATGAAAATGGGCGTTCAAATCAAAATGCATATCGTGCATTTCGTGATTCTTTCGGTCAATTTAATCGTCCAAATGTGCGTACAATCGGAAAAATCGTGCAAAAATTTGTGCAAACCGGGTCTGTAGGAGATGTGAAAACACCAGTGCATGCTCGTACAGCTCGTACTGCAGAAAATATTGCTGCTGTTCGCGATAGTGTGGCTGAAGAGCCGTCCACCTCAACTCGTCGTCGTGCCCAACAATTGCACCTCTCACGCTCGTCGTTGATGAACATTATGCATAAAGACTTGTATTTACGCGCTTACAAGGTGCAATTGACTCAAGAACTAAAGCCTCTTGACCATTTCAAGCGTCGTCGATGGTCACAATGGTGGCAAGAAATGGCAACAGTGGATGATCAATTTTCGAAGAAAATCATCTTCAGTGATGAGGCACATTTTCACCTCAGTGGATTCGTCAGTAAGCAGAATTGCCGCATTTGGGCGAATGATAATCCAAGAGTGATTGTCGAAAAACTAATGCACCCACAAAGAGTGACTGTTTGGTGCGGTTTATGGGCTGGCGGCATCATCGGGCCGTATTTTTTCCAAAATGAGGCCGGTCAGGCAGTTACTGTGAATGGTCCGAATTTTATGGCCCGAATTGGAAGATATGGATGTGGACGATATATGGTTTCAACAGGATGGTGCCACTTGCCACACAGCTAACGAAACAATGGCTCTTTTGCGCGACAAATTCAATGGCCGTGTTATCTCACGTGGTGGCGATGTCAATTGGCCGCCAAGATCATGTGATTTGACACCGTTGGACTTCTTTCTTTGGGGTTATTTGAAAGAAAAGGTGTACGTCGATAAGCCAGCAACAATTCAAGAGCTAAAGAATGAGATAATTCGGCACATTAACGGCAGCCATTTGGCCGATATTTTGTTCCATACATAATTGAACCATACCAATATTATCATAATAAAAAGAAATGACAGTAATTTCCTAAATAATTTGTGTTTCATTCGAAATCAACATCGGCCCTTAAAACTTAACCACCCTTTACAATTACTCCAGATAAATGGAGGATGATCCCAGCCAAACTGGCGACTTGCTTTCTTGGCAGCATGAAGGAAAATCCCGACCCTCCACCCAACTGTCGTGACGGCGGTTGGCATCAAGGCCAATCTCTTTAAGCTAGCGATTAGCAAACTAGGGGAGGTTTGGCCTGGTGCTAAGCTTGAGGTCGTAGCTAGAGAGGATATCCCATGCAGACCAAGAACTCACACCTGGATCCCAGCCGAACCCTCTAACACGGAGGACATTATCCGGATCCTCCAAATCAGCAACCCGTCGCTTCCTACTCACAACTGGAAGGTAGCCAAGCTGGAGGAGCAGAGAGGACTTTACAGATTGGCGTTAATTGTGATCAATAAAGAATCTCTTGCTCCTTTGGCGAAGACTGAAGGTGTGATTAGCTATGGGTTCGATGCCATAACCTTCAAAGTCTACAAAAGGGACGAGGTGGATGTTGAAAAACGTACCCCTCATCCTTCAGACCCTACTGTAGGTATTATAGACACTGAGAAATCAATCTCCTTCCCTTCAATGGAGCATGATGACTCTCCATCTTTAGTCGATGACGGTTCGCTATCAAACTTGGAGAAGGTTGATATCTCAGACAAAGCACCTTTGAGTGAGGATGAACTTCTTGGCTTATCCTCAGACTCGGATGGCTTGAATACCACTTTGGTGGAGGTTTCTCTTCCTGATTGTAGCGACAATGCTGCAGCTAATTCAGATTAAACTCCATCACTCCAAAACGGCTTCGGCCGGTCTTCTTCTCCGTCTCTCTAGGGATAGGGAAGATATTGTCTTGATCAAACAACCTTGAGTTGTCAACAACCTGGTTTGTGGACTCAGCACTCCTGGATACTACTCGTATTCCCTGTATGTCAAGGATAAGGGTAAACCTAGATCGTGCATATTGGTAAAAAGTAACATTAAAGTAATTTTACTTCTTATTACAGTGATCGGGATATAACCGTAGCGTTGCTAGAAACAAACAAACGCTCCTATTATCTAGCATCAGCTTATCTCGCCCACGACATTATGGACCCTCTTGGACCCAATATGGCACGGCTGGTCGCAGACGCTGAAAAAACTAAAACGGGAGTCATAGTTGGCTGTGATGCTAATGCTCACCACTCCGCGTGGGGTAGCTCTGATATTAACGAAAGAAGTGAGTTGCTTTTTGACCATATTTTAAAAACTTACCTCATTTTGTGTAACATCGGTAACGAACCTACATTTATAATTAGAAACCGTCAGAAGGTTCTCTTGTCTCCGACAACATTAATCAAATGACCAAGAACTGGAATGCATCTGGTGAACACTCTTTTTCTGACCACCGATACCTTCAATTTAGTCTTGACGACGATCCTCTAGGCCCATTGGTTTACAGAAATATCCGTAATACTAACTGGCCCAAATATAGGGAAACTTTAAAGAAATTGGTTAATTCCGACACTCTAAAGTCCCCGAATAATACTCAAGAGCTTGATTGCATAGTCAAGGACCTTACCTTGGCTCTCAATAAAACGTTGTCTTCCTCTTGTCTTTCGGTTAAGGTTAGGGGTAAGAAAAAAACACACTGGTGGACCTCTGACCTTGGACCACTCAGGAATACCTGCAGACAACTTTTCAACAAATGTAAAAGTACAAGAGATGCATCTGACTGGGACTCGTACAAAGAATCACTAAATACATATAAAAAAGAATTGAGGAAAGCCAAACGTAATTCTTGGAGACTCTTTTGTGGTAAAATAGGAGAATCTTCTGAGGCGTCTAGGCTGAGAAAAATCCTCTCGACAAATCCTTCAGTACCTAGCTGTTTACTAAAAACAGATAGGTCTTGAACAACTTCTAGTGTAGACACGTTAAATTTACTTATTGATACACACTTCCCAAGTAATTCCCTAACTGCCAACAATATTGACTCTATCAAGTCAAATGCTCAAAAAACCAACCTTTCAAGTCTGATTGCGCAGGACAAACTCCTTTGTGCGCTACATAGCTTCAAACTATATAAATCCGCTGGACCAGCATAACACCTGCTAGTTCTAAAAAATATTTTTCAGAGCTGTCTGAATCTGGTCCATATACCGCATATATGTGGTATCCATACCCAAAGGTGGTAAATATTCACATGCGAGTAAAAAAGACCTCAGACCTATTAGTCTATCATCTTTCCTTCTAAAAACACTGGAACGACTGATTGATATCCACTTACGTGATAGTATTGACACACGACTACCGTCCACGGCTCAACATGCATACTGTAAGGGCAAATCTGTCAAAACAGCATTGCATACGTTAGTCAATAAAATCGAATACTCCATGTATCATAAGGAATACACGATGGTAGCTTTTCTAGATATTGAAGGCGCTTTTAACAACGTCTACTCATCTGGGATAATAAAAGCACTGTCAAATCTGAAGGTATCCTATCCCCACTTCTTTGGAATCTGGTGGTCAATGAACTACTGTTAATCCTGGAAGCTGAGAGTTGCGAAGTTATCGGACGATGTTGCTATAGCAGTCTCCGGTAAACACCTCACTACCTTAACAGACCTCCTACAAAACGCTTTGAATAAGCTATCTAGATGGACAGCTCGGTGTGGTCTAGGAGTGAATCCCCACAAAACCGAACTAGTCCTCTTCTCAAGGAAATACAAAATCCCACCTTTTGACCCTCCATCCCTTAATGGAACAAGCTTAATTTTCTACAACGAAGCAAAATACCTGGGTCTTATTTTGGATAGGAAACTAAGCTGGAAATCTAATATACAGGAAAGAGTTAAGAAAGCCACTGTCGCACTCTTCTTTTGCAAAAAAGTCATCAGGTGCAATTGGGGCTTACAACCCAGACTAACTCACTGGCTCTATATCTCGGTCATTAGACCGATCCTCATGTAGGGGGTAGTTGTCTGGTGGACTGCCTTGGATAAGGCAATAAACCAGAAGTTATTAAGCAAAGTCCAACGTTCAGCTTGTCTGTGCATTAGTGGAGCACTGCGGACGACACTGCGGACGACACCTTCCGCAGCTATGGACATTCTTTTTCATTTAACACCCCTTGATATCTATGGCAGGCAAATGACAGCTAACTCAACTATTCGCCTTAAAGCTACTTCACAGAGGTTTAAAAAAATGTATGGCCATATCCATATTAAATAAAAGCAAAAGCTTGCTGGGTATGCCTATCGCTACATGCAAACTTAAATTAAAGCTGGATGCTACCGTAAAGACAAATTTTAGGTGGACAAGGAGTACAACTTCTCTAGTACAAAACAGATTTGGCCCATGCTGGATCTGAAACGCTCTATTTGATTTCTCTAAATAGGAAGCATATTAGTGCTGTTATAGGTGTCATTACTGGACACTGTCTAATAGGCAAGCATGCAACAAGGTTTGGCGTATTCTCTAACGATTTCTGCAGAAGCTGCATGGACGAGGAGGAGGAAGAGACTATTCTTCACCTTCTTTGCACCTGCCCAGCTCTCTCCCAAAGAAGGAAACTCCACTTAGGAGCCTTCTGTTTCAATGACCTAAATAATCTGAATAAAATTGACGTTAGGTACATTCTACGCTTCATCAGAAGCTCTAAATGGTTCAACGAGTAGTCTAGAGGCCACGTTTCAAACACATGTGGTATCACAATGGACCTATTATTGGTCTAAGTGTGTTGGCTTCTTTTGCTGACAACCACTTCAACCTAACCTAACCTAAACTTTTTTTATGATCTGTCAATGTCAAAACGTCAGCCAAGGTTTACGTTTTTGTCATGGTGAAACTTTACGCGCAACGTTTGGAAATTATTAAAAATTACTACCGAAATTCTGAGTCGGTGGTCGAAACTTTAAAAACGCTTACTTCAATTTTCGGTCATAATAATCGTCCCACCAGACAGTCTGTGCGTGCTATAGTGGATAAATTCGAGTCAATATATTCACTATCGAATGTTCCTATGCCAGTGAGATAACGCACCAAGTCCACATTCTGGCGAATTTAGGGTAAAGATCTTGGCCTACACCCTTACAAGATCAAATTAAGTCAAGAACTAAAGCCTCTTGAACTTTTGAAGCGCCGAAACTTCTCCGATTGGGCTCTGCAAAAGTTTGAAGAAAATCCTGAATTTCATCAAAAGATCATAATTTTTGACTTAATGGCTTTGTCATTAAGCAAAATATGCGTTATTGGACAGCACCAAACCTACATGTGCTTCAAGAGAATCCATTGCATCCACAAAAAGTGTATGGATCTCATGCCGGAGGTGTGATTGGACCGTATTTTTTCGTCGATGAAAATGATCGCCATGTTACGATCAATGGAATACGCTATCGTGCCAGGTTGGACGACTATTTTTGGCCAGAATTGGATGGACTTGATATCAGTGATGTGTGGGTCCAACAGGATGGTGCCACATGACAGACAGCTGGTCAAACAATTGATCTATTGAGGGTGAAGTTCGGAAATTGTGTAATCTCGAAAAATGGTCCGGTCGAATGGCCAGCTCGCTTATGCGATTTACCGCCGATGGATTCATTTGTATGGGGCTACGTTAAGTCGTTGGTTTATGCCAACAAGCCAACAACGTTAGAGGAGCCCAGGAACAATATCGAACGTGAAATTGCCAACGTTCCGACCGATAAGTGTAGAAGAGTGGTGGAAAATTGGCTTCAAAGAATCGATCGCTGCAAACGTGCTCGCGGTGATCATATGAACGAGATCGAACTCCATACTTAAGTTTAACATGTGTACTACACATTCCAGTTCGTGTTTTGCGTTCATGTGAATAGCCCTACTGAGTGGCGATGTAAGAATACCTCTGAGGTAAGGTAAGCCTATTATACGAGACGATTAAAGTTCATTCAGAGGAAGTAACCTTGATGATACTATCAGCAAATTTCTTCTCTGACTCCAATTCTCACATCGCCACCACAGTCAGGAAAAATCCTACACATTTACGTTAATTTGATACAATTAAAGCAGAAGAATAAAACCAAAACACGTTCCCATTTATTTTAGCTTAAATATAAATCCACTGCTCATAGATGGGATTTTTACGTAGACGTATGTTTCAAACTGATAACTTGATCCTCTTTAAATTCAAGCTTAATCATCTAGAAGATTCAATCAAACCTCCTCCGTATTTTTTTATTTCAATTTTTTTATTTCTTTAATTTTCTTTTATTCTCTTCACCCGCAGTTGTTTTCTTTGGTCTTTCCTTTTGCAACGAGAATGAAATTTTTTTTTTTTTGTCTGCCGATTTTCGTGTATGCTTTCATCCACACAGCCATTAGTAAGGATAATGAATGAGATTTAAATCCTTAAATACATTACAATGAAATTGCGAATTCAAATAAATGCGACAGGTAGAGCAACAAAATGGAAAGAATGGAATGAAAGCTGAAGGTAAAAAAAGAAGATTAAATAGAAGGTGGCTTTGTGGCTTCCGAGTTTTCTTTTGCAGCCAGAAAATTGGAATGATGGAGATTTGTAGAGCGTTTCGTTGAACGGCAATGAATCGAAATGTCCACAGAATTGCTTTACACAAATATATAGTAGGAAATATAACGTTGAGAAGAAGAAATGGAATTAATTTAGTCGCTACAGTTTAAACGACTTTAAAATTTACAAATTGACGTACTTAATTGGGGGGAAAAATTGTGACTTATTTTTCAACGGTGTCGAATATACATACAACGGGAATGAATATACATACTTATGTATCAATTTTTGTAACAAATTTCAAGCAATTTATATGTAGGTAAGAGTATGTTTATTCTTTAGAAAAAATCAAAAGATTTGCGATTAGAACTTCAGGATATGAAAACGCATGGTTCCACGAGACGCGCTGACTTCCGCAATTTGTAATGTCTGTATTTATTTTTTATAAACTTTTTCATACTAATGTTTTATGCGGAAATCCTCATATTAGCATTCATTAAGTCAAAAAACTCAATTTTTGAACTAAAACGCTGTGGTCGTGTCATTATCTTGCTCTAAAAATGCAGGCACATCCAAATCATTGAGATGTACTTGAAAACATAATTGGGCACGCCAGTCGGCTGTGATTGGTCGAAAGACCTCGATTTGACTACAAAACTAGTGAGCTTCTTGTGAGGTATTGGACTGGATTCCTGGTATAAGCATACTAAAGAAACGATTTTAGCGCAAAAATAAGAATAAAGCAGAAAGAATGAAAAGCTTCGAGTTTGACATTCATGGAGTTGACTAAATTCTTAGTCACTTTGACTAAAACTTTCCCAGGAATACTGAATGTGTCAAATTGTTGTTGATATTGAAATTCATCTCATTTACTGATCATTCTATAGCAATTTATTTAAAAAAAAAAACGGGAGCTGCCTTGTTTAAGTAAAAGCAAATGCCAAAAGGCAGACCAATCATCAAATTATGCCAATTTTGCATACTGGGTTTTCGAGTATCAGGAACCTTGTACGAGTATGTTGCGTTAGCTAATTGGGTAACAGCATGGTCTCTTGCTACTGGCTGGCTTCTTATTAGTTCGTGCCGAAGGGTGGAATTTGAAAAGTCTCGAAAAATCGATAATACATTCAAAATTACCTCTATTCATATCGATGGAAATTGGAGGCCCTATCAATTGCCTGTACTTCCTCCTAGACCTTAAAAGTTGAGGTGCTTTAACCTTCACCCATCACCGTCTTATATGTATGTCCTGCTAATATTAGTCGAATGGAAAAAATTTTATATCAGAAATATATTTAAAAAATGTTGCTCAACCTGCGCTGGTACATGGGAGTCGGACAGAATCTCGAAAACCCAAAATCCCGAAAACCCAAAGTCCCGAAAACCCAAAATTCCGAAAATCCACAATCCCGAAAAGCCAAATTCCCTAAAATGAAAGTGAACACCTCGCACCCACTCCAAATCCTACAGTGACCCCAAGCAGGGGGTTGCAGGGGGGCAGCATGCCCCCCAATACATATTCTACTGTTTATGCATTGTGGATATAATATATATATATTTGAACATTTGACAAATTTGTTAGATTTGTTTTAGATGCAATTTTGTGTCACTTTTTTCATTAAATAAAAGTCATACCCTATCCTCCCACTCCCCTTCCCCCGGCTTTGTGACTTTATTTTAGCACTTCTATCATCCTTCTCAGGCATAGTAGTTTTCATTTCGAAAAATCTGAGGAAAAAAAAATAACCCATCTGAGATCTCTATTAACGTAGTAATTAACTTACGAGTATCAAGATGGCAATGTTTGTAGAAGCACCTTTGACTTACCAAATAAATTGCGTAATATATTATCTGCCCTGCGTAACCATAATGGACACAAACTGACATTAAAACATTTTACCAAAAGAGGCATAAAACATAAGTAGGTACCGATGTTCGTTATTAGGCTACAAACGCATGGGTCTCACCGCAATATCAACCCGGCTTCATGGAATAACTTCATTAGCGATAAATGAAATGAATGCCAAAAGTTAATAGCTCTTCATTTAATTACAATGGTTAATAGTCTTAACCCTATTGTAACATAATGATGCATTGAAAGCAACATCCCTCAAACGCAAAGCAACCAGTGTTGTCAACTACGCCTGTTTATATGTTTTTCTATTTCGTCATTTCTGAGAAAAGATAAAAGCTCCATTTTTATTACCATTCAAATGGCATAATTTCGAATGAATTCGATTAAATGGATGTTAAGACATTGTGCCTTAAGAAAGAATTACCAGGAGGAGTTGCAGAAAAGCAAGCGGAAAATCGATAGAACAGACATTTGTAGCTAATTAAAGAGAGATTTAGTGCTACGGATGTCCGAAATTTGATGTCTTTATCTGAGCTGGCAGGACAACACCAGAATCTTATTTGAGCTGGTATCTAGTATAAAATTCTAGAAGAATTTTATGATGTCGATATTTATCGTGTTAATTGAGTCACTTAAGTACTTGAAGCAAATACCTACAAATGCATTCATACAAGGTGTTTCTTTCGACAGCTGCTTTGCGATCTGGTGGAACACTGAATTAGGTCAAACTATTCGCATTATGGAGTTATGCAATGAGAAAAAAAGTAAGAATGAAACCCTTATACTGAGACTATAAGGTGCCTGTCACAAAGCAGATTGAAATTTGGACAATACTTGAGAGCTAACTAATAACGGTATGTGAAAACAGTGCATGAGAGACTATTAGAGTTCAAGATCAAAATGTCTAGATTTTTAACGTTCAGTTTTATTTCGTACCATATAACAAAAGAACAGCTCAATCGATTTCAATGCAGTTTTCTTTTTCGACCTGTTGACTATTTCTCCGAAAAATGATTGAAGATACATTCCATTATTGGCTGACACTAAGAAGCTCAACACTCAATAAATGTATTTCATACGTTGGGAGAAAATTATTTGAATGCCTCATTAAATTTGAAACATATGTCGGCTAAACTAGAGATATGTCTAATTGCTGTATGAAGATCTACTAGGATTAGAAAAATTCTGTGAAAAAAAGTCCGCGTGAGCATATACGAGTAGCTCAGATTAATAGAAAACTCACAATAAGCATTTAAATTGTTTGAAAAGTTTTACACGTATAACCTCAGAAGGGCTAAAAAAAACTTTTTGTATTTTTTTCATCTCTAATAAAGATACATACATATGTACATACATCTCTTCACAACCAACAGTTGCCATTGCAAGTGCGTGAGAAAGAAGTTGATAGTTTTGTCTGTTTAATATATCGTGTTTATTCAGTTTCTTGTTTAGGCTTAGATACCTACTCTGTTTATGTGCACGAAAAACTGACTCATTAATATTAAGGGATACATTATATATAATAGTGCACGTAAAGAACACGCAATATTTATCACCTTAACCGTAAGAAAGGAAAAAATATCTACATCTATGAATTTCCAAAACAAGCTTAAATTTCAAAACAGAAAGGCCACGGGAGAGTGCCTGGCAGATTTTTGGTACGCGCGAAGCCGGACGGGACTGTTACTGTAAATTATATAAATAAATAATTATTATAGCATCAATAGGGAACACGATTGAGCATTGTACATCAGTCCGTACTTAACATTTTTGAGCTAGATAAATCAAATTTTATATCGGACAACTTCTGCTTTACACTAGTTTTCAAAGGCACTTTCAGCAATTGTATCTAGCTTCAGGACATTCATATTTGGTATTAAGCATTTCTCGGTAAACGACTTCATGCGAATATCAATAATTAATGAAGGAAACATAAAATGACATATGTATGCATTTTTAAAAAAATTGCTCGGAATCGAAAAAATTGTCTTAACAAAGGCGTTTTATTAGAAAAAAAAATCATTTATTTTTTCCATTTTAATAAATTGGTATAATATTTAATTATTTTGATTACTTTTATATCAGTACTTTGATTACAAACAAGGATAGGGTATCTTCCCATATATTTTATCTACCTTTTTGCCCTGCTTTATTCTTTTAAAAATTAAAACGCTCTATTTATGCATATACCTATGCACATATGTTCGAACCCGACTTAATTAACCTTAATATTTATGTTCACCCTCAACTTTTTACTTGCAAGTATTGATTACGTGAAAAAATTAAATTCGATCTTGAGATTTTGATCAATCCTGGTATTATAATACTATAATGGAGAATCTCTAAAAGTGGGTCTCTCAATTCTGTCTGTCTATATGTCTGTATGTTCCTACGAGTATGTCCGACTGCAGCTGAACAGAATTTCTTCAAACTTCATATCTGGAGTTGGAGGTGAAATTGGAATTTTCATTCTAACGCCAAAATTAACGGTACATTTTAAATAATGAAAATGACTTCAACAATTTTGTTAAAATTAACTATTTGAGTTGAGGTTGACATATGACAATAGATGGCGCACCAAGTTTTTGCCAAAAAATACATATAACTGTATTTTACTTATTAGCTTGTTTCTGAAAATTTGCTTTTCCTCCGCTATTATTCTATCGATTTTCTTCGAAATAAATATTTGAACAATACTTGACATATACAAGATTATATTATACCAAGTTTTGGAAAATCTGAAAACAAATTGTTGTTTTTAACAAATTCAACAAATTTAAAATCTGAGTGATTGCAATTAAGCAACATGTACTCGTTTGTACATAGATGCAAGTACTTGTGACCATTTCTAATAGGAAAATTCTTCTGATTACATAACACTTTTATTGAAGTTCTACTTTCTTCTCTTGTCATTGAAATTTTAGACTTTCCCCAAAAAATGTTTTGCTCAAGTCGTGATCTTTGAAACTGGCACCTAAAATTTGGTCATTTTCTCAAAAACCATTCACCTTGCGAAAAGTGTTTCAGGCAATAATTGTTTAGCATGACATTTTCCACAATTTTTGTCATAACCATTTGTTTGATTTGTTGCTCCGTGGGAGCACAAACTTGAATTGAATTTTACCACCTACGGATAGCCTCACACACTTTGCTTTGTATGTGACTTCCAGAATCTACCGGATGACATAGAAAGCTGAAACTTTGCACACTTATTGCACCGACCACGGTGTAGAGCGTAGCGTAGCCAATTATATGATTTCGAAGAAAGGGTGTTTCAGGGAATATTTTAGTAAATGCTGAAATGTACATAAATCGTTGTCAAAGCCGGCTCCTCTGCGAAAAAAAAACCCACATCTTTTACCGTCAATTCCCTATTGCTGACTGAAAAATTCATTGGTATACACAAGAGATTTTTCACTGAGAAGCTGCTTGTGGCCAGTGTTGTCATCGTAACATATTTGATGTCATTGGTGACATAATTATTTCAGTGGTGACACATCAAAATCTAATTATGCTGACATAATTTTAATCAGAAATACAAAAAAAAAAAAAAAAAAATGGAAAAGGAAAAATAATTAAGAAAACAAATTGTAAAAAATATTTTTGTGAGAGTGCTTTTGGCAACATAGCGTACGCCAAAATATTACTGAAAAAATATGTATACACCCCACCATGCGACATATGAAGTAAAAGCGAAACTTTCAAGTGTCCAAAAATATAAATTAAATTTTTTTTTTTTTTGATAATATTTCTTGAACAAAAATCTCAAAAACCAGGACATTAGTGATGGACAATAAACTTAAAATCAAACTTTGAAATCTTGGTTCCTATACTACCTACCAGAATTACCAAAAAAAGGTTAAAGGTATTGAAGAAGCGTGTAGCGAACTATCGTTCAATAGAAATTCTACCGGCTATAGAAACGATTATGGAGCAGATCATATCAGATCGAATAAGAGAATTCATTGAAAAGCATAATTTGATAAGTAAAAGTCAATACGGGTTTCTAAGAAGAAAATGTACCAACCAACTCCCTAGCAATTTTAACAATTTGATCAACACCATCCTGAGCAAGCGTCATCACGTAATAGTCCTATTTTTGGACTTCAGCAAAGATTTTAATACCCTGGACCACAAAAAACTTATCGATGCTTTAGGAAGAATGAGAATCAGAGGAAAGCTATCGGACTGCCTATTGAACTACCTTCAAGATAGAACATTTCACTTTAAAATCAACAGTTCGTATAGCAGTGAATATGGAGTTCTTCACTGAGTTCCACAAGGGCCTAAGTTTGATCGCCTACTTTTTATATTATTTCAAAGGAAGTGTTCCATTTGCCTAGACGACACGGCAATCGTAGTTTATCGTTCATCTCTGGAAGAAGTAGCACGAGTCATGCAGCCCGAATTTAACACTACAGGAAGACGGTGTCACGACAATGGTCTGGCGATCAAAGAGCCGAAGACCCACGTATAGTTTTAAAAACCTTTAGATGTTCCAATTCGGAAAACTGCGAAAACAAGTACATCATAGACTGCATTTTCTGTAGGAGCCGCATTTTAATGAACTGTGGAACTAGCTGAGAGGATCTCTGTTTGCGCGGGCAAATCAACCAATTGTGTACAAAAACTAGAGTACCATGCTCTCATCGAGGTTAGGTTGAGGTATGGCGTACGAGCGTGGGGAGGTGCGGCGCAAACGCATATCGAGAAACTACAAATCATCCATATATTAGGTGCGCAACTAAGTTCGATTTTGACATATCCTAAACGTCATGAACCGAGCTTAGACATATGGTAAACAAACTGTTTTGACGCAATAGTGATTTTGTTTTGGCGTCACATACTTTTCATCTTCTTCTTTAGGTGGCGCTACAGTCCGGGGTGGACCTGGGCCTCAACCAATACGCCTCACCAGTTAGCGCGATCTTTGGCTAACTGCCTCCAGTTGCGCACTCCAAGTAGGTTGAGGTCCCCTTCCACTTGTGCGCGCCACCTAAGGCGAGGTCTTCCTCTACTGCGTTGTCCCTCCGGGTTGGAATCGAAGACTCTTCGGGCCGGAGCGTTGGTGTCCATTCGCTCTACATGTCCTAGCCATCTTAGACGACTGATGCGCACTTTTCTGACCAGGTCGATGTCGCTGTACAGCTCGTAGAGTTCGCTGTTAAATCTTCTCCTCCAAAGCCCGTCAACGCAAACGGGATCAAAAATCACTCGAAGAATTTTGCGTTCGAAACGACCAAGAAGATCTTCATCCGCTTTTGCTAGTGTCCATGCTTCTGCGCCATAGAGCAGGACAGGGATGATAAGGGTCTTATATAGAGTCTCCTTAGTGTTTCTTGACATGGCCTTACTAATCAATTGCCGTCTTAGGCCAAAGAAACAGCGGTTGGCAAGTGTAATTCTTCGCTTGATTTCTGCTGAGGTGTCATTATCAGAGTTTACCGCGGAGCCGAGGTAGACAAAGCCCCTAACTACCTCAAAATTGTAGCTGTCTATCGTGACGTTCTGTCCGATTCGTCGATGTTGTGTGTCCCTTCTTGTTGACAGCATATATTTTGTTTTACCCTCATTCACCACCAAACCCATTTTTGCCGCTTCTGCACTTATACTTGCAAACGCACCAGTGACAGCTCGCTGTGTTCTGCCAATAATGTCAATGTCATCAGCGTATGCAAGAAGTTGTACAGACTTTTGGAAAATTATGCCCCTGGTGTTGGCTTGTGAGTTTCGCACAATTTTCTCAAGAATGATGTTGAAGAAGTCACATGACAGAGCGTCACCTTGTCTAAATCTTTTTTTGACATCAAAGGTCTCGGTGAGATTGTTTCCAACCTTTATGGAGCAGCGAGCGTTCTCCATCGTCATTCTGCACAATCTGACAAGTTTGGCAGGGATGCCAAAACTAGACATGGCTCTGTATAGCTCGTCTCTATAAATGCTGTCATATGCGGCCTTAAAATCAATAAAAAGATGATGAGTATCGATCTGGACTTCTTGGGTTTTCTCCAGGATCTGCCGTAGTGTGAATATTTGATCGGTCGTGGACTTACCGGGCCTAAAACCGCACTGATAGGGACCAATCAGATCGTTGACGAATGGTTTCAGGCGCTCACACAGTACAGCAGACATGATCTTATACGCAATGTTCAGGAGACTGATGCCTCTATAGTTGGCGCAGTTTAGAGGGTCTTTTTTCTTGTGGGTCGGGCAAACGATGCTGAGGTTCCATTCATCAGGCATACTTTCTTCTGACCAAATCTTGGAGACGAGTTGGTGTATGCTCTCCACCACGTCATCTCCCGCCGCCTTAAACAGCTCGGCAGTTAAGCTGTCCGGTTCAGCAGCCTTGTTGGATTTAAGCTTAGATATTGCTATCCTCACTTCATTTTGGTCAGGTGGACGGAAATCTTGGCTTTCATCATCCATGTTGAATGGTTCATTCTGCCTGACAGCGGAATTTGTGTCCTCTTCGCCGTTTAGCAGTCTGCAGAAATGGTTTTTCCATGTCCTCAGCACCGACTGTGACTCTACTACAAGGTTTCCTTGTGCGTCTCTACAGGTTTCTGTTCGGGTCTTTTTGGCACGACACGTTCTTTTTACCTTTTGGTAAAACTTCCGAACATTATTCCTGGAGTAGCACCTCTCTATATCCTCGATCGCGCGCTTCTCATGCTCTCTCTTTTTTCTCCGGAGGAGCTGATGTTCTTCCCTCCTTTTTTGCTCGTAGAGCTGACGAGCTGCTCTCGTCCT
This sequence comes from Pocota personata, assembly GCA_963082735.1. NCBI lineage: Eukaryota > Metazoa > Arthropoda > Insecta > Diptera > Syrphidae > Pocota > Pocota personata. Next base: position 74,665,923 of record OY720429.1, read on the forward strand.
TCTATGCAGTGAAGGACATACTTTTGGTTGTGTGAAAATGTCTAATTTTGTGCCAAATAATCGTCATTTGCGGGAAGTGTTGATTTTCTTCTTTCATTCGATGAAAACGGCTCTGAGTGAAACAACGTGCCGTGATTGGTTCCGTCGTTTCAAAGACGGTGATTTCGATGTTGACGACCGTCCGCGTGAAGGAAGGCCAAAATCCTTCGAAGACGCTGAATGGGAGGCATTGTTCGATGAGGATCCGTGCCAAACGCAAGAACAGCTTGCTTCAGCACTAGGAGTTACCCGTCAAGCCATTTCCAAGGGATTGCATGCGTTTGGAATGATTCAAAAACAAGGAACTTGGGTTCCTTATGATTTGAAGCCAAGGGACGTTGAGCGTTGTTTTTTCGCCTTCATCGCATCGTGACGGGTGATCATTACACCAACCCAAAGAAAAGAATGTCATGGGGACTGCCCGGTCATGCTTCTACGACGTCGGTCGGCTCGGCCCAATATTCACGCTGTGAAGATTATGCTGTGTATTTGGTGGGACCAGGTCGGTGTCATTTATTATGAACTGTTGAAACCCAAAGAAACCATCACTTGGGAACGGTATCGACTTCAATTGATGCGATTGAGCTGAGCACTGCGCGAAAAACGGCCACAATACGAGCAGAGGCACGAAAAAGTGATTCTACAACATGACAACGCTCGGCTTCATGTTGCCAAACCGTTAAAACCTACCTGGAGACGCTCAAATGGGAAGTCCTACCTCACCCGTCATATTCACCAGATATTGCGCCATCCGATTATTACTTATTCCGTTCGATGGCACATGGTTTGGCTGATCAGCAGTTCCGCTCATATGAAGACATCAAAAGATGGTTTGATTCGTGGATAGCCTCAAAAGATGAACACTTTTACAGTAATGGTATTCGAGCTCTGCCAGAAAGATGGGAAAAAGTTGAAGCTAGTGATGGGCAATACTTTGAATGATTCATTTGTAACCATTTTTTCACAATAAAGTTGCATTTTCGTCAAAAACTTAATTGCGCACCTAATATATAATGGTTTTAGTAACAAGAATTTAAATGCGGCTCCTTTCATCAACATAACAAAAGCTTTTGATACCGTCTATCACAAAATACGTTTGGACAAACTGTACAAATGTTGTAAAATGGGTATAATGCATAATTGGTTCTATTCATACTTATCTGATAGAGGGCAAAGGGTTGCAATTAATGGACAACTTAGTTCTACTAGTACTATCTCAATAAGAGAGATAACGGGAAGTAAATGCGTTCGCTGATGATATGGCATGTGCTTTTCACAGTGACTCTATGTTAAATCTTTCTAATGACATAAATCATGACCTGGAAAATTTTAAGCCATTGGTTCAGAATGCACAAAATGGTAATAAGCGACAAAACTAAAATTATGTTATTTAATGCGTGTGGTAAGGAAGTAGACTATGGACTATCCTTTTTTGATTGTGCAAATGGCAACAAATTTAAACATAGTAAGTATATTTGAAACTCGGAAGTAAACTCTGAATGTCGTTTAAGTTTCTTGGTGTTTTGCTTGACTGGAAGATGAGTTGGATCTGACCATATCGAAGTATCTTATGGCTGTTACAAGGCAAACATACTTAAATACTAATAATACTTAATATACGAGTATTGCTCACGGGATCTTCTTAAGTGTATTGATTAGTGCATTCTAAGCTTGATTATGGCATACTTTCCTGGGGTGGTACACACTACAACAAAATGAACAAGCTTTCTCAAAAACATGTTATTCGTCTTATTTGTAATAAAAGTCGTCGAAATGATAGTTTAATATTTTCCAAAAGCCTTAAAATTCCGCATCTGAAACTTTTGTACTTTTATACAATTTTAAAGATATTTTTCGCCAAATATAGCTATCTATGAAACAGATGCTCTTCTAGCTATAACCTCAGAATAAACTAAAAAAAAACTTACTTTAGTTACACATCGTAATCTGGATTTTTTTAAATTTGTTCACGTCAAGTGCTCCGAGACTTTTTTGTAGTCTACCCAGTAACATTAAAAGTATAAGAAATGACCCCCCTTTCTTTAAAAAGTAAAACAATGGCTTTTAAACCTAAATTATAAAGATGTTTGCGACCTACTATGTGTAACTGTTTAATTATTTTATTGTCTTTTAATAAATTGATTGTCGTTTATTTAAATATTTAAAAAAAAAAAATTAAAAAATTTAAAAATGTATTGTATATACATATGCATATACATTACATTCCAGATCTGTTATATTGCTACGATATTATTGCTGCTTTAGCCTCTAGTTCCTTATGAACAGATTTATCCTTATGATAGATTACATATAAGTACTTTATCAATTCAAATCAAGCTAATCTATGTTAATTATAGTTATTTGTAGTATTTTTTAAACGCATTTAATGATGAAATGCCTCGATATTTAGATGGGTATGACATGCACCCTATTTTACGGATAAGGTAAAGTAAGGCTTCCTTGAATTGTAGTAAGACCATCTCATCTTCTAATACATTGATATATGTAAGCGCTAATGGCTTATTTATGAATTTTAACAGGTACTGGTATTTTATCTTAAAGCCTTATGATCCTTGAGCTCACTTAGAAACTCCTCTACCTCCTGTTGAGTGATAGCCACATCAAAGACATTAAGATCAGGTATAGCGTGCTAGAAAGCAACTCTATGAACCGCTACCTAAGGAATGCCAGTTTCTTAAGAAGTTTCCTAAATAACAATATGCAATACGCGTTGTAATCGGTGATAGATAGTTATAGTTATATACCGTTGTATTTAAAAGATAGTATCTTCAAGTACTAAGTATTTGTTACTTTCACTCTATTAATACTGAAAATGCATGAAATGAGTACGAAAGTTGGACATTCTTATCGCAAAAGCGCGCTTAATTGCTCTTGTTTATATTACGCTCTGTCCGCTTTCGGGCATAGATCCAAAGAGGTCCCTCCGGTGTCAAAACATTATTTTATTACAATTGAATCGAATTAGGTACCATTTTAAAGGTGATCACTACCATTGATTCCAAATAACATACATATATACACTTTTATATAGATAGAACTGTTAAGTACAGATCTGTTGATGTGCCAATTTGCCTGTTGTAAGTCAGATTATAGTTTTTTATAACCGCCTCCGCCCAGGATAAGATATACATAACTCTTATGCAGATCCCTGCTGAGGCTAACATGATTTTGGACGCAACTTGGTTGATTTCTTTGATTTTCTAATTTCGGATACAAACGCAATTCTTTATATTCAATGATATGCTATTAGGATCATCTATCACACACTTTTTGCAACTCGATCTAAAGTATTTTTTTAACACAAAAAATGTCAATTTCCGTAAGCTGGCTGGAGACGCTTGTTGGTTGAGGGCCAGTTCCACCCTGGACTGTAGCGCCATTTAAAGTAAAAAGAAGAAGTTATAATTAACGTTGTAATAATACATAATATAATTTTCGGCTGGGTGTCTGGTCATTGCAATATCCACAGGGGTCACTCGGTACTTAGACGTATGCAGAATGTCACTACGACAATGTCATCCGTTAAGTAAATGATTGGCTAATATGGCCACCCTGGACTTAAATAGGTCAAAGGTACTGCTAAGACATTTACTAACTCACAAACTTCATCACCGGATTTTCGGCAGACGTACTCAGAGACTGAGCCGCAGAGATGAAGAAAAGGAGGACACTAAAATTCATTTCATCTGCGAGATCTCTTCTGTTGCCCATAAGAAAAGGGTTCTTTGAAGAATACTTCTTCAACTATCTTAGCGATTTGAATAAAACCTACACTATTAAAATCAATGGCTTCATCTAAAAGATATATATACCTATATCTATCTATTATCTTTTATATAATGATAATATGAAACGATATTTTACCTTATATATTACAATTATAGACCATTAATCAGTACAGCAAATTCCTACAAGCAAAGTAATTCGTCTTGTCATTGAAAATATGTTCTTTTCCAAAAAAAAAGTGTGCTGGATGCGCAACCTTGGAAAATAGTAACCAAAATACACTTTCCCGAAAATAGTCCACGTTACAAAAAAATTTCGACGCAAGAATTATCTACAATTGGTTTCCCGAACACTTTTGATAAACAGCTGGGCGGATTTTTTTCAAACTTCATATATGGGGTAGGTGGGTTCACAATTCGAGGCGGAATTAAAATTTTCATTCTAACCCCAAAATTAACGGTACTTTACTAATAACCGATTTTGTAAAAAATCGATTTTCTCAAAAACGGCTTCATCGATTATATTGAAATTTAATTTGGGTTGAGGTGGATATATGTTAACAGATGGCGTACCAGGTTTTTGCCAAAAAAGGCGTAAAACGGTACTTTACTTATAGGCTGGTTTCTGAAAATTTGCCATTTTTCGGCTACGATTCGATCGATTTTGTTCGAAATTAATATTTGAACGACATTTGAAATATACAAGATTATGGAACACCAAGTTTTTTTTTTTTAAAAGTTCAATGATTTTGTTTAAATTTTAAATCTGAGTGCACCCTGGTAGCACAAAATTGCAACGAATCTTTATTTCCTATGGAATGTTTCATACACTTTGTCTTTTTGCACGTGTTTCATTTCTAAATTCTCCGGAAGCCGCCGGATGACCCAAAATATAGGGTGCAGCGTATTGGAGTCGATTATGTTATGCTATTACGAAATACAGGGTATTTCAGGGAACATTTTTGAAAATTCTTAAAAATGATTTTCCACACTGCAACTGCATATTTTTACATTTTACAAAATAAGTGTAACCCAATTTCGTTGTTAAAAATGCAGCATGTTACAAAGAACACTTTAAAAATCAATTTTATATGGCCGATTTTCTTTTCATACTTTCAGGACCGTTCGGATGACATAGAAAGGTAAACATTTTCACACTTATAGCATAGATTATGTGAATGAACATACTGCGGATGGATTTTCGATTTCTTTTTCTCTCTAATTAATAAAATTTCCCAATTTGTGTGTTTGAATGTCTATAATTTTCATGACGTTCTGGATTACCTAAGACGATGGTGAAGTATATCAGGCTAATTTTAAACAAGCTGGGGAAGACTGCCTTTACCTCGTCTCGAACTTGAAGCGGATTTGATATCAATAAAACAACCAATTTTTTACTTGCAGCTATAAGGGCAAGCTTTGGTTTGTTGAAAATCTCGAGATTTCGATCAAACTTGACATCACTATAATAGAGAAACTCAATAAAGTGGGTCTCTCAATTCTGTCTTCCTCTCTGTGTGTCTAAAGGGACGGACGGATTTTCTTTAGACCTCACACCTAGGATCATTGGGGTAATAATTCGAGGCGAAATCGGATTTTTCATTCTAACCCCAAATTTAACTGTACTTTATTGGCCGATTTTGAAAAAAAAAAATGCGTCAAAATGACGCGTCCCGTAAACCTAGTGTTAAAAAAACAAATTGAGTATATACGAATACTCTTATTTGGATTATTTTCTCGTTTACTGTCCAAAATTATTTCAGATATCGACATTACGGAAACAAAAGTATATAATATACAGAAATGCTAGAACTCTGTTTCTAATTATCGATTCCAAATAAGAAAAAGTTCACATTCGTTTTCAGATACGATACTAATGTGCTGATACTGATATTAGTGCAGTATCGAATGGTTAGTATCGATACCAAAATTAGTGATCTCGAAAACGGAAACATTTCTAATAGCAGACTTTCAATGACGACATGAGTGAAATTATCAGTATGATGTAAAAGTTTGAAGCTGTCATATTTTGTGCTTCCAAAGTGAGACGAGTCGGAAAATTTCTTATGACAAAAATTGTACGTAATTCTATGTTAAATAATATTTGCCTGAACAATTTTTTAGTGGATCGTTCTCGAGAAATTTGTGCAAAAACCGTATTGGTATTGATTTCGTGACGAAGTGTGGTCAAACTTGACAATAATAGACAATCTTAAAAAAGTATGTCTCTCAATTCAGCCTGTTATATTAGTTCATATTTAATTTCGATTACACATATGCTGTTAGTACTCGATTTTTATTAGTTTTAAAAAAATAGTCTATTTCTCGGCAATACCAAGTTTTGGCAAATTGTTACAATATTTTTTTTTATTGATTTACAAACTGACGAAATATAGGTGCACGTATGTTCGATCCAGTCGTGCACTTTCTGTTTTTGGGGAAAGTGTTAGGTTTCAGTAGTAGGCTAGAAATATGAATTTCTTTTTTTTTACCACCACCTTTTTGCTTTAAACTTTTCTTATTAAAGAAAAACTTTTTGATTTTGAATTGTATGCAATATTTACATTTTTTCACATACTATTGCAAATAACGGGAATCCGTGATCATTCTGATTAGTTTACCCAGAATCGAAAATATCAGTCCCATGTCAAGATTGATTGGATTTGGTTAACAGATTAGGTATAGGGTACAAATCTGTTCCAAATGGATTAGAACTTTTCGTTTGTTTTTTTAATAACTAAATTTTTTCCCGAGCGCATTTTTTTTTTTTGGCGGTGGTGTGCGGAGGCAGTGCATTATCTCTTATCATCTGGCTCATTACCTCCAATTTGCAGATAATTAGACAACTTATATGTATATTATATATTCTGAAATAAGGAATGCTTACCGCAATTCATAGGAATTGAATGATCTGTGTACATAAAATTTAAATACTCCACGAAAAATACAACATATGGGTTAAGCTCATAGAATTTCCTTTCATTACCCTTACGAACTGCTAATGTGCGAAACTCCAAGACCGATGTCGTAAGAAAATGTTCTCCTCTTCCATTCGACAAAATGCCAAGTTTTTGTAGTTTACACTCACAAAACCTTATAACTGTCGTTTGCTTCAACGCCATTATCCGATTTGAATCCTCATTAAAACCGAACATTAGATGGAAGGCACGGAGAGGGTTCAACCTTCGTCGTAAGAAGTTGGTGGTTTAGTTCCGTCAGAATGATTAAATACAAATTCTCAACCAGTACCACTCAAAACCTTTGCAAGGGTGAGAAGTATACGAAGGGTGCTAAGGGCACTTTAAAGTTTCTTAGGAAAGCATCATAATGTACGAAAAGAACTTTTGGTTTGGATCACGAAAGTGACGCAAATAAGAAAATAGTTCCTCTTAGTAATTTTGTACATTTGCGGTTTATTAGAGGATTTAAGGATTAACAAAAATGTAGATAGCATTGGTTAAATATAAGCCATATGCCCACAATCATGAAATAATTTATCATTGTTTGCAAAGGGACTTGAATCTCTCAGTAGCCATATGTTGCATCCGTAATGTGGTATTGCAGTCACATAACCATCATAGAGGACATGACATCAGCTATGTCGGGTGAGATTTATGATTTATATGCCCAAATGCAATCCCCCCCACCGTCATGCCGTATATTCCTCAGATTTCAAGCCTTTCGTCATCCACACGTACATATAAATAGTATGCATACATATCAAATGACTGAAATGCATTAGGAAAAGGATTTCGAAACTTTGGGAAACATCTGCGGTAGCATTCGTTTCAATTTCAACCGCAGTTTTCTGCTCTGCCATCCATAAGGTTAATGTGCTATAAAATACAGTATGACAGAAAGGTGAAGTTGTAGGTTTGTGAATTTTTTTTTTTTTTAGTTTTCAGTAGTGTTGCCTAGAAAATAATACAATAATATATTTATTTAAAACTAGGTGTGCCACCTTTTCACACATTCCTATTCAGTTTTAGTTACGATCTATAAAGTTTTTGTTCGTCTGAAACAAAAATATGACTAGCATGGGAGTTTACTTTAGTATACCTAATTTAAGGGAGTGAGAGGATGACGATTCCCGACAGGATAAAGATTTCTTAATAATCTAAGGCTTATACATAGACATAGGCCTTGTCGTTGAAAAAAAAAAAAAAAAAAAAAAAAAAAAAAAAAAAAAAAAAAAAAAAAAAAAAAACATTCGGCTATTTTCAGATTTTCTCGGATGCTTGTCAGACGTTCGCTAGAACTGAAACCGTGAAAAAACTTTTTTTTTGTTGTGTTTTCTTGGATTTTAACCCTGAAGCTCGGGCTCAGTGATTGCGTACTTAACCACTGAGCCATGGCGCTCTCAACATGGTATACCTGTCGTTATTGCTAAGTTCTTTCATGTAAATATGGCGGTAGTTATACGGAGATTATGAAAGAATTTTCAGTTTGGCTCTGTGGTTTTCAATATCGACAAGGCGAACAGATGTCGCCTTCAAATAAGTATCAAGCCATCATTTTTCTCATTTACATTCCCTCCGCGTCTGACCTAAATTGGGCGGCTGCGAACAGCACCGCGTTTTTAATCTGGCAAAATCTATTCTTTCCTCTTTAGTCTTTAATTCTCTTCTATACCGTTCTCTCCAACACTGAGGTAATTAATCTCAAAAGACATAGTATTACATGATGCAGAAAATTAAAAAAAAAGTTTTTGTAGAACTTTGCGGTGCACCTTCATCCTGAGTTAAAATTAATAACAATTTGTTCATTGCTACCATTATAAACAATTTTTATTTTATTTTTAGCAAAACTTCACTTTTCAGGAAAATACTTCAACTTTTCTGAAATTCCACTTCCTTCGAAAATTACCAAACAACAGCATTGAAGAGTACTCGAATTTCGACATTTTGACATCGCCTGCACAAGTCGACAGATAGATTCTCTCTAAAACAGCATCTTTGTTCCATCCTAAGACTACTGCAACTCCACCTTTTTATGTTTGTTAGCTAAAGCTTGATAGTTTTAACCCTTGAAGTTGTGCCGCAAAGATTGCCTGCAGGCTGCTTTGGATAGCAAATTATTTTAGAAAGGAGCTGGGCTTTCTCAGTCTTAAAAATCGGTTATCTACTATTCTATTGAATTACCAGAATCTTTAAGCCAGTCTTATGATATTTATTCACATCACCTGTCCAATTGATACGTTGTCGTGACCATTTTTGGTGGCCGTGGTGCATTGGCAACGCCACCACTTGTTACGCTGCATATTCAAGGTTCAAATCCTGATGTCGAGAACCATCTATTTATTTCGAATAAAATAAATAAAAAAGTCGATCAATTGCGAAAGATTATAACAATTCTACTGCGAAGGCATAATGCTGGTACTAGGGTGGTCAAATGGCTGAAACTGCAACTTGACACTAGGAGTATCAAAAGCAACGACAATAACAATAAAAGCTCCCCAGATGTCTGGACGCTACCTTTGGAGTTTACAGAAACTTAATACCACCTGTGTTTCAAACTACTGCAACAATTTGTCTTTCTTTCTTCTCTCTGTTTATCTACTAAAACGCCAGTGCCCTGGAATAGTATAAGGGTATTCATATCCCCTTTAGCGCGCGCAAATTATAAAAAAAAAAAAAAAATCGTCTGCACATCTGGCAAAATTGGCGATGACGTCTAATTAATAAGGATTAGGTCATTGTACTTAGACGTTGCCACAACTTCTCACTCGCCTTATATGTAGGTAGAAATGGCACTGCAGTTCTGAAATACTCATCAGGTGCACGGAGGCTAAATGTAATATTTATCAAGCCGAACGAATTGAGTATGCTTTTTAGAATACTTGTCTTCGAATTTGGTGCAAAGATTTAATGTAAAGTCCATGCTGCAGATTGCAGATACCAGACTGAATGAAGTGGACAGCACCCGTTAGTCACTGTATAAATTTATATCATATTTATTGGATTCTCACAAAGATTTGGTACAAATGAAAGGCAGAAAAGTATTAGAAAATTACAGGCTAATGAACTGCGGACGGCAGAATATTTGACTGGATACAAATATAGCAGATTTGATTCTTCAATTGCTCCTTAATTAGAACATTTTTTAACAGGTTACTGCAATCCATAAGAAGTTATTACACAAACAAATAAATGTTAAAATGTAAATGTAAATCCATTTAACAATTCTTGGTAAAATCGATACTGAGTTGACAAACGAACATTTTCCAGCTGTACGAATAATGAGACATTTGCGAATATTGAAGTTTATTACTCAAAATGATATTCGCGAGATAGATGTTGTAAAACATGCAATGGATGTCAAAACAGGTTAGAGGTGTGTCCCATAAATACCATTAGGTTATTAGTTAAATTGTTTAAAAGTTATATTAATCCCATTGCAGAACTATTAATCCCTACCTCGATTCATATGAAACTAATCTGTGTATGAGTATGATACTAATTTTATTAACATGTTGTCCTTGTTGTTTCCCTTCGCGTGCCCATGGATATTTAATTTGCAATCTCTACTAGTGTTGAATTGGTAACTGGCTTTAATAAAATGCACTTTCTAACTTCAATTCCGGGTACTTGATTTCCAAAACAACAAAATAGCATAGCAATATGCTGAGATTTTGCTGCTGAAAGCCCTGTTTACTTAAATTTGAAATAAAATACATTGGTTTTTGATAAATTGCTGATATTTTTTAATGTCAATATAATGTTGAGACATTGACATTAAACATGAAAAATGATAGCGCCCAAATGGAATCTCTATAAAATATGAGCCAAATCTCATCCTTTAGTTATGGAATCATTTGGGATTATTGGCATACACCTTTTGCTTCACATAACCCCAAAGCTTTAATGGCGTGTAATTTTTGGTGGCCAATTTTGGTCGCAGAAATGAGCGTTAACGTGACTGGAAAACTTTGTGTGCAATAACTGCATTATTTTTCACGCTGTGTGCCAATATAATGTCCTAATAACGTTCACCATTAACTGTTACAATAGCACCACGAGATTTTTAGAAAAATTATGGCCCAATCACGCCGCGCGCCAGTCCAAAATCCGTGCCAAACGGTGACTTTTCGATGACTTTGTTCGAAAAATTTCCATCAACTTTCTGGTTCCCTAACACTCAATCAATGAAGTCACGATACTGTTCATGTTCTGCTGGCTTCAATTCTTGAGTCAGTTGGATCTTGTAGCCATGCAGATGCAGATCTTCTGTTAAAAAGCGGTGAGTGGAGCTGTAGGAATGGTTCTATTGCTGGGAACGATGGCGAATGGATTTCGACAGATTGTTATGAACACTGTCACTCGCTGAGGCAATATTTCGTGTGACCGGCCAGCACGAGGACGTACTAGTCTTTGCACATCTAACACTGAGACACGAGATGAACGGTTATGTATGTATACCGACATTGTTTCGCAATACGTGAATTGTGTTTTTCCCAATAAATTCATTAAAAAAAATAATTTTCCAACTTTCGAAAAAAACAACGATATTGCTATAGTTGGAAGAACGCAGCGGGCTGTCAGTCTTGCGCTAGTATTGAAGCAGAAGCGGCGGAAATGAGTTAGCGATCAAAGAGAGTTAAACAAAATACATGCTGTTATCAAAAAGGGACAGTCAATATTGACGACTTGGATAGACCGTAACAATAGACGGCTACAATCGTTATATAGTTAAAGACTTTGACCTAGATTCCGCAGTAAATTCAAATAATGACACCAGCGTAGAGATTAAGCGAAGAATCACTCTTGGAGGAGAATACCGGTTGCACAGCGACATGGACCCATTCAGAAGGGTTCGAATTCATCGCCTACATGGCTAGGATATGTAGAGTGAATGGACATCAACATTGTTTTTTATGTTTTCATTATTTCTATTTTTTAACATTTAAACTCAAGTGGTGCACACTATACACATCACTAAATTGGTATTTGGTTTAGCTGAGGAAATTTGCTTAAAAAAATATACGAGTATACATATATTGTGCATAAACAGACCTCCACTTAATAGTTGAATCTTTTGCGATATTTGTTCACTGCACCGGAATAATCGCAGCTTCCAACATTTTTAACATATTTCTTTTGAGTTATACGAGAAAATATTTACATAACAATGATGCTGTGGCAAACTAAAAATCCACATTACTTACATTTCACGGATAAAGTAACTCGAAACTTACCTAAAAAAAAAGAAAGAAAATAAAAATAGTTAGTAAATTAGTTTTGCATTTACAATAAAAATTAAAAAAAATTAAAAATTGTATTTGTTTCCAACAAATTTTGAAGAGATTGGTTACAGCTTAAATCAGTGGAATTGATGGCAGTAAGTGCATTGCATTCCAGTTGAAAAACTTAGCAAATTAAAAAAGGAGAAGTATGATATAATAAAGTGGTATTTAGAGAATAAGAAAACATACAAATGATATTGCAGAAACTATAGACCAGTTTCTAAAGGAACGCATTCCGTTAGGGACAACAACAATATGCAAGGGGTTTTCCATTTATGTCAGCCTATGGCTATTTGAAATAACTTATTTAAGTAAATACGCACTTTTAAAAGCAATCTGCATGTTGGACAAACAAGTATTTCTCTTGGCGTTGCAGTGATTAAAACTACCATTGCCGAGCTGGCTCACATATTGCGCTATGTGTTATACCTGTCGTTTTTCGTTGATTTGGGTTCCAACTTCAGTAGAATTTAAGTTACTTGCTTTTAAAAACTGCTGATTTTATGGGTTAAGAAGATACTCGTAAAGAATCTCTGAAGAAAATCCTTATCAACATAGTCCTGTTGCATGAACTTTTGTCAAACACTGTAGAAATCATCCTTGAAGTATTTCCGAAAAATATTGGTGGTACGATTTAAGGTGATGATTCAGCGACCAACTAATCAGACATTACACTTTAGGTTACCTCTTAGCGCTTGAGATGGATAGGGTGGAGTAAGACCAATACTACGGACCTCTCCGGCCCCAAAGGACTAAGTGCGTAGAAGAGACAAACATTATCTTCGATTCAGTCAAACATAGTAAAATAAGATTGCAGAATAGTTATTATTGCTAATCATTAACATTAAACTTTGGTAAGATTTAAAATTAAAAAAAAAAACAAATTAAAAAAGCTCAAAACAAAAGTAACTCACGACTGGATTCCTCACCCTAGGCTATCCAGATGACCTCGTCATACAAAGGTAAACAAAAAAATTCGTCATTACCAGACGAATGTAAAGTACCTGAAACAAAATTAACGACTGGTGCCAACTCGAAGGATTAGAAGTTAAACATTTACCTCCAAATGCTAACTGTAAACGGCATTCACATTAACTTCACAAAAGAAGCAAAATATCTCGGGTGAGACCAGATCGCAAACTCTCGTGGAAACCTCATCTTGTTAAATATTACAGAGAAGGCAACAGAAGCCTTCTGAGCCTGTTCCAGGCCTTTGGTAAGATATGGGGACTAAAATGATTTATTGGACATACCTCACCATCGTCACCCCAATAATTACTTACGCCTCAATTGTGTGGTGCGAACAAGTTGAACAAATTTACGCCCAATCGACCCTCGAAAATGTACAAAGACTTACATGTGTAGGAATTACGGGTGCAATGCGTACTTGTCAAACTGCAGCGCTAGAAGCCCTCCTAGATCTCCTTCCCCTCAAATACTTCAAATTGAGCACCAATCCAACTTTATGCTATCGAGTTCTGTGTTAGAGAATGCATCAGAAAAAACCTCCGAAGATCAAGTACAAACATTCTTTCAGACAGCCAAGTGGTCTACACTATTTTGGAATTGTCTACAAACCTTCTTGCAGATTTTCCACAAGCCGAATAAATTATCAATTTCTCCAGTAAAAAATCCAAAGGGATCAATGAACAAACGTGATGCAAATCTCCTTACTGACTTCCTCACTAAATGACCACCTCAAGAAAATAGGAAGAAGGCAATCCGAAACCTACAGACTATACGTATGTCTTAAGGATTCAGAAATGGCCACATTATGCTCGAATGCCCCTCCATTGTTCGTGTCAGAATTAACAACTTTCAATAAGTTTCTTTCGAGAACTTCACTTTAAGTAGGCGGCAAAGGGGTAAACACAAAATATCTCTTTACTGGCTGCATTGCTTGGAAAGAGTCTTCTCAGCCTATCGCCCCTCCCGTCTAAAAAGGGAAAACTCACGTTACTTGAACCCGGTAACTCACGTTACTTTATCAGTTTATCACTGGATTACATAGATACTTGTACATGGATATGTTAGTAAAAAAAAGATCATATTTTGAAACAATTTTTTTCATGTCGCAATTGCATGGATTTACCCCACTGGTTCGAAAAATTCCCAAGGGATTTTAGTGTGAGTTTTAGGTTAAGTATTTTGACTTGCATACATGACAGCAAGTCAAAATGTTTGCTTGCCGGGTACTTTTTTTTGTTTTTTTCAATTTTGTACATTTGCAACTTTATTTATTAAAATTACTTGTTTAGTTAAACTTCGTATAAGCATTTGTGCAGCCGATTTACCGTGATTTATAAACAAAATTCCTGTGTCTTAAATACAGATATTTATACTAAACGCCGAATTTTAGAGAATCTGACTTCCTTTGAGAAATCTTTTACTAGGTATTGCTTTGCTAGCTCCCTTGTCCAAATCTGCATGGTTTTATTATTGCTCTTTCATTCTAGGTGTTAGGTTTTTTCAGAGCAACCGCAAAGCTTCTATTATATTCAATTAAAACCCAACACACTAAACTTAACCTCACTGTTTGAATGAATGAAATCCCATTAATATTCTGTTTACCCTTTGAAACACATTTATAGCCGTTATACACTTAACTACACTTCAGCATCATCACCCAAAACGGGACCATGACATTTTCGCTTATTTAATATTTCATCCCCTTTCCGTAGCGTCCCATTGCTTTTACCTTCCAATCATGCCTGCCACTTAATGATGACTTTATTTCAATCATTTCCCATTGTTCCTGTCGTTTTACTGCTCTCTGCCCCACCACTCATCACGGTCACATCATCAAGTTGTCGTGTCCTTGTTGGCTATTTTGCCGGATGATGAGTCGTCTTTTAGTGAACTCTGTCACTGTATTACAATATAGGCGTAATAAAATAGCGATAATGAGATTTTCTTTAACATCATTATTTTGGTTGATTCGGTCTTTCAAAGGACTACGAACTCAAAATATCCTTTTCAAAGAAAAAATAAAATATTTATCTTATCGATAAGAAAAAAATTTAACATTATATCTTTTAGTGCCACCAAAACATAAAAAATAAAGAGCACGACTGGGTCACACGTACTTGCACCTATTGTATGTTTGTTTGATTGCAAATCACTCAGATTTAAAATTTTAACAAAATCGTTAAAAAGTTTTACTTTTAAAATTTGTTTTTTTCAGAAACCGGTTAATAAACAAAATACAATACTTTTGACGGTATTTTGTTTATTAATAAATTTTAAAAGTAAAACTTTTTAACGATTTTGGAAAAAAACAAAACCTGGTACACCCTCTGATAGCATCAATATGTATGTATGCTTTGTATATCAACCATAACTCAAATATCAATGTGCAAATAAAAAGAAGAAAACAGAGTGAGAAACAAAAAAATTTAATGCCGAAGGACATCTCATTGAAACGAATTAAAAGTGAACCAAGTTAGAAAATGCTATTAGTGGACTTGTCACTGCGTCTCACAAGAGGACATGTGTTTTTCGTTAGGTACCGATGATGTGTATGGACATGTGACAATTCCTTATTTTACTTCACTGTGGTTCTGGCATTGTGCTAAAACCATCATTATGTCCCCAATATTGTCCCAGGACTAGGATGATAATGGATAATATCAGGGCTAAAATGATATTTCCTTGTTTGTGTTCATTGTGTATAGAAATTTTTTTCTTTCGTGGAGTGTCAGGACAAACAGAAGAATAATGTATCAAATGAAAAGTGGTGCTATGGAGAAATGACTACAGTTAGTGTGTGGTTTCCTTTTCTTTGGAAATTTTGATGGTGTGCGGTATGTTGTTAGACATGTTTAATAGAATTGAATAAATTGTCCCTGACGACGGCGACACACGAGAGATGTTCATTTATTTTTGAAAAGCTATTTTGTTGTTGACGTGTAGAAGGATACAAGACAGAGGACAAGTGTTTTGCGATGTTCACAGTTTTTTTTTTATCTTTTTTTTTTCCTGTTGTCGCGTTTTGTGTGTTTACATGTGCTTTGCGTTTCTTTTATGGCCAGGCCACATTATTTGTGTACTTATTGTGATTTACGAAACATAAAAAGGTTAACATTTTGACAAGGAAATCAGTTTGAAGGATATGTTATGGTTACTAACTTCTGGATAAATGAAATGACTGAGCATGTGCGATAGTATGTAATAAAAACGACGGATTTCCGAGTAAGGTCTTGGACACAGTTTGACGTTATTGCATTAAGTCATAAATAGCTCGTAAATAATAATTTCATTGTGCGAGCAATAGTTAGTAAGTGCTTTGGACAATACTGACCGCAGGGTGCAGTGTCGAATAGCATCAAAAATAAAAAAGCACCAACTCTCGCGAACACCCGAGAGTAGAAGAGCCCTTACACACACACCGGTTTTCGTTGGCCGGCCAAATTCTTCATGGTGGAACATGCAACCAAATGGGAGCTTTCACATGACACTATCCCGGGACGACGCAGTGTGCCTGACGGGCCGGTGTTGTGAGGGTAGTAAAGCAAATCATTTCTTATGAGCGCTTTTACACACGCGGCATTTAGCCGGTTGTTGCCTTGCTTTTTTTTGTTGTTTATTCCCTGTCTTATAGCGAGGTTTCGAACATCAACTTTACTTGTAATTATGGTATGATGAAAGTATGTCCGACGAATGGAACCTCAGCATCGTTTGCCTGATTCTCAAGAAAAGGAAAGATCACTCTCCTCAACATCACGTACAAGATCCTATCTGACATATTATGTGAACGAATTAAACCTTTTGTCAACAATCTGATTGGTCCATATCAGTGTAGTTTTAGGCCAGGAAAGACCGCAGGAACTCCAAATCGATATTCACCACCTTTTATCGATTTGAAAGTCGAGACGAACTATACAGAGCTCAGCATCCCTGCCAAACGCTAAAAATGCAATTTGACCTTTTCAAAATCACTCCTTATTTATTATAATTATAATAGGTATACATATATACATACCTATCCTTAAAGCCGTTGTAAATTCTAAAATAAAGGTTAGCAAAGCTCTAAGTGCTTTTGTCTTTCTTTTTTTTTTTATTTTATAACTATTCGGGATATTCCAGCATAACGATCATTTCTAATTACATACAAACAATATCCAGTTCACGCGATCTTAATTCTCACAAACCGAAAGGCTTCAAACGATTTTAGCTCGTAAAGTAATTGTTCGGAAGAGTATTTTGAAGTTTAATTTTGACAAAGGGTAACAAAAAATCAAAATATTAATTGGCTGTTGCTGCAGTGTTTTTTTTTTACATTTACTCATAGTTATGAGTTTTTGGAGGAATACCTAGAAAACTATTTTTTTAAGTTTAAGCTAGCATTAAGCTTACATTTTGTTCTGTTCAAATTGGATACTGGGCTTAAGCATTTAATTATATTTTGGTTTCCATTTCAGAAAGGGTTTAACAAAATACATATCACAGACTTAGGATGTGGTTTACTAATGCAAAAATTTTGAGAAAGCATTATACCTGCAATGTAAAAGTTGTATGAAAAGTTGATTTTCAAGTTTTCTGATGCACAGTACGAATGAGACAGGAAAATATTCCTCTTTTCCGCGTGGATATCGTTTTTGACAAAAACACCAAGTCGTATTCGAGTCCATAACTAATTTATAGTCATTTTTTATTTTAAATACTTTCCTTACGTATATACAGTGCTATTTCACACTGCTATACAGAACACGATTTTTCCGGTTTGGAATAATGATATTCTTTTTAATATCATTTAAACCAACTTTCCTGTTCTGTGTATTTCATCTCTTCTCTATTTAATATTCAATTAAAATTTTCCACAAAATAAAGTACATTCATTCAAAAACGGAAAATTTAATATGCTTCAAAATTCAATTATCGATCTCTGTGAAATTTCCTCCTCATGCATAAAAACCAGGAAACGGATTTCACACACACATGTAAATGGTAGCGCAACAAAATAGAAACTCAGCGAATCCCTTATTCGTTGCCTATCACTCCTCTTGTATCCCACACAAAATGAACCAAAGGAAATCTAATGGAAATTGATTCTATTACAAATCCCTGCACTTGCAGATACTATCAAACACATTGATGTAAGGATAAGTAAGGATTAAACTCCAGATAACATCAGCAGAGAGCATCAATATTTTTTGCGAATAGGTATAGAAAATTAGCTGAAGGAGAGTGTGTGAGGGAGGGGATGTGTTGACGTTGCTTGTAAAACATTTCTTCCTTCTGTCAGTTAACTTGTCGATTGAAGCCGGATATTTTCTTTCATTATTTCGTTTTCCCGTCTTGGATTTTTTTTTTTTAAAACCTTTTTGAAGAAAACCTAACAGTTCTACTTCCACTTGACTTGATTGAAATTTGAAGAGGACAAATAATTTTTTAAATGTTCCGATTTACTTTAGTCGAGAGGACTTATTTTGCAAATCGGGAGATTTTTAGCTGGATCATAGACCCTGCCATACTGAAAAATATTCTCAAGTTTGGACCTTCCTTGATCCCGGCTAATGAATATTGCAAAGGAAACGATCCCTTACAATTATTGTTTCAGCACATTTCTTTGTTAGACAGTTCTGTCGATATTGTTATTCTTGGTAGTTATCAGTGACCTTCAGTGTGCACCAATGAAGAGCGAAAGTAAGAAAATATAATGGATAATGACATCTAACCAAAGACATCTTAACTACGCTGGCGACATTGTTGGCTTTCGCACAGAATAATGAATCTTCATCATATTGCCCATATTGGAACAGGTTTGCGGCTGGGTGGAAAATTATCTTCAGGACAAATCAATTCAAGTTACTGTCGATGGTGTGTATTCCTTTGTTGTAGACTTCTTTATCTTTATTTTCCCGATATCAGCACCCTAATATCATCTTTCTCGAACACCATGCCCACTAAATGCAATTACATCACATCTGCAAAGATGTGACTAAATCGACTAATTAAATGAAAACTTCCGGAAAATCTAGCAATATGGGGAATCTAACTAAGTAGAAAACCCAATCCACGAACATTTCCTGAAAGAACACGTCGACTGCATCAAAGACTTGAATGGACGACCAAATTAATCAACCCAAGGAAACCATGCATCTTCTTAGGTTTACAGTCAACTTTGATTTATAATGGCACAACCAGTATTCATATAATACCTACCTATACAACATCACAGTGTCATTGTCCACGAAGTTGAACTACCTGTTTAGATACTTTACTGCGAAATAGCTCCTTGAAGCTCATTTCAGCTTTCTATAGGGCGACCAGATAAGAACGATAGGAAAAGAAATTTAAATAAAACAATAACGGTGTGAGATACATATCAAATTGATTATGGCTTTATTTTGAAGCTATGGCGCTTGTATCACTAATGGGAGATTTTATAAAATGGCCGAAATTTCACTTTATGTGCCTTTTGATGAACTGTTGAAATTATTACGAAACGTAATATTTATTAATTTAATTTGATATTTAAATCTACTGCGAAAAATATGGATCTACTGCGATTTGTTCGTTCGATCTACTGCGCAATATGATTTTTGAAGACCGAACCCTGTGCCAAGAACCTTTGGTGCCCTTTAACATTAAGACCTTAATATTTTCCGATGAAGAGAATTAGATAGTTAAACAAATTGCTTGAGTGTGCGTTAGAAAAGGATCTACATTTAGTAGCCTATTGAAAGGATACTGCATCCGACCTTGAAAGGTGCTTACATGCTTTTTTAAGACAGCTATAGCAATATTATTTGCATATTCTCGTTAACCACAAGGGAAGAAGAGAAAAGTCGCCAAATTAAATTCTACTTCTACTGACAAACCTTTACCAATCAAGGAAAGAATAAACTTAACTATTAAGGTATTACCAATCAAGGAAAGAATAAACTAAATCGAGTGTGGCGCTGTCCATAAAATGTTCAAATCAGCTCGGAATGCAAAGTATGTCTCAGAATTTGTTCGAATTTTTCGCAATCCCGCTAATATGTATATAAAGTACTGTTATTCTAAGTACGCAGTCTTATTGCAAACGTTCATATTACTTCAGATATAAATTTCTATCAAAATCGTTACAGACGGACAGACAGACAGAATTGGGAGAGTCACTTTTTTTAAATTTCGGGATCAAAAATTTTGACGAAAGCAATATTTGCTTTACAGGAGCAAGTAAAAAACACTACAATTTTGGAATTCTTAGAATTTGATCCAGATGGCACACTACCTCACACTACCTATATACTCCTTATTCAAGACATCCAACCAAACCAGATTGGGAAGGAGATGTTTATTTGCATAAGTGAGTCAGTTTATTTTCCCACTTGTTTTACCTGTGCCAAAAAACTCCGTGGCATTTTGGCATGCACCTATGATTTTGTAAACTTTTCCATTTCTTACGGTTAAGGTCAGAAATGTCGCTCAACTTTGGAGGGTCTAAATAAAGTTCGCTAAGTAGGCGTTCATTTATTAGTTTTTGAAAAATGAAAAGTTGGTGTCGATTTCCTATAGTCTAAATATATTAAATTTCAAAGGTTAAGCTAATGTAAATTTTCCACGAATGCCGAATACGGATATTGAGTGAATACAGTATCCCAGGCGATTTTAAAGATTTCAGACTGTACATTTTTTTGTGGAGGACAAACCTCATGAAGTTCACCCCAAATCTTCGACTGGGGATACAAATATGGCCCTGGTAAAGACAAAAATTGAGGAAGATTCAACAACGACTCGTGAAATGATAGACGATGAACTGGACTTGAATGCCATGGTCGTGTCACGAATATTTAATCATCATCTGAAATACTCGAAGAAATTTGTTCGATGGGCTCCATGAATTTTGAATGACGACAAAAAAAAAAGCACTCGTCCGTTTCGTGCAATATTTTTTGGAAAAAGAGGGTCGAGCTGCTTTAACAAAATCGTAACAGGTGATTAATCTCGACCCATAACCTCATTCCCCAGACCTAGCGCCGTATGATTTATAGTTGTCCCTCGTATCAAGTCCTCTTCGGACACTTCGAAGACGACGCGTAGTGTTGCTAAGGGCTGACAACAAGTCGGTCTCTCCAAATCCTCTTACCAGGAACGCCGTGCAGTCATCCGATTCCTGGATTATTTTAAGAATATTCCAGAGAATAACAGGATCCAAAAACATCTGACCTCCCTGGAGTGGGCGAACAAAGTTATCGTAGGGATCCTGCTTTCAAGCGATTGAGATCGCCTCAAGGTCATGTCAAGCTGACCGCATGCTCCGACCAGAGGTATGCAGAGTTATTTAAGATAGCTATCGCCCAACTGGAGTAAATCTAGCCGGGTGCGCAGCTTGAAGTTGTCCAAAGGACCAGATCCCGAGCATATTTGGTCACTCTCGGGAGCGAGTACTTGGTGTCGGGATCTGTGCGCAGCCTTCACTCGAAGGTTTGAGTTACAAGGCGGTGTCTTGTCCCCCCTTCTCTGAAATTTTGTGGTGAATGAGCTACTACTTGTCCTGGAAGGGGAGGGCTGCAGGGTAATTGCTTATGCAGACGATGTTGGTATAGCTGTCTCTGGGAGGCACCTGACTACTCTAAGGGAGTTGCTGCAGAATGTCTTTGCTAAACTCTCCAAATGGGTTAATAAATGAACCCTCAAAAAACTGAATTGGTCCTTTTCACCAAGAAATATAAAATTACTTATTTATACCCTTCTAAACTGTTCCATTCAGTTTTTACAGAAAAAGCAAAATACCTGGGTCTTATTTTGTATAGGAAACTAAGCTGGAAGCCCAATATTCAGGGACCCAATAAGAAAGCTTTATACTCGTGCAAGAAGGCTATTGGTAAGAAGTGGGTAATGCAACCAAGTATAATTGTCTGGCTCTAAGTATCCGTTATCGGGCCCATACTTATGTACGGCGTAATCGTCTGGTGGTCAGCTCTATCCAAATCTATACACTACAACCTAAAAGGCTAGACGTTAGAATCTCTTTCCGACTCCTTGATACAGGCGGAGATAATGGCGATCAAAGAAGCTCTATATTAGCTGAAATGGAATGTAAAATCTGCTAAGGATATTAGCATCTTCACATTTGGGCGCTATAAGATCTCTGGAATCGATCTCTTTCATATCAAAGGTTTCTCTAGATTGCCGCCCATTTATTAACGAGATGGCAGAGCAATTCAACATTCACCTGTGCTGGGTGCCGGGGCATAGGGATATTCCAGGGAACTGTAGATCAAATTTGCAAATTCTAACGGAAAAGGAATGTAAGCCAAGTTAAGTGCTATCAAGGAGACCAACTTCAGGTGGGAAACTGGCATTAAGTGTCATGTCAGTAGACAGATTTGGCCTCAGCTGTATCAGAAAAGCTCGAAGAGGTTGGTCTCGCTTAACAGGAAGCAATAATAGGTGTCATTACGGGACACTGTCTCATTGGAAGGCACGCCAAAAGGCTTTGTCTTTTCTCTAACGACTTTTGCAGAAGCTGTAGGGACGAGGAGGAGGAGGAAATAACTCCCCATCTCCTCTGCACTTGTCCGGCTCTCTCTGTCAGTAGATGGCTTCACTTGGGAGCTTACTTCTACGACAGCCTTGGTGAACTGGTTAACACGAATATTAGGAACCTCCATCGTTTCATTAGAAGCTATAATTGGTTCTAAGGTAGGACGGGAGAAATCCCCTGATCCTGTGGTATCACAATAGACCTACTCTGGTGTGTCTGTGCTTAGGGCGCTGCCTGCTTGAACCTAACCTAACCTAACAGGCTCCGCTGTAAATTCAAACAATAACACCAGTGTAGAAATCAAGCGGGACGGCGCGGTAAAGGAAGACCTCACATAAGGTGATGTACACAAGTAGAAAGGGACCTCAACCAACTTCGGTGCAAAACTGGAGGCAGCTAGCATAAGATCGAGCTGGCTGAAGACGCATGTTGGTTGAGGACCAACGCCATCTAAAGTAAGTAAGTAAGTAAATGACTAAACAATTTACATTCGAATCAATTAAGCCATTCTGAAGTTTGGTGAGTTTTCTTCTAACTTGAAATATGTATACTCTCAAGAATTTTGTTTAAGACCTTCTAAATAAAAATGTTCTCATACAATAAGTATAATAATTCAACCGATATACTTTATAAATTTAATGGGGCATGCAAATAATTTCATGGGCATACGCTGCAAATCGGATTTTTTGAGGGCTCGGCTTCCTAATGTCGGACAACAATGAAATTAAGGTTCCGTTCTTCCCAGAGAAATAGCCAGTAGGAAAGTGCTTTAAAATCGGTTCAGGCATTTTCAAATAAAGTACATATCTGAACGTTAAGACTTTCAAAACCTAAGGAGTTCTTATTGTTGGCTATCTAGTGATCTTAGGTCGTATACATATGCTCTCTCGTACTTTTGGGGCGTAGCGTTCTGAGGCCAGGTAATAGTGTGATATAGCCTCTTAATCCAATGGGGAAAACCGCATCAAAATCGGTTACATTGTTCTTGAGTTATAAGTGATTACACATACGGACAGATAAATGCTATGTTATAAAACTGAATAATTTCTTTCTCATACAAGAAATGCATGTACGTTTGCTGACGGTGGACCAGAAACGGATTCGGGTTAAGATTTCAAAACAGAATTTGGAACTCTTCAAGCGCAATTCAAGTGAATTTTTTACGGCGTTTCGTAACAGTTGATGAATCCTGGATACACCACTATACGCCAGAAATGAAAGAACAATTAAAACAGTGGACTTCTGCAGGCGAACGTGCTCCAAAAAAGGGTTCCGTCGGCCGGCAATTTATTAGATAAATTCAATGCAGAATTGATGGAAAAATGGCCCCATTTGAAGAAGAAAAAAGTGCTGTTTCATCACTGCACGGGCTCATTCGTCCGCAGTAGCAACAGCAAAATTAGCTGAATTGTGATATGAACTGCATCCTCATCCACCTTATTCTCCAGATTTGGCTCCGTGAGATTATTTCTTGTTTCCTAATATGAAAATATGGCTCGGCGGAAATAGTTTTTCATCGAATGAAGAAATTATCGATGCAACAAATGCCTATTTTGCAGAGTTTGAGAAATCATATTTTTTGGATGGGTTAAAAAAAATTAAAATATCGTGTATCGTGCTGAAGAGACTACATTCAAAAATAAATTCAGTTTTGAGAGAAAAAAAAAAAAAACAAGTATTTCATTTCAAAGTTACTTATCGAACAGCCCTCGTATGTCAAGAGCATTTTTCTGCGTAAACTAAAGCTCTCTCTTCTTACACTTTGTGTTTTGTGTAGGGGTATTCTTGAATATCAAAAAATGCTAAGAATTTCCTAAACTTCTGGGAAAATGTATGAACTTTTCTTCAGTCTCCGTATAGGTAAATATGACAATAAAGTTTTCCGACATGCAACCCTCAGGCATGTCATACTGATGCCACTGTCAATGAATGCTGTCTTCCGCTCCTTCAGTACTTTATCTCCTAGTCGCTGGCTGCGTATGTGCAATTCCTTAAAAATGTTACCATTCTACGACATTTTACGTCATCGTTGCATTGTTGCCATTCATTCTCAAGTTATTGTTCAGTGCTTTTCTCCACACTCCTCGAGCGGAGCCAATATTGTTCAACAGCTATAACAACAAAATGCATATATTTCTTTATGCTTTTGTGAAAATTCGTAAACACACCACAACCGTACTCTAATGCCGCATCTGCATATCCCTGAAGGCTTTTAAGGTCGCTGGCATGCTGCGGTATAAGTGTTGGTAAAAATTATAATAAAATTGCTTGGGATGGAGTAGAGAGAAGAAAACTTGTAAGATGGATGTGGCTGACATTAGTGCCTTACATTTTTGATAAAGGACTCTGTTGTGTAAAATGTTCAGAGTTTCCAAAGAATTTTTTATTTTTTTTTTTTGTTTACGCTGGTAATGCGGTTGCAGAACTGCGACAGTTGTAGTTGTTTTTGTTTAAAAAAAGAGAAAAATATTCTAGGTTAAGTGGAACTCTTCAGTAATATGCAAATCTTGGTAGATGGGCCGGAGGGTATAACATTGTGGGCGCATGTGTTCGGTTGAGTACACTTTTGTGTATCTTGAACGCAACAAAGTAATGCGGAATGGGATTAAGTGATTTGCAGCCTTGCAGTGTTGTTTCATGTCAGAAGGAATATAAACTTTTTATGCTAAAGTTGGATAGCATTCTAATTCAAATGTATAATATTAAAGTTCAATTTCAAAGGAATAATGTTAACAATTTATAAAGAAATGAAGCAAATATGGCCAGGTCAAAATAAAGAGTGGGCGAATAAAGTATACTTGAGGTTAAATAAAGGAATTTACGAAATATTTTTAAATGGAGCCATATATATTTTCACAAATTAAATTAAATTATATGCTATATACACATTACAGCCACCATTAGCATGATGTTGATTTAGACTTAGATCTACCAAAAAATATTGTTTCTTACTTAAACCTGTGAACGTCAAGCAAGTGTTGGTATCCAGAAAATTGTCGGTCTCGAGATATTTACGAATTTTGGTATTATGTAGAGAATATTACAACAAACTAACTCACAATTCTGCCTTCTATAAACTTCTAACTTTAACAATTTATAGGAAAAATGAGTTAATTTTATCAAACAATAAATTCTAGCACAACCAAAAAATTTCCTTTTGAAAAACTAAATAATATTTTGTTCATTTTAAGTAAGATTAAACACTTTTTGAACTTTATTAAAACCTAATGCTAATCTTTCGAAACAATTATTGAGTTCTGCCGAAGTTATGTGTCAATTTAATAGTTTCAGTCGATTTATTAGCCATTGCGTGCAACGTTCAGGTTGTTATTGTGTTGATAATTCTATTTTGAAATTTGCCCGTTCTTCAAACTTTCACTTTACTCACGCATAATGATTTCCCCCCACTCGGTACTTGTCGTTTTTTGCGTTTATTTGTTTTAAGTTTTCATGTTTCATAAAAAATACTTATTTTTTTTAATTTGCAAGTGCTCAAAAACGCGTTTTAGAGTAATGTTAGAGTATTAAGAGATACCAATTTAGACGTCTCATCTTAAAAGTGGTGTGAACTTGACCATGAAATTAAAGGGTGAGCTCAGAAGAGTCGATTTTCACTATTCTACCCGAGGTAGAATCATTTATTTATGTAAATACTGCCGACGGCAGACTAAATGGCTTGGCGGATTTACTTAGAACTTCTTATATGGAATCTGTGAGTCACAATTTGAGGTGCAATCGGAATTTTAATTTTGCCCCAAAGATTAAGCTTAGGTACAGGCCGGTTTTGAGAAAACGTAAATTTTCACGAAAATTACTTCAATAATTTTATTCAAATTTCACATTTCAAATAGGTCACACATGCTATCAGATGGAGCAAGAATTTTTTTTGGCCGAAAATTCATACGGCACCTACTGAGTGCTACTTTACCAATTGACTTTTTTTTAACTAAATTATTTCTCGGCTATGAATGTTTTTTTTTTTCATAATTAATATCTGAACAATATTTGGCATATGCATGGTACACGAAGGTTTGTTAAATTGTTGTAATATGAGTAAGTTTTCTTACATTTTAAAGGATTTAAAAAAAAAACAAGTTTTTTTATGACTTTACTTATATTTTAAATCCGAGTGATATACAAATTAAGCTTCGGCAAGCCTTCCAAAAGAAAAAGAAATTTTTATTTCACAAGTTTTACACAACATTAAATAGAAGAAGTCCTCTGAAGTCTAAACTAGTGTCCAGCTCCAACTAATGGCATTAGAATACACTGCATTCATGATAATTGAATTCCATTCCATTACCGCCCACCCCCATTAAAAACTACCCATCAATTACTTAGCCTTACAGATACGAAGACTGATTAAAGTTATAGACGACCACTTGTCTGTGTGTCGAACACATTATAGACTTAACGAATCATATACATATGCACATACATACAAAACCCATTCTTTCGGAAATAATTTAAACGATAGCATCGCATAACCCACATATGAACCTGCTGAACCTTGTAAAACACCCTTTGCCAACCTTTTCAAATAACCTTCTGTGTCAACAGTACCCTGAAACCAATCCACACCGTCCTTGGGTTCAAGCCTATTGGTATATTCGTATTCATCTCTTTTTCTAAACTTTTCGTTGTGCATACGAAAGTGTGGTTACTCACTCCTTCTACGAAAAGAAAAGCCCTGACAACGTAACAACGCGGAATACAAAAAATAAAAAAATTGCCAAAGGATGGAAACCAAGGACTCCACAGTATGACTTCACCTTGAACGCACAGGTAACACAGTGCACATATGACATGATGTGACATCTCGTCGACACGCCTTTGGGGATAGTGTTTTTATACCCTGTTTGCTACTTATCTTTCTACTTTGTCAGACGAAAGGATTAACTTTTACTTTTTTCTCACTCTTTCTCTGTGGCCTGGTTTTCCGGCCCAATCCGATCGGGAGGACTTTCATTTAGCATTTCCAGTATGTTTGCGTTTCAATGGAGATTTGTAAGAGCTGGCAAATCCCTCTGGCGAACAAATTGCGGTATAACAAAGGTCATATTATGTGACAGAAGTCCCACATGGCTGATGGTGCTTTTATTTGAACCTAAAAGGACAATTATTGGTTTCCTAAAAATTTTCGATCTTGAGATTTTGATCAAATTTGACAATACTATGGTAGAGAAACTCAAGAAAGTGAGTCTCTCAATTATGTCTGTCTATATGTATGCACGACTGCAGCCTAAACAGCTGTACGGACTTTCTTCAATCACAATTCGAGGCGAAATCGGAATTTTCATTCTAACCCCAAAATTAACGGTAATTTACCAATGACCGATTTTGATAAAAATCTATTTTCTCGAAAACGGCAAAAAGGTACGTACTTTACTTATTGACTGATTCTTAAAAATGATTTCTCGGCTATGGCATAATTAATTTTGTTCGAAATTAGTAGCTAAACAATATTTGATACATAATATATTCAAGGTCATGGCATATCAAGTTTTGGAAAATATTAAATTTTTGTTTTTTTTAATTTTAACGGATTTTTAAAAAAAAGCGTAGGTGTGAGTTTTTGCAGAAAAACAATATACATATGCAAGTACATGCGACACAGTCGTGTACTTTATTTACTCTTTTGTAGTGTTGTTGTCGCCGACATCTCTTCTTTATCCACCAGAGTGGACAATTTTTTTTAACACGTTCGGTTATCCACTATACAGAGAACAGGCTATTAAAACGATTATGCTTCCGAACGATCCCAAGTGGTAATAAATTATGCATTATGGCCATTACCAGGGAACGGTGGGGATGATGATGGCATCCCTGATGCTGTCGCATCTCCCCTCTCCAACTCTATTCCAGAGTTTTATTCAAATTTTGTTAAATGACATGGGGTTGCACGGCATTCTGTGTGGTGTCAACAATAAAATTGAATTTTGTTTGTTATTGCAAAGCAACCATGTAATAAGATTTTGTCGCTTTGCCATGAAGGTAATTTGTGACATGTTGCTTTTTTGTACTTATGCCAGATGATACAAATTGGGATTGCCTTCTTTTCGAGTGTGCTATCAAATGTCGATATAGCCCCCTTAGCCCTCCGAAGGGCCCAACGTGAACGCCAGAATTTACTCGCTGCGGTAAACACAACCGTAAGTGCAGCGATATTGGGCCGCCCATTTATCGATAAGCCTTTCAGTGAACTGTTAATGTGAAATATACTGGCCACTTACGAAATCTCACTTCGCATCATAATACAGACATTATTCAAACTTGAAACATGATGTTTTCTTGCATTAAATTTCATTCATTATATTTCTCCATACACATTATTATATCTATATCTCTTCCCTACTTATTGCAAAATTGAAAATGTTTTCATGTCTGTCTGTCTGCGTGACCATTTGTAACTTAGCAACCACTTCATCGATTTTGGAACAAAGGCATTACGCTTCGCCCTGAAGCTATACAATGCAGTTATTTCGATATGACAGCTAAACTATAAATGGTACTCGTATGTCAAAAAAGTGCACGAGAGACTTTTAGAGTTCAAAAAGGCCTACAAAAAAGTTTGCAAAGGCATATTCCTAAAATCACTAGGTAGCTACTAACAATAAACAATTTGTATGTTTTCAATGTTCTAACGTTCTGTCTGTTTTCGTACCATATAACTTGAGAAAGGCTGATTTCAATTCAGTTTTCTTGTTTAGATTGCAGCTACATAGCATTATTGTCCGATATCAATAAACTGAGCATTCAAAAATGTGTTTCACAATTCGGGTGAAAATTATTTTTCCGTCTCTTCCATGTTTTTTCCATGTCTGTTTCAAGTTGCTATCAGATAACATGTCGTGTAGCAGCCATGTCACTTCGGTGTGCGTTGGGCCTAAGATTAATTTGAAACTCACATATGGTCGAACTTTTTTTTTACCTTTTTTTTTTTACAAAAAAAAAAAAAAACGAATATTCATCGGTTTTTATCAGTTTTGGATAAATTTGGGAATCTGAACTATTTACGAATCAACAGCGTATATGGAGTAAGTACGCACGACCCCGTCGTTCGCTTTATATTTATTGAATTCATTTATTATGCTTTTCTGAAACTGTGCAAAATACGAGTACTATTTCGAAAATTAAAAATTGGGCACTACTAAAGTGTGCAAAGTTTCAGTTCTGTAGTTCATTAGAGCGACTCTGTAGCCCTCAGAAAGGGAGAATTTAAGAGGCTATTCCTTAGCAAATTATGTATTGTGGATGACATAAAAAATCTTATTCAAATCATCGCTTTGGGAAAGTTAGTATGGCATCAGCTTAACTCGCAAATAATGAGAAAGATTCGTACTCAGTTGTACATTTTCTTAAGTTTCGTCCTTGGGTCATTTTCACGGGAAGTTGAGCCATTAAGAAAAGATTAAGTGATCATTTTTGTTAGCACACGGAAATGATACACGATATTTTTCACCTTAACGGTAAAAATGGGAACATTATCCATATCTTTAAATCTCCAAAATAGTCTGGGTGCAATCACTAAAAAAGAGAATGCCCGCGTCTTTCTCTGTCATTCTCTGTCTTTCTCTCTGTCTCTTCCCCTTTCCACAAAAACGCACGTGTTTTAAAAAATTAGTATAAGGGTATTCATATCCACTTTAACTCGTGCAAATTATAAAAATAAAAAATAAAAATATTAAGTAATTTATTAAACAATGTATCTCAGTTTGTTGAAAAACTTGTTTTTTTTTCAATACCACTAACATTAAGAGCACAGGATATACAAAAAATGTAATTAAAGCTTCCCAACTCCTACGGTCTATTGGGAAATATGTGCTATTGGAGTTGGCTGGAAATTTCTGCATATAACGTTGACAAAGGGAACTAATTGAAATAAAACGAAAAATAGGAGGTCACTATCACTTTCATTTGCCCAGCAAATGTGGAAAACGAACGACACTGACTTTCTTGTTTGGATAACTGGGATTCCATTCTGAGATATACCCTGTACCTAAAAAGAACTAACTCCCACACAATTTGGGACTTAGTTCACATGAACTAACGCGTGCGCCGGTGAGTCGGAACCCCGTGCGCTGCGAAAAGCTGATACCGAGCGACGTCAGCACAGTCGCAGTGCGCGCGTCGAAGATAAATTCTCCTACACTGCACACGATTTATATTCTTTCAAAGTGGTTTCGTTATCATAATATTTACCTTTTCAAAATACTCAATATATATTGTAAGGAGCTGATTGATGGAATATATTTGAAGGTTCCATCTGTTGAACGCGGGAGTATTTTGTATAATAAGCTGCGATATCGTTGCGGAGCAAAATATGCAGTAAGACAATTTTTCCTCATTTATGCGTGCTTTGTAAAATGGTTTTTCACTTTTAGTTTTCCAAAATTCTCCCATATATATTCCAAATGAATCGCTTCAATAACATCAAGCTTCAATTCATTATACGTATACCTATACATACATATGTACTCGTAGTAGAAACTAATTACTTACTTCGAGCAAGCTTTTTCAAATTGCGGATCGTATGCCAGTCATGGCGTTTGTATATCCCAAAACTCTTTCAATATTAACGCAGTCCATTTTAATCTCGTTAACGACTTTTAGAGTATCATACAGATCACTGTGATTCCTATGCTTATGATCGACATTCTGCATTTGTACATTTTGTCATAACCCATAAATTAAGAAGTATTTGTTTTTTTGTTTGTTGACTTTTTAATGTATAGGTATTTTTTTCTGCATAGGAGTTTACTATTCCTCCGCTTGCTACTTATAAATACGCATTCCACTTTAATTTTAGTTAAGCTAACCAATCGACCGAACAGCCCGACAATTACACGCAACTACTCCTTAATAACTGCTGGTACATATGCAAATCTACAGCACAAATTCTATAAACTGTATTTTTATGTCTGGTTAACATTTGAACGCCGTTACAATTCCTAAAAATTAGTTAAAGACAATTTTTGACAAAACAAACTAACTCCTACTCTCAACAGAATTATTTTTCGTCGAAACAATTCAAATGAACTAACTCCCACTTTACCCAAATTGGGACTTGGTGCACTGGCAAATAGTTCATAATGAACTAAGTCCCAACTGAACTATCTCTCAAACTTATGAACTAAATTCCACTGCATATTTGGTGCGACTTAGTTAATTTTGGCTAGTAGGAGTTAGTTTCATTTTGGACTTAGTTCGTAGGGCCTTCTTTACAAAAGATTAATTAATTTTCAATTTTTAAGAATTTGCACAAACAATCCATAATTCTCAAATCTCATCTTCTCTTCATCTGTGGAGTTTAATTAGTCGCATCCAAAGTGAAGACTTAAGTTATACCTACGCTCAGGTCCCTGAACCAAAAAATTCAATTTCCTTCGCGCTCACCCATGGATAATAAGAATAATATCTATTCTCTCAAGAAATTCTACGTTCAATTTATAGGAATTCATCTGACTGGAATGAATGGATAAATCTAGTACCACCTAGACCCTCCCCACCAGATGTGCTTTCCGTAAGAATAACTAGGCCAATCGAACATAATGAAGAGTCTTCTCGGAGCACTCAAAGGGCATGATATTTCCCCGACGAGTATATATTTATAGCACTTCGCATTTACATCCTTTAGGGCATTTCATGTTCTGATGAAGATGAAGATCTCCCCAAACCTGAAGATTTTGTCGTAATGATGGAACAAGGAGTGTGTTCCATTCCTCTTAAGTGAATTTCCTTTCAATGGTAAAATCATCGCCACTATTCTATTTCTGGCTTGTATATTTCTCTCCTCGGGCATCCCCTTTGCACAGAGGTCCTGTGGAAGCTTAGTTCTATGTGCATATGCGAAATCTATTGATTGTCTCTGGTGCTCCAGATGTACTTACGGATATCTCGATATCATAGAGCATCCCTGTTGCTGATTCCCATTACACAAATTGAAATTCCTTAGAATTGAGGAAGGTGCGCGTGAAAGCACATTATTTTCAGTCCCGACACAAGAAGTTTAGAAATCAACCAGAACATCGCAGAATCTATGTGATTGCTTATACTCTTTGAACAGGGAAGGGGTATGTGTCAGCTGAAAATATACGTATACGTATAGTAAATTCGGATCTGTAAGTATAATAAAAAAATCTATTGTGCTTATCCTGCTGGCAATATCCTTGACTTGATAAATATTCAACGAAAATTAAGGAAAATAAAAATAAAGCCAGTTAATCGACGAAGAAGACCGTTAAGTGTCAATAAAAGGAAAAACCCCTACACACATTTTTAGTGCGTTTCTTTCGTGGGAAAGAAATTAATCGTTAACGGGACAAGTGCTATATTGATGTTTACGGTCACGAGGACAGGAAACGTTTCAAATATTCATTTGGTTTTTTCTATTTATTTTCCTTTTTTTTGCGACAAGTTAATTGTTTTGATGTGGATGGAAGAGATTGATAGTCAATAGTAGGCTTATTGGCTTTACTATAAGTTTTCGTTAGTGATTACGATTGTCATTGTTGTGGTTTTGTCGTAAATCATTCGTGTTAATGTCTCGAAACCGAGGGATTTGGGGAAAAATAGGTTTCCTTGCTTTTTTTATTGACAATTTGACTTCTGAGTTTTATACCATGAGGAATATTCGAGACATGCAAATATCAACGATGATGAATAAAGTAATTTAAGTAAAATGCTTCCATCTGCTAAACAATCAAGTTCAAGTGACAGGCAGATGGGTCAACTATTTGAGGGAGTTCACTCAACTGGTTCTGAAACCAGAAGAGATTCCGCCTCCAAGAGACCTAGGTCACAGGATGACATTTCCAAAACTCCAAAGAAGGCGAAGAAAGAGACAAAATATGTAGACATTGATATTCACTACAAATTATCTACACATTGTGTATATGCCAATTTTTTTAGAGCGGTTTCTTAAAAAAACATTTTGCTTTTTTAAAGCAATTTATGGTGATGGATAAGTCTTATGTTGAAAATTTCAGCAGAATACGTGAATTTTGGTTAAAAACATTTCTTCTAATAAAAAGTCCTTAAAAGTAATCTTTTCTGATCAAATCAATTAAAAATCAATGAAATAAGTATCTTCCGAATTTCTACATACTCGTATGAATCAACAAACAACGCCACGCCTACTTTATTAGGGATGGATTGAAGCATGAGGAGCATAACGGATTGTAACTTTTTTGAATGTTTTATTTATTGATCAGTAAATTTTCCAGAGCAGGTTTGTATAAAGCTACATATTGGGTTTTGAGTTCGAAAGACCATGAAATAAAATAATAAAACTTTGAAACGCTAATAACTTCAACTTCCGCTTTGTCGATGTTAATAAGATTAATCATATTTGTACGTTACGAAGCAAGGCGAGCACTGTGTAGCTAGTATGTGCATAGAAAAGGTGAATAAGAAATGTGAAAAGTGAGTGTCAGGTTGTACTCGTTTTTGAAGATAGTGTCGATTGCACCTGTTCATAATTCAATAAAAGACTGATAATTTTCAGGTTGTAGCTGTTGGGATATCCATCTCCGAGCAGTGTAAGAGTATAAAGGGTTCATTGTGAAACTGGACAATTTGATGTTGACTATTTATCTTAGCAGTCGTTTCGAAATATGTTCACAGCAATCTGTATAAACCATCCGAAATTATGCTCAGTCCAAAAGTTGTTTCACCTTGGTTTGAAAACGAAGGGAGAAGCCAACAATGTAGTTTTAAAATTTCCTCCCACTGATACAAAATTTAACTAATGTAGCTTGAAAAGCTTTATTAGATCTAAATTAAAATTTTAGTGAATAAATAATTTAAAAAACGTTTCAATTGGCTCGCAATTTCATTCGAGTCCGGTAAGAATATTAAAGATCTCCACGGGGATATCTATGACAGCTTATCAATTTTAAAGGGATATTTTGTGTCTACATATTTTTGGAATCTTAATTTTGTTTCCTTAAGTTCTAAACGGCTACCTGAGAAAACTCTATCCTTATGAAAGCAATCAATTGAAACGGCTCACGATATTCCATCATGGACATAAATTAATTTCCTAAAATTGACTACCGGTCTTTTGATTGTACTCATTTAAAATTTCGACCTAAATCATAATGCAGCAGTAATATTTGTTGGGATCCTGTTATAAAAATTTTATTTTCAATATTTCTCTGCTACCTGATGGCAAACTTGAACAAATTTAATGAAGCAAAAAGAGAAATCCCCATTTCCGGTTTTTTACCTACTTTAACAGGGACATTTGATTACCGTCATCAGTTTGTTTACAACATTCAAAGCGCAAGGTCCTTTAAGGTGAATAAAATTATGTTCGTGTTTTCTTTTTGCATTCTAAAGAAGATAGGTCGAGGTAAAACACTAACTAATTTAGAAATTGGCAAAATTCTTGCATTCAAGCAAGAAAATTATTCCAACCGAGAAATTGCTAAAAAAATTGGTCGAGATCCTTGGACGGTCAACAATTTTCTAAAAGATCCAGAAAATTATTGGAAAAGCCATAGAGGCCACACAGCAAGAGCGACAATAGAACGAGAACGTATGCAGGTCCATTTTACGCGAAGCTTCAAATTCTTCTGCGGCTGATCGCAAAATAAAAGGAACTTCAGCCAATCTCCGGACAGTTCGTAAAGTGATTGAACAGTGTCCACATCTCCGATGACAAAAACTGAAGAAAAATCCACATTTACTTCAGCGCCATAAAGATAGTAGATTGGAATTTTGACGGGCTCATTTAAGCTAGAAGGAAAAATGGGAAGTCGTGATTTTGTCCGACGAGAAACATTTATTTGTATGGCCCTGATGGCTTTCAATATTACTTTCATGATTTGAGGAAATCGGAGTTGTTCCTGTCACGCCGTTACACTGCTATTGGTTCCGTCATGGTATAGGCTGCAATTTAATTTCATGGCGCAATAGATATGGTTGTCTTAGAAGGTCGGCAGAGCTCAGCGGATTACATCGAGCTTCTTGAAATGCAGACAATCAATTTCCACGAAATATTCAAGGGCCACTTGTTAATTTTTCAGCAGGATAATGCAGCCATCCACACAGCAGTATGTGTACAACAGTGGTTTTCAAGCAACAATGTGGATGTTTTAGATTGGCCACCTCTATCTCCCGATCTAAGTGAAATGTATGGGGATAGCTGTTGCGAAAAATTACGTAGAAGGAAGACAATTCGAAAATATAGAAGGTCTTATTAAAGCCATTGAAGACGCTTTTGAGGAAATTCCATCAAATTATCAATAAAAAAAGTTTTGTTAAGTGTTTTCACAGTGAATCTTCGTAAACTTGATAATGTCTTTCTAAGGTTGAATGGTGTTGAATATTTTCTTATTTTTAGTGATTTAGTTTTAACAAAAGTTTATGAAGTGTTTTTAAATTGAAAATTTGTGAAAAAAATACAGTGTGTGTAATATGGCTTACACCATGTGTTTGTAATATGGCCTAGTTGGCCATATTTAACACATGACCTTCGTTGAAATTTAAAGTTTTGTTTTTATTTTCTTTAGAAGGAAAAATGGCTTCAAACTCTAACAAGTGTACAAAACAACGACAAACGTGGTCCAAGGATGATATGGTGAAAGCGATCACTGCCGTAAACCAAAAAGATATGGGCTTCTTAAAGGCAGCAAAAATGTTCAATGTCCCGAGAACCACACTGAGGCGTTTAGTGGAAAAAAAGGATAAGCCTTTGGAGGAAGTGGTAAGTGCCAAACTAGACAGGAAACCCACTTTTCCTTCAGAACTCGAGCAGTCTTTTGTAGACTATTGCCTGCAAATGGAAGGGAAACTATTTGGTTTGGTGACAATAATGAACAAAGCATGGCAAGGAAAAAGAGAAGCTATCGCAAAATCCAACCCTCATCATCAGAAGTTAGGACGACTTCATTCCAGGCGACGGTTCAGATGCAAGTCCTAATAGAAGTAACCAGACGGATGCTAGATGCATCTATTGCACTAGCTTGTTCTCTGACGATAAGCAAGGTGAAGCTTAGGTACAATGTGTTGTATGCAGAATGTGGGCTCATGAGGACTGTACTGGCAACGAGCAACGAGTGACCGTGGTGTAGTGGTAACATCATCGCTTGTCACGCTGTTGGTTTACGGTTCAAATCCTAATGTCAAGAATCATCTATTTATTTCGCATGGAATAAATAAAAAAGTCGATCAGTTGCGAAAGCTAAGTCAACTCTACTTCGAAGGCTGAAAGTGCAACTTGATCCTGATAATGACATCAGGAGGATGAAAAAAAAAATACTGTGAATCATGAGCAACGATAATAAAAGCAAAACAAAAATGCTCCCCAGTTATCTGGACGCTACCCTTACAGTTTACAGAAACTTAATACCACCTGAGTTTCAAACCACTAGACCAAATCTTTCTCTCTCTGTCTATTTACACAACGCCCGTGCCCTGCAATAGTATCAGGGTATTCATATCCCCTTTATCGTGCATTCTATTTTTTCGGCGAATGTGGGTTATTAAAATGCATCTTCTGGAGATTTCATTCTTAAAATACGAATTTCCATTTTACTTTGAAAGTAACATTACAAGCCGAAGACCATAATGAAAATGACAAAATGTATTATACAAATACT
Source organism: Pocota personata (assembly GCA_963082735.1). Lineage (NCBI taxonomy): Eukaryota > Metazoa > Arthropoda > Insecta > Diptera > Syrphidae > Pocota > Pocota personata. The sequence goes on from OY720429.1 coordinate 74,703,033, forward strand.
GTCCGTTATGCACCAATTTCCTCTTTTAACATGCCTTTCCAAGTGAAAGTGAATGCCTCACTTTCGCATGCATGCAGCATTTTTCCATCACAAATAGCCGCGAAGAAAAAAACAATGCGAACATAACAAAAGTCGCTCATTTCAATGCCTAAGTACTCGTAAGGTGGGGCTGGAGTACGAATGCACATACTTGGATACACTCATAGTAGTATGTCGTACATTTGATAGCAATTACGTAAAAAGCGGTGACAGGCACCCGCAACAATCTGGAACCGCCTGGTACATACAACATAACGTCTACGGTGTAGTCGACTTCGTCGACGACGTTGTCAGTTTCTTCTCATAAAAAATAGCGCAACACACAATTTGCACATTTCTATCAGAATCACGACAGGGGATACTCGGGGAATACCAGGGCACAAGCCATAAGACGACTTTTTCAAGTCATCAACCAAAGACTTGCCGTTGTCGCTACCATTGTCATCGTGGGCAAATGTAAGACAACTGAAGTACGGAACAATAATGGAGTAGGACAATGGCGGCATCAGTAAATTGGTGGCGGGCTTCCCGCAGTTCTTCTTTTGCATCCTGCACTCCATTCTCCTCAATTCACAAGAGTGGTGGGTTTGTGCAGACAGTTTTGGCGGTGGAAGTTAACTCACAGTGTGGCGCTGTTACCAAACGAAATATCAATTACTCTTGGTGTTATCTCATATGGAGCAGAGCTGTGCTTACTTCGTCAGCTGGCTGGTTGAAGTAAACAATTGGGATGCATTTTGTGATCAACGTACTCTGAATGGTATTCTTCTCAAGTAACCAGCTCAACTTTTTTTTTTCATTTTTAATGAGTTTTTATTCTTCATTCGCTTTCGTTTTTCCAGTTGTGCATTTTGTTTTCATCCAATAATGGTGCTATGAACAGATTTCCATACATCGAGGTAGCAGCAGAATTATTGCATTTCAGTAGTCAAAGGTTGGGCTTTGCATGTGTTTTGGAACAATTCACACAAAGTAATGTCACCATTGAATGCAATGCTTGATTTTTGACAACAAATTTCATGCTGCTTTACTTTCAGATAGCAAGATGTTAAGATTTATCTTATCATAAGTGTATAATAAAATTAAGTAATTGAGCGGTTAGTATGACTTCCTACCTTATCACCGACTTAGTAAAGCATCGTAAAAAACACGAAAACTCTTTTCCTCGTCGCAGTTAGTGGAAAGGGAGCAACCTTTGGACACTTTATCTCTTATAAGAGTTCCCCCATTCTAAGGAATATAACTTCTGATGTGATAGTTTATGCCTTCAATAACAATTTACAGAGGACGTACCTGGGTCAAATGTAAACATGTTATGAAAATTAAACATGGTATCGTATGATGCTATAACCAATCTTCTAACCCACCTTTAATAAAGTGAGCGCGGCGGTGCGAAATTTTAAAAACACATCCAATGATATCTTTCTATTCAGAAAATATATCCGCGATTTTCAAGACATTTTATCAGAAAACTATTATGTATTAGGACTTTTTCTTAGTAGAATGTTCTCAATAAGACTTGTCCATCCATAAATAGCTTTTAAAAAGGAATACATTGTTTTTTAAAGACAGTCCCCAAAAAAGTTGGCATGGCCATGTTAACGTCTACATATTTTAATAGACAATATTTTCCAGTTTCAACCAAATATACTATATTGAGAAAATTTAAATTTGTTGAAAAGTGGGCGTATATGAAATTTAATGTTTCTAGGTTAAAATGCCTAAGTCTAATTATGCACATAAATAGACTCTACCAAGAGTCGAATTTTATTTGGGAAAGCATTGGAACAAGTTGGCATACTTTTTTATCTCACTCCTTTTCGTGGCTGAATTGTTAGAGGTTTTTTGTACTGGAGAACTTGACCCCTTTTTACAGTAATATTTTTGGTGAGATATCTCCGCTTTTTTTCAAAAATTAGGTACTAAATACCCTAACATATCCTAAACTATCACAAATTTCCTTCAGATATCTCATACAATACTAAATACCCCAACATATCAAAATACCACCAGATATACCATATAACACTAAATATTCCATATAACACTGAATACTCAAACACATCCTAAAATATCCCAAAATACCACCAAATATCCCATGCAATAATAAATAACACATATAATAATAAGTACCCCAACATATCCTAATATATCCCAAAATAAAATAAACAGATGTTTACACATCACAGCGCCAGTTTCCAGCACTCACAATTTTTATGTAATAATAACTATTGAATATGTCCAATTGAAATCAAATAAACGGTTCTGGAATCTACTTATCAACGTCTAAAAAATTATATACCGCATGATGATAATGCGCTCGGCGCCCATTTTAAGGAAAAGCCAAAATTTATTCGTACATATATACTAACTTTCAAGCTTTTATGTTAACTATTATACATATATACCGTCAATCCCTTGCCCCGGCTCTTTTTGGCAGCTACTTTAAAAAGCCCAAAAGTCTCATCTGTTGCTTTGATTACACACTAAGTACTACCTCTCGACCAGATTTCAAAATTCTATGTTCACGGGAAGAACCCTATAGGTTTTAATTATCAATAAGTCAGGCAGTCCCAAAATAAGTGTGTCCGCCCGCATGTCAGCACTTTTTGGGCCTTACATTTTGAGCTAAAAAGATGAAAGTCTTCACAAATGTTTTCAATCTGCCCACTGACACGCCCACTTTAAAAAAAATTTAATTTTTCCCAATATTGTGGCTAGAAACTCAGTAATATGGTCTAGGTAAAATATGTAGACGTTGAATTTCTCCACATTTCGTCTATAAATTGAGTCTTATTGTGAACATGTCATTAGAATCCGTGAATTTCGGTTACAAATTTTGGGATCCACGCCCACTTTCTGCTTAGAAAAAATAAGGACAACAGTTTTGTCGCGGAAATATCCTCTGTATACGTATGTAGATAGAAAGATATCACTGCATCACACAGAGGCATACACAGAGGCTGACGTACAGACAGAATTGAGAGACGGGTCAGAATCGTAATACTTTCGGATGCATTTGCGATTTACCATTTTCTAGCACTTAATGGTAGGTATATTATGGGTGCCGTGACATAAGGCCAAGCGTTATAAAGCCAAATCACGAAATTTAGCCTTATGGCGCTTTGTGAAAGTGACATAAGGCCAAATTATAGCATTTGGTATTATGACACTTTGAGAAAGCGTCGTAAGGCCAAATCGGGAAAGTGACATAAAGCCAAATTTTCGAATTTGGCCTTATGTCGCTTTGCTAAAGTGACATAAAGCCAAATGGTACTCGAATCACACTCTCCATTGTATTTTGCTAGAAAAAATCACTGTTTAAATTGTTATTTACTTGTAATAACAGTTTTTTACCGTAAGAGCATGAAGAATATTTGTTCAATGGCATGTAGCAAACCCACGCACTTCTCATTCGTATTACATCGTTTAAAGCGTGATAAGATGGAAAATTCAAGTGATACAATTTACAACTTCGAGTTTTGTGAGGGTTTAAGGAGAGGGAGTAAGTTACTCTATATTCCCGAAATTAAGCAACTATATCAGTTTAAAAGTAATTGGAAATTGTCTAAGCGATATATTTGTTACATTAAAACATGCAGCGTCAGTGCAGTTGTCGATTATGAGACCCAAACATTAGCTAGAATTCCGAAAAAAAGTGTCAAATTATTTTGGGAAATAAGACCAGCTTGGCAATATTTCTCTTATGCGTAGTATATTTGTATAAAACTGAAGGTGGCCTTATTTCACTTTTCTAAAGAGCAATAAGACCAACTGTAAACTGCAAATAAGAGATTTCGGTGCCATGAAATAAAGTCTTATGCAAAAAGGTCCAAAACGTAATTATGGACTTTATTGCACTTTCAAAAGTGAAATAAAGTCCAAAAGGCGTTTTGGACTTTATTGCAATTTCAAAAGTGCAATAAAGTCCTTGGAGATTATTGCACTCAATATTTTTGTATTGTAAATTTGTGAAAAAAAAGGGTGCAGTTCCGAACTTTACATAAAAAAAACCTCGCACCCACTCCAAATCCTGCGGTGAACCCCATACATATTTCACTGTTATATATATATATATATACATATATATATATATAATGATGATAAACAGTAGAATATCTGCAACCCAAAATCTAATATGCAATCGAAAGTGTCATAAAGCCAAATTGGCCTTATGACGCTTTTTTCAAATTATCATAATACCAAATGCTGGAATTTGGCAATTTCACAAAGCGCCACAAGGCCAAATTTCGAAACTTGACCTTATGACGCTTGGCCTTATGTCACGGCACCATATTATGTCTAGAAAGTACCACACATTCACAGAAATTTTCTTGTCTGTTCCCAGGTGTAAACTTAAATTCTTATATAAATAATTTCATATCAAATACCATGACCCAACTTTTGGAGAAATCACTGAATATCCTCGTGGTTGGAAGTGAACGTGTGAGTAGCGATCGATTTGAATTTGTTTAAAGTTACTTCACACTTCACTGTCTAAGAATAATTATTGTAATATTTGAAATTTGTTCAATTGCTTTTAGTGTATTGTGTATTTTAATTGTATTTTAACCGAAGTATCACCCCTACAGAAAACAATGCAATTTTTCCCTGGAACCGCTTTACTCGTAACTTACAAATTTCACAGCTTTCTCTTGCCTCATATTTCTTTCTTTTTCTTTGTCTCAATTTGGTTCCTGATAAAAATTCCCGCTGCGAACGAAAATAAAACGCAGCTCATTCTATGGCCTCTCTTAGTGGGAATAAGTGAGATTCAGTATGAGAATCACGTTGAATTTAGAAGGTCGATTGAAATTGTTATATAAAAGCAATGGATCTATTTCGTGCAACAATGTTCCGCACAGATAGATAAGGAATCTTTGAATCGAAATTTAAAAGAAACTGAACTCAGCGTATAAAGTACGAGTACAGAGGTACTTAAACGAGTGCTCGTACATAAATCTCAGTTGCTAACAATTTAATGTTTTCCTTTGGCACCCATTATACCTTTCTATTCTCTCTATGTCTTTCTCTGACACTTAACACGTAGAGTAATAAATTTTTTAATGTTGATGTCCAAACCATAAATATTGAGCCATTAGCTACAATTGACTCCTGCTGCATGGTACTTCTTGTTCAGCGAATTTAATTAAGCGGTCCGGTCCAGATATTGATTTTCGTTTTCGTATCTGCAAATAAAATAAAGGGCACGACTGAGTCGCACGCACTTGCCTCATATATCCAAAATTTCAATGGGTATGCTTAAAATAACTTATATATCATAAATAAAGTACAGTTATTCGTTTTTTTTTTTAACGCAAAGTTGTGTTTGCAGTCTTATTTCAAACGTCCATATTACCCAAAATATAAACTTTTATCGAAACAATAAAAGCACGAACCAATGCACGGGTGCCTGCCTGATTGACTTGGAGAAGACCTTCGACACCGTATGGTTAGACTACAAGTACATACTTTACAACATGCTTACCAATAGGCAGTTCATTGTCAAAAATGGCAATGTAGCTTCTACTGGAGCATTTCAAATTGAAATGTGAATTCACCGATCTCATTGGTTTACCTCATAGGACCAAAAATCGAGGTCATTACACTGCTCTTGCAACGTGACTTCTATAAGATTCATTGAAACAATTCTTTTTAGGAAGCCGTTGTCTGGGGCCTCTAGGGATACCAGAAAAAATTGGAGAAAGTTCGTAATCATGGGACGGTGGGAGATACCTGGGGCTCTGCTTAGTCCAATATCTATATTTTAACGGCTGCCCTGGCCAGAGTCAAAGGCGCGTTGGCCCTTGCGAAGAGACCTTTTTCTAGCAAGTAACTCGATGAAAGGGTAAAGGTAATCTGCTACACGGCCCTTCTCCGGCCCATGCTCGTATATGGATGTCCCGTCTGGTTCAAAGTGGGAGCAAACTTATTGCAAATGATTCGGGTGTTTGAGAGGGCTTGCCTTCATTATACAGAACACCAGAGAACTTAGTTGCGCACCTAATAAAAAAAAATAATAACAAGTAAAATAAAATAATAATAATAAAATAATAATGTTATGTGGAAACAGAGGGCCATCTATAAATAGCGCGGAAAGTTGGGCCAACTTTAATATTAAAGGACCAAATGGCGCGAACGGGTACTTTTGCCCAATGCTGGTTCTTAAACCCTCACACAAAACACTTGATTGATTTACAAGCAACTAATCTTGACCGTTCATCTCTTTGGTGGGATCATGACGATATCTGAAATAGGCAAACCTTAATTTGCACCAAATCCTGAAAATAAATTTAAGAAACTCGAAAAAAAAATTCGGTGACAAAATTTCTTGAAAAACGCAATTCAAAAAAAAAAAATTTGAAAATGAGATTTTTTTTTTTTTAACATACATATTTTTAAAACATTAATGCATAATAGGGTGGATTACATTTTATGTAGAAAAAAAGTTTTGTCAATCAAGTTCTAATAACGAATATACGAGTATGTTAACCTCTGATTACTTCTTTTTTTTTTATAATCTGCGCGCGCCGAAGGGGATATGAATAACCTTAAACTGTTTCAGGGCACGGGCGTTTGGAAAAGGGAGAAGAGGAACAGAGGAGGAGCCTGTGCACGTTGGCCTTGAATGTATGAAGGTTGTAGTGATGGGGAAATAGTGAGCCTGGTAGATTATTCCACATTCCTGTCGTTCGGCTTATAAACGAATCCCTATACTTGACAGTACGACCGAAATTGGGCTTAAGGGTGAACTGATGTGTAATCGAAGCATGACGCGTATTGCGAGTGAAATTTTGAAGGCTATTTCGCTGGACCATTTCTTATAAAAACAACGATAAAATAGGGAGAGACATGAGACATTTCTGCGATGTTCATGTGAAAGTATGGAATTCACAATGAATCTATCGCCCATAAGTTTTAACGCGCATTTCTGTACCCTATCTAGAATGTGCAGAACGGTCTTGGGTGCACCAGACCAGATATGGGCTTTATATTCCAGCTTAGGGCGGATGAATGCCTTATAAATTGTGGCCAGATCTGACGGGGTAAAATATTTCTTGCACCGCTTAAGGAATCCTAGACATTTTGCAGCACTTTTGGCGACCTCGAATATGTGATCGTTCCATCGAAGATGGTTATTAATAAACATACCGGGATTTTAATGATGCAAATACCATCCATGGATAATGGTTGAGGGTTTTGGTTTTGCTTGAGAGACAGAAGCATTAAATTCCACTCTGTTGGTTGAACTCCATTTGATTATGCTGTCCAGTTCGGAATTTAATGTGTTTAACATACGTTGCCATTCCCCTTCTACGGTTGAGGAGCAAATAATAATCGGGCTAAGTGGATGAAACTGATTAATTAATGTAATGGAACTTCACGAATCATTAAAGAAAACGGTTTAAATTAAAAATGAAAATTTTTATGAATATCGATAACATTTTGACAATCCAGAAAAGTATATTCACAACCTTAAAACAACTAATAGTAGGTATCTATCAGATCGGATTCCGTCCATGTGTAAGAAGATTTATTGGAATGTATCTTTTTTTTTATAGTAATTTTATTAATATTGAAGACCATTGGGTCAGAGTTTATATTATATAATCAGCTCATTCAACAAATTGGCTCAGGCATGCCACGATACGGGACATGCAAAACTCTAAACTACATACATATGTAGGTTGTACTTGTAAGAAAACAAATTAGTCTATCAATTAGTCCCGAAAAGAGTTTCTGTAAAAAAATCGTGTCATTATTTACGCGTCTTTGAGACAAAAGTAAGATTTGTATAAGTTTTTTGAGATGTGTATATGGTGGAAAGTTAAATGGATAATTGAAAGCCCTTTCAAGGAGAATCGGATGAAATTTCGCTGATAGCCTCAATCCGATTTTGATGAACTTCGAAAAAGGAAACATATTCAAGGTGGGGATGGATGAAACAGTTATAGAGAAAAAGAGTAACGTATGGGTTTTGAAACTCTTTTGATTATCCCTTTATAAAACCGAACACAGATCTAGTTAGCAAAGAAATTAGTATGCTTCGTAAAACCAAGATTAATAAACCCCTAGGTATATTGCGATAATGAATTATTATAAATGCGATTGGCATATGCCTTTCAGAAAATGTCATAATTTGAGTTTTGAGAGGGATCCGAATCCGACCGTTTTTAACACACCAAGTGGCGAAACTGTCAACATCGGTTTGAAGAAGGTTTTGGTTGTTTTGGTTATTATAATTCTTCATTAATGCATTTTAAGACTCAAGCCTACATTTTACCACTCAGGTTATATTATGAAATGTTTGACGTAAATATTTCTTTCATTACTGCATATTCTTATTTTTATAAATTTTTTTTCTAAAAAAATTAGCAAAGTGCGCACACGAAGGAAAAAAGTCAATATTTTGTGTCCAATATGCCTTATTAGATCCTTTTACTTATATTCATTTTACAGGAACTGTCTATAAATATTGGATACAAATTGATTAAAAATCATACAGGAAAGTTATAATCCATGCAGAACGAATCATATGATACCCTATCCTCCATCTTTTAACTCACCCCTAATAAAGTTAATAAAGTGAGCGTGGCGTTGTGAAATTCTTAAAACGGATGCAAAGAGGATATTTCCGCGATTTTTGGATTTTTAAGAAATTATGTCACAAAACTGGTGTTACAGCTTTTTCTAGGCAGAAAGTGGGCATGACTCCCAACATTTGTAACCATATTTTGATAACATATTCACAATAAGACTTACCCACCACAGTAAATAGCTTTGAAAAAGCAATATATCTTTTTCTCAAAAAAACTCCTCTAAAAGTGGGCGTGGCCATGCATAATGCATGGACGAAATGTAGAGTCTCATATTTTACATAGACAATATTTTTCAGTTTCCAGCAAAAATAATGAAAAAACCATATTTTTGTAAAAGTAGAATTGTACACACAAGTAGATGATTAACGTTGTCTCAGTTTGATTTGAGACCTTATCTCATTGTTCAAGCTGAACTTCAAAAAGGATATTTTATAATATACAAAGCACGATTTATTATTTGAGAAAGCTGGATATAGATCCAATGATTTTTCGGAAATGCGATGTAGTCAAGTCATATCTACTGTAGTAAATTCCGAGTACATACGAGCACCGTACCACTTTTAGCTTATTTGCATATTTGAATAACTTTTGTTTTGAAGAATTTACGTAGGTATATACCATCCTCGTCGTAAATAGTGCTTCAAATAATGTGTGCTCTCTACGAATAGCAACACAGTAAGAACAGGCGATGTGAAACGGGTGGACAGCATCCTTTTTGTACTAGACTTTGGAATGCCTCACGACCCAGCTTCCGGAAATGGAAGTTTAACAAAGGAATGTAATATAAAAACACAAACAAAATATACTCCGGAATATACTCTCTGGATCAGGATAAAAAGAAGTCGCTTAGATTACTGGATATATGTATGCACCGTCTTCCAAGCAGAGATTCTAGCCATCTAATGCTGCAGAATTACTAGATATGACAAACAGGATAACGCTGTTTTCATTGTTAGTTTTGCTGCACTGGAGTCAAACATATTAAATCTTAAATATTCAAGTACTGCCACATTTTTCAAAGTATTATGCATGTTGGCTGGTAATTACTGACTTTAACGCATGTACGAGTAGAAGATATTTTAAAGATATCTGTGTCAAGTTGCTTTCGTTCTACATGAATGTATGGTGGCATGTATAAATTTCTCATCAGTTCATTCAAGAGAAACTTTGAGCAACTACGACATGCACACTAGATTAAGGCTACAAAAAGGACTAAAATGGAGAGAGGTGATAATCTGTCATTTCGTTTATACGAATAAAGGCTATTATGTGAATGCCTAGGAGTAGCTTGTATTAGAATGAAACACTTAGGTTATTACTTTTACTATAACATGGAGGTGGTACGAATATTTATATAGCATAGACTTTACAAAAACTGTTACTATTTGCAGAGATATTAAAACACATAGTGCAGGTGGTCCAATGATCGTGATGGGTCCAATATTAATAATTTTGGAAATCCATCCGATATACAAGTATGTGATATTGAGCACTTAAGAAGGAATACCTTAATTTCTACTCCCATATTCTTAAGAAATGGAAGTATGATGATAGTGCCAAGAAATCATATCCGAGATTCTAATGGTACTACATATATCTATCTAAAAAAAGAGTTCTTCCGCATAGTGGCTCTGTCAGACTGCCTGGCTGTATGTCCATCTGTGTTTCTGTCTGTGGCTTTGGCTCCCGCCTCTTTTATTAACGATAACTTCTGCGAAATTGCATCGATTTAAATGATTCAAAACTCTGCAAAAATAAGTTTTGACCTGAAGTAGTACTTGAGATCTGTTCATCTCGGTGGTAATCAGTTTAATGGTTTTGAAAAAAAAAAAAAAAAAAAAAAAAAAAAAAAAAAAAAACAGTTAATTTTATTCTGTTTTTAGGTGCATTTTTTCTTCCACGATAAGTTGAGCAAAAATTCACCGATTTTGACGATTCTTCTTGCATGTGAGGGATAGGTTCATTTTATTTTCGATATTAATCGGAATAACGGTTTTGAAAATACAGATTATTTTCTTATTGCTTCTCATTTTAACTTCTGCAAAACTGCAACCGATTTAAATGATTCCTTTTTTGTAGAATGCTTAACTGAACTAGTGGTTAGTGCTCTTGTATCATACGGAACGAAGTAAGTAAAGCGAATGCTTAATTCGATTAAATCAGATTTTTTGCATACTTCGTTGACACTTCCTGTAAGTCCCTTGCAACTTTAGTAATTTTCTTCAACTGCAATGATTCTTAGCGATTAGTTTCATTTTTAACATCAAGCTATGCAGATCTTCGAGCGCTTGGTATCTTCTTTTCTCTTTGGGCGACTGTTGCAACTCTAAACTTTATTATTATATTAGTTTCGATGAACAGATTGCCATTTGTTGGAACAATTATATTTTTTGTCTGATTTCGTTAGCCTAATTGACTGCAGAACCTAAGCCTATAGTAAATTTATTCACTTCCTTAAGTACAACTACTCGCATATATAAAAGTCAATGGCGTATTATTCCCAATTGATGTCATTGGATGGATGGCCTGTTTCTGGGAATAATGTTCTTTATATTGTCATTTTTCCGAAGTTCAGATGGATTTGTAATCTCTTGCCATTGCTTTGACGTTTGAAGGAGTTTTACCCATGTATTTAACAAATCTAAACATTCCTGCAACGAGAAAATATAAAGGACATGTGCTTACCGTTGACTGCAAAGTCATCAGCTAGGATGCTTAGTGGATGCATTCCTTTACAAGAGAGAGCGCTTTATTTTCTAATTATTATATAATATTATATTATATTTTGTTTTTTCCGATCTTAGCCTATAAATCGCCAAGGCTGATTTTGGTTTTGAGCTTCAAGCAGCAGTTGCAAATGCCATTAAAGCTGTATATCTTCAGTTGGGGTATGCGCACATAGCAGGCGCAGTTGAAGAGTCTAGCTCTTATCCCAGTTGTTCGCTGAGTGTTGCCTTATTCCCGTGGAGGTTTATTATATTTGTACATAATTCGCGAGGACATCCGACGTCTGTCCATTCTTAAAAACCGAGACAAATACAAACCGCCAGGGATGCCGGGACAACACTCAAAATCCGGGACTATTCCGACCAATCCGGAACGGATGGTCAGCATTGGAAATTTAAGTTCGGAGACAGCAAAATGGTTTCTAAATTCTGTTGAATATCACTAAAACAAGTTTGGGGACGATTTCGCAAATACTAAAAGTATTTGAAACCAGTACAAAAAGAAACAGCGCTAAATGGTATATAAAAATGGTGATTTTTCAGTCATTATACTCGTACGTGAAATTAGCAGAATAGCCGGCTATTTTTTCTTAGGTTTGACAAATTTTCAAAAACATTTACTCTCTTTTTTTATGGAGTTTTCCATTTGACTAATATATGTAATTAGTTGCTTGAAAAGATTTTGAGTTCATTGAAGAATGTTATATATTTAGGAGTATTCAAATTCTCCTGAGTCTCTGGTAGTTTACTCTATGATGGTGAAGGTACGAAAGCTTAAGTCGAGAAAATCATCTAATTCACCATTAGATGTTTTCTTGACTTGATGATATTTATCTATGTTAGTAATGCTGAATTTAGATTCTAATATAACAAATCTAACAGATTCAAATGATAAAACTAAATCGAGTTCGATTACTTACATTTTGTATGCAGCTAACTTGCCGCTGAATAATATTGTCAAATAACTTAAGCTCCTGTTGAGCTGTAGCAAAGATTATCAATACTCTATGTGAGGTAGATTTAAATCACCTAAACAGAATGTCATAGCAAGTTTAGAATGCAGTTTAGTACATTATGTATATGTCTTTGGAAAAAAGAGACATTTTCATTTTCTACGAGTACATAAGTGAAACGAAAAAGTTATAAGAAACAAATTGAGATGATTACGAACAGCAATGAGAACTTCTCCAACAAGACGTCTGAGGTTGTTTAGATGGGGACCTTTACGATATACTAAGAACTCATAAATAAATATCTGTGTCAAAAACACTTGCTTTAAGTCAAGTTTCTGTGAATACGATAACGTTATATGAAGAAGTCTAAGAGTTAGTAAAAGTATTCGCGGTCTATTGCAAAATGAATTGAAAGGAGAATTGGGAGATACACCTTTCGGTTTACTTATATTAGACAAATTAACAGTAACAACAGTCGGTATTAAATTGATAGAGATTAAGTCAGGCAACATCATCATTGGGGGTGTCGAACTTCAGACGAGAAGTAAACACAGATCTAGGCTAAAGAATTGATCCAATGATTGCACGGGACAAGTGCGTTCCAGTAACTATTGAAGTAATTACCTTTCTTGTTCACTGGGTGTGCCTGCTACTATTTCTAGCATGACTAATAAGCTTTAGTCGTTTAGGATTAGGGCAGGATTTTTCAAGTGTCAGTTATTTGGCATGTTCAATAATTTCAGCTCATAATGCACCTGTAGTTTCCATGTTTGTATACAAAAAAGGTCTGCATGTTCTTTCTAAGTATGTCTGTAAAATCGAAATCACCATGTAAATTTAATTTGTATTTAAACCTTATATCAGGGCGATACGGCTCTGTGGGTAAGTGCGTGATCACTGACCGGGAGACTAAAAGTTCAGGTCTCAGAATAAACCAAAAATAAATTTTTCACATGTCGACATCTTCACAGACGTCTGACAAACATTCAAGTGTAAAATTCTCTCAATCGAACAAATGGCCCTTTGGAAACAGCATAAAACTGTTGCGTCTACCATTCGTGCGTCGCACAGCACGAATGGCTGTGAGAAGCTACATAGATGCGTATGGGCTGTTAGCGCCAAAATATTTATTTATTTCATATTAAAGCATGAACTTAAACAGCTACTGAAATTTGAATTCTATTTACTCTACTAAACTGGATAATGAATGCGAGTTTTCCTTTCTTGTGCAAGCTGCATCTCTAAAATTTGTTATAAATCCCAAATAAGTTAAGTCTTAAGTTTGTTTTTGAGAAGTTTCAACATCCCCAACTTTGTACATTATTCACACAAGTATTTTTGAAAACCTCTCAATTCGTTTATTTTCATTAAAATCTCTCCCTAGAGTGCATACCGCAGTTATACAGAAAACAGTCTCTATCACTTTAACATTTCATCCACTGCTCTGTTCGCCCTTAATTAAATTTACCTCCACTAAAATCCCACCAACACCCCCAGAACGCTTTACGCAATTAACCATAAAATTGTTCCAGGAATAAGAATAATGTCAGAGCTTCTAACTACACATACACGAAAGCATAAACTTCAATTTTACTTTCATAAATATTTATGAAGCAATTGCTCTTGTGGTCATCCGCTTAACCATTCGTGGTTTGTGGCCCAACTCCATTTCTCAACCCCCTGAACCTTGGTATTTAATTTTTTTTCTTTACCCTACTGCTCCAAAAACTACACCACAAACACGGAGAAACAATTACAACTCGAATCCTTCACAGAAAAGGATGAATTGCCTAATTCCATTTCGTCTACCACATTAGCCGCAGTGAACTTAATATACACACAGTGGTTGTAGGTGAACGGATCAGGGATCTGTACACCAGTATGTGTAACTAGTAGCCTCAACAGGGTGATGATGATGTCTGCTGGGTGAGGAATCTAGCTTCTAGTGTAAATAATTCTAATCGTATACTAAAAAAAAGTATTTAAGCTCCTTTTCACTTTATCATGCCCCAATGAACACAAAACACCACCCCACATTTAATATAAGATAGATTATTTTTCTCTTTGTCTAGTCACTACACTTAGAGGACATTCACATTATCTCTGTTCTGGTTTATACGACGAAATTGTTCATTCAATTTGAATCGTAAAATAGTGTTCGTGCTTAGAGGAAACATGGGTTGATTTTGGTTATCATAAAATTGTCCTTTTTACTTGCACATAAAGGACATATTTATTAGGTTTGTGAAAATGTTCGATCTTTAGATTAAACTTGATATTATAGCATAGATGTGCTGAAATCACGGGTCTATTAATTCTGTTAACTGTGTGTGTCTGTAAAAAAAGGCTGCAGAGTAAACATCTGAGCTTCATACGTATGGTCTGTGGGTTCCCAATTCGAGCCGAAATTTTCATTCATTGAAAAATTGTAAACAAATTTTAATTTTGAGCCCATCCTTTTTACTTTGCTTTCAAAATTAAGGTCATTTAGCTCAAAGGACCCCACTTTTAAAAAATTCATACATTCAAACTCAACAAAATATATGTAAATCGTCCGCACATTATAAAATGCCGCGCCTACTTTTTGAAAAAGCAAGAAACCTGATATTGCTTTTTTAAAGATACTTAGGGTGATGAATAAGCCTTTTTGTCAAGATCTCGTCAGAATTCATTAACAAAATAGTCGCGGCCACGCCCCCTTCCTTTTTTATTTCTTTTTTTATATAATTTGCACGTATGAAAGGGGATATGAATACCCTTATACTAATTTTTTAGGACACGGGCGTTTTATGGAAAGGGGAAGAGACAGAGAAAGACAGATTGGTGTAATTGGTTTGAAATTCAGGTGGTATTAAGTTTCAGTGAACTCCAAGGGTGGCGTCCAGATAACTGGGGAGAATTTTTGTTTTTTTGCTGTTTTGTAAGCTTTCGCAATTGATCGACTTTTTTATTTATTTCATGGGAAATAAACAGATGATCCTTGACATCAGGATTTGAACCGTGAACCTGCAACGTGACAAGCGATAATGTTACCAATCATTTCTTATGAGAAAAATCCATAAAATCAGTTTTATGATAAAATCTCTTAAAAGTCGTGGAAGTACCTATGTACGAGTACTCTGAATAGAAATATACGCATATCATTAAATTTGTGTTGGAAATTTCAGAACGCGATGACCAATTTAGTAGGGATTGGTTAAAAAATAAGGAATAGCTAACTACAGGGTCGTTTTAAGACGAATTGTAACTTTCATGTATCTTTTGTTTTATAAGTGCAAGCATTCATATAATTCTTTTTGTATCAGTTTTATCAATTAAAGAAATATTTTGATTCTAACACCCCATACAGGGCCAGGTCCAGCTTCTCGCAGCCACTCGTGCTAGGCGCCATACGACTGGTTAGGACCTACAGTTATATGCCGTTTCCGAATGTATTCGATTAAGAGAAGCGTTTCATTACAATTTTACTCTTGGATGTTTGTCAGCTGCTCGCGAGAGATGCGACCATTAGAAAACTTTGTTTTATCTCATTTTTCTGTTTCTACGATTTGAACCTTTAATCTCCCGCTCAGCGATGGCGCACTTAACCACTGAGCCACGGTGTCCACCTATTCTAAGAAGTAATTTTAATATAAATGCCAAATCATAACAATAATACTGATAATTTTTCGTATTGACATCAAATCCAAAGGTCAAAGTATTCTTTGACAAAGACAAATTGTCAATGAATGTCACAACACAAGGAACACAGACAAACAAAATTCTGCTGTCCAATTTCATCAAGTTTCTACACCGACAATTTCTTCCCCTAGTCAGTTTCAAAAAGTTTTTTTCTTTCTTTGTGCTCTAAAAATGGTCATCATCATCATCAATGGGAATTCGTTTGAGCATCATCATTGGGCATTGGCCCTTTTCAGTGATATCTCATTGTGGTAGCGGTGATGGCGAAATGGTGAGGACGAAATGGTGTCTACTTTTTGAATTGTTAATCGTTAGGACTGTCGCATGAATATTTCATTACCATTGTCGTGTAACATCTTAGTAAAAGGCACTAGAGGCGGGAATGAAAGCATTAGGGGATTCGGTATTGTTTTGACGTTATTTTTTGTTATTCTATGGCAACATAATAGTACTCAGGAGATTAGAAAAAAAAAAGAAGATTTAAACTACGTCTGTGATACCATACAAGAACAGAAACTTGATACCTTTGTATTAACAATTGGCAATAAAATTTGTGAACACTTACATCCTGTCGCTAATTACATGGCTTAACTCGAAATTCATAAAAACCTTAGAACGGCCGTTTATTTATTTCAGGCAAGCTAAAACGGCTCCACCAAAGAATAGCGAAAACTCTCCCCTGTATCCGTGTGTTGGTACCTTGTAATTCCACTTTTTGCGGCGAAAATATCCTTAGGCTGCGTAAAATATAGTTGATTGGGAAGCTGCCCGAAATTAAACACTTACTCGTTTATAAGTATTCATTGAAGCCGTGGGTCAGTGGATAAGTTTCTGATCACTGAGCGGAAGACTCAAGGTTCGAGTCTCAGAAAGCACCAAAAAGTTTTCTACGGTCCCACCTCGCGAACGTGTGACAAATATCTGAGAGTAAAATATATCGCTCAGAAGCGAAAAAATGCCTTTGTTGCGTAAACTGTATAGGTCACTACCATCGGGTGTCGCATAGCACGAATGGCTGCGGGATACTAGGCCAGGTCCTGTATGGCCTGTTAGCACCAAAATGTTAATTTGTTTAAGTGCATATCCATATCTGCAGTGTTATATTACATAATCTGAAACTGCATTATGTATTGCAGATACTTAAAAAGATGTGCAGTATGCACATGAGATGAGACATGATGAGACTTTTACTGATAAACAGCTGAACGGCCCAGACGGTGTTTCGAAAAAAAAAAATCTAACAATTTTTGTTCAATTGTACGAAAGTCATTGAAATTGGCAAGCGTTTGGTTGAATCAGTAAGAGAAGCTTTGGAAAAACTAAAAGTAAACGGAATCACCATAAAGATATGCTTAACAGCAGGATTAACAGCTCAGACATTGGGCCGAGTTCTATGAGGAAAATTGTTCCGTCAATAAAATCCTCAAAATCATCGCGGAGAGAAGAATAAAAGTTCTGGCTTATGCTTACGCAGACGATTATTCTGATTTCTGGTAAATTTCTGCTATCAGCAAGCTAATCGAATCTGCTTCACAGAAGCTTTCTTAAAAAAAACGAACTGTTGTACAAATTAGCTACGCACCTTCACATTATCTATGGTTTCCAGAACATTTCTTTTAAAGAGAACATGTTCAGCTTTTTGAAAGCGATCTTTTCCACACTCTCTTTTTTTCTTCAAATTATTTTTCTATTTTCATCTTGGTCCATTTTTTTATTTTTATTTTAAAATTTAGCATGTCCATTCTGATACAAGTCAATAGTCCCGAAATAGTGTCAAAATTATTTTTACTTCCATGTTCTAAGGAAATGGAAGTGGTCGTGTCATAAAATCGTATCCGAGGTAAGGTCAGATTCTAATGGTACTACATATGTACATATATAGCAATAAAAGAAAAAAACAACTTATACGAAAATGCATCGAATTGAACGATTCTTTTTGCATAGTGTTTACTGAACTCTGTCACAATCAGATTGAAATTTTTGGAAATACAGTTAATTTTATACCGTTTGAGTAAAAATGCACCGATTTCGTTGATTCTTCCTGTGTGGTATTTAGCATAATGAGGATTGAAGCCCTATTATTTTTGGTGTTAATTGAATTAGCAGTTTTGAAAACATAGTTATTTTTGTGCAATTTCATCAGGCTTTTCGTTCACTATAACTTCTGTAAAACTGCACCGATTAAGACAATTTTTTAATTGTGTGGGAATTTGGCATATTTTGTTCCATTTATGATAACTTCTGCAAAAATGATTTGCTGATAAATTCAATTGATATTTCACACAGGTGGCTACGATGTAGTAGGTTTGAGCCCGAGCGGGAACACCAACCAATGACCCCCAAAGCATAAAAAAGATAAACGAATAAAATTTGAGTTTCTCCAACCACTACACCAAAAAGGAGTTTCCGTATATTTTCATATCGATACCATCCCGGAAGAATGTACGAGTATTAAGCGACATTTTCAAAATTTTACAGGAAACAAATAGAACTTCCTGTGCAGGTAATTATTTGCGTATTTTGTAGTAATAAGCAATTTTTATTTCTCTCTGTTGTTGTTGGTATCAATGGTAAAGACGTCAAACCAAGATCAAAACGTGGCGCTTGGCACAATTTATAAGAGCATGTCAAAAAGTCATTTGCTGAAAAATTGTCGCTTAATACATTCTTCCGGGAAGGTATCAATATTGTGATAAACCCATTTGCGACATCGTATTGAGAACGAATTTACTATGGTACATCCTATCCTTGTTTCAATTTAGAAAATTTGGCTACAACAATTTTCGTACCTTAAAACTACCAAATTGCGGAAAATATTTCCAAAATCAATTAAAGCAACAAAAAAAAAAAAAAAAACTGTTGAGAAGAATGTTAAGATGCTAATTCACTGCGAGCGAAAAAGCACCACAAAATGGATGGCACAGTACTGTCACTTTGCAAAACATCACTACTTACTTACGTATGTCCCACCGCCTTTCAATTTTGTACAGATACAGACAGCCACCCTAATCTAACGTGCAACTGGAGAACTTCATTTTTGCATTAGTATTTGAACATTAATGTGAGAATATCTTTACACTTTGTACTACTTAAAAAATGTCTAGTTCAGGTATACCCATTCATTTACGTATTAATATTAAGTATTTATATTAAGTCGGAATATAAAGTATATTTCTATGTCTTCATTTATTTTAATATACTCAAGCAAATTTCTTCCAATTTAAACCCAATTCGTTTGTAATTGATTATGCCTTAAGAAACCGCTTGCAGACCATTTTTTCCAAGAGCGCATTTCACGGTCTGTTGGTAAGTAATGACATTTGTTAGCTCCGTTAATAATAACAAGGAATCGAATCGACGATGTTCAGACTTGGTGATATGTATTCAGCATTCGATCTTCTGTATACAGAAGCAAATGGTAAAGCTTTAAAAAAAATATGCAGAAAGTATTTTCAAAGAATTTTTAATATATTACAATGAACAATGGAACAATTATAGACAAGGTGATGCTTTATTTAAAGTTATTTAAATTTTTTCTGCAGAAAGTGTACTTATTTAGGTACGCCATCTGTTGTTTCTGTATTCAACAAAACGATAAGGATGACAAGTTCCCTTGAAGGCTATAACAGCCACCTCAGTAAAAAACTAACAAAGCGCGGTACCTTTTTCACATATATTGATTGTTTGTTGGATGAAGATCGCATCAAATCAAGAGAATTCATCATGTCCTTAGGTGGAACACTTGACATTTTTGAATTAAAAAAAAAATAAATAAAAACAGCTGAATATAAATTGAGACAGCTTTGAATGATTTTCCGTTAGCAAATGTAAAAGTATTTGTTCAATGATAGAATTGTTCAAAAATTCACGGGAATTTTTTGCAATTATTTTCACAAATTCTCAAAAATTAAAGTGCGAGTTTTCAAAAAAATTTTTATGTAAAATTTTCAAATACCTATGCATTCAAAAAATGTTAATGTGTAACTGGAATCTAATACTAATGCAAACAAAAATTAAGTTTTTATTCCAGTTGCACATTATTTTGAATGCATAAGTATTTGATATATAATAACAAAATTTTAAAAAGCGAAATTCTAAAAAGTGGGTCTGGCAATTTTGTCCGTCTGCCCATCTGTACTATTCACTACAGCCTAAACGGCTGGATGGATTTACTTCAGACTTCATATCTGAGTTCTGTGGAATTACATTTCAAGACGAAGTCGGAAATTTCATTCCAACCTCAAAATAAGCGGCATTTTACATAAGGGCAGTTTTGAAAAACTGAAACTTTTTCTAAAATGGCTCTAAAGATTTAGATAAAAATACATGTCTGAGGTGATATGTATGTTTACAATAAGGTTACATACTCAGTTTTCCGATAAAAAATGTTATAACGATACTTATTAGGATTTCCGTAAATTCTCCATATCTCGGTTACCGCTTGGACGATTTTATTCAAAATTGATATATAAATCATGTTGTGCATTTTTTGATATACAATTCATTGTTGTCATGTGGTCAAAACAGTTTTTAGCATTACTCGAAAATTCAAAATTTTTCGCCTCTTCAACTACAGTTGACCAAAATACGAACGAACAGCACATATGGAACAAGTACGTGCTACTCAGTTGTGCACTTCATTTTCTTTTGTTCGTCGAGATGCGTCATTGCAAGATATGTAAGCGCATATGAACATTTATGTATTGTAGTTTTGATTGCAACCTACTTGCTTCCCATAAATGTTTGCGATAGTAAATTTACCAACCAGTAATTTTGTAACAAAGCATTTTGAGTAATTCGTATTATTCATTCAGACGTTTTTCAATTTTCCTTCAACTCAGCACTTAATACATGTACATACATATAGACCTTATATTCATCCCATATCGTATATTGAATCAACCCAGTTTCAGTACATTCTAAAAAAAAAATTTTTGCTCATCAGATTGGGATTTGGCGATGTCGATTTAGAAGCACCCAAACCAAAAAACCTGCACATCTTGATAACTCCAATCACGTGGAAGAATTTCTTTCTTAACCCAAAGAAGTACATGTACGTGCTCTCAGCCCACCAAACGTTCAAAATCTCTACTTAGCTCATAGCTGTTCAGCTGTACGTTGTCCTAAATCACCATCATCAAATGTGTCATAATTTCTCATGTCGCATCGTATTACTTTTGAGAAATCGCCCACTAAAATACCAGCGAAGTGGCATTCCCCTCGAGAGGGGTTCAATCGATGGAGGAAATGTAACACGTCTCGGCTATCATGAAGTTTGAATCTAATTTTGGACTTCTTGGCGTTGCGCTTCTGTTGGACTCTTTTAAGCCAGCCGGAGGAGGCCCAAGTTTCGTCTTTCGTTCGTAGAACGTGCTTTGGTGAAGCGGCACGCATTCTACGTGAATGGACTTTGGAAATTAAATGCCGGCGATTGTATGACCATGTAGTTGGTATCATTGGAAGGAAATTGTTTTGTGGACTTAAAAATGATTGTGGTATACTCAGGTGTACAGTGAAACTGATTGTTTTCCGAATGATGGAGTGCATTGACACTTTTTATTTATTAATTCCTATTATTAAGACTTCAAATGCATTTGCAAATTAGTCTGTTGAAGAAAATGAAATGGATTGTATTTAATTTTTAAGAGACATAAGAAAAATTGTGAAGAAAATCGGAGATTTATTTCTCGCATTGCTATCGCGGTAAAAAGTTTATTGCACATTTATGTGCTTCATCTGCAAAAATTCAGATATTAAATATGTTTTTTTAAATTACTTTAACAAATAAAAAAGAAATTGAAAATCCTTACAATATTGTTTAGCTATTAATTTCGAACAAAATCGAAAAAGACATAACCGAGAAATAGTCAATTTTTAAGACACAGTTAATACGTAAAGGAACGTTATATATATGTGTTGGCGAAATCGTTGTATACGAGGGTGGGTCAATAAGTCCCTGAAAATTAATACAAATTGTGTCGTCACCTTAAATTAAATTTTTTTTTTGTCAAAAATCATCTTTCAAAAGAACGCATCCAAATTTTCAAACAGATCTGTCAAATAGTTTTGTTGTGGCATCCATTTTATATAGACGCCTACTAGCATTTTCGTTAAAATGGAAAAAAGTGAATTTCGAGTGCTCATTAAGCACTATTTTTCCGAGAAAAAAGTATCACGCAAACCAAACAAAAGCTTGACAAATAATATGGGGACTCTTCAACATCGATTGGAACCATTCACCACTGGTTTACTCAATTTCGGTACGGTCGTTCAAGCACAAGTGACGCCGAACGTTCTGGTCGCCCAATTGAAGTCACCACACCAGAAATGGTCGACAAAATCCATGGTTTGATAATGGACGATCGGCGAGTGAAAGTGCGCGAGCTTGAAGAGGTCACAGGCTTACCACATGGCTCAGTGATTTCGATTTTACATAAATATTTGGACATGAAAAAGCTTTCCGCAAGATGGGTGCCGCGTTTGCTCACAATCGACAACAAACGTATTCGTTTGACAACTTCAAAGGTGTGTTTGGCGATGTTCCAGAAAAATTCGGCTGAGTTTTTGCGCCGTTTCGTAACCGTGGATGAAACCTGGATTCACCACAACACACCAGAAACCAAGGAACAGTCAAAACAATGGACTTCTCCTGGTGAATCGAAGCCGAGGAAGGCCATGGCGGGTCAGCAAACAAGTCATGGCGATAGTTTTTTTGGTATGCGCGCGGTGTTATTCACATCGATTACCTTGAAAAGGGTAAAACGAACACCGGCCCATGTTTCGCAGAGTTGCTGAATCGATTCCAAGCCGATTTGAAGCAAAAACGGCCGCATTTGACAACGCACCGGCGCACAAGTCCGCAGTAGCAATGGCAAAATTGCATGTGTTAGGCTACGAACTCCTCCCTCATCCAGCATATTGCCCCCTGCGACTATTTCTTGTTTCCAAACATGAAGAAATAGCTCGGAGGTAAGTGATTTGGGTCGAATGAAGAGGTCATCGCTGAAACAAACGCTTATTTTGAGGGGCTCGAGAAATCGTATTATTTGGAGGGCATATTCAAAAATAAAATGTTTTTATACCGAAAAGAGTGTTCCTTATTTCATTTTTCAGGGACTTATTGACCCACCCTCGTATAGATAGCATATTCTCACCCTAATTCAAATATCGAATTTGATCAAAATCGTTGGAGCCGTTTTCGAGAAAATCGACTTTTCTCAAACTCGGCCATTAGTAGAGTCATACATATAGACAGACAGACAGACAAACGGACAGAATTGAAAGACCCACTTTACTGAGTTTCTCTATCATGGTAATGTCAAGTTCGATCAAAATCACGAGATCGAACATTTTCAGAAAACCAATACTTGCTTTATAGGTCCAAGTAAAAATCATGCAGCTTCATGTGTCAAAGCGCGGCATATACATAATTTAAATTTTTATTAAGTTAATTAAATAATCAGTTTGGAATGAATTAATCAAATTACAAAAAAAAAAATTTAGAATTCGAAACTTTACGTGAAACTGTCTAAACTGGTGTCAAGAAACATAAACTAAAAGTGCTCACACGTATGAAACATACATTGAAAACAACTTTGAAAGTTAATTTTTTTTTCACACTTAGGGAAAAATATCAAAACGTTTTACTAAATTTTTAAAATTATTTTCATTTAAATTACAAATTAAAAAACTAAAAACTGCTTTAAAAAAAAAACATTCAATAGAACATTCTGTCGAAATAAAAATTTTAAACTTTACACAATTATATTCGGATAAGAATCCTTTTTACTCGAATTGCTGATTTGTGCAAAACACAAAGTGGTGTAAGCAACCTTGAAGCACCATTTATTTAGAAAAAAAAGGCTTCTTGGCACTTTTTCCCATGGTTCAACAGGGTGGCGCACGAATCATGCTACAAAAACAAAACGGAATAACTTTTTTTCTGTGTGAGTAATCGGCCTTTTTTTATTTTGCAGGTTACTATTTAGATTTATTAAAATGAATGCTTGGGATACCGAAGAGAGGATTTGGATAGTGCAGTGTTCCATGCTTTGCAGTCCTTCATTTCCGTCCAAAGGAAATTTAGGCGGGAGTTTGGCGGCAATCCCCCGAGTAGATGGACCATTATGAGGCTGGTAAATATGTTTGCCGAATCTGGAAGCATCGCACGAAGACCGTACCATCGAGATCCCTATGTTCGGGTTCAGGACACAATCGCGGCTGGAGCATCGTCAATTCAGACAAATCCAAGTGTTTCGACTCGAAACTTATCGCCGCAAATTGGAGTTAGCAGACGGTCATTACAACGGATAATTCATGATGACTTAAACTTGTTTCCGGACAAAGTCCAAATTACAAGCAAGTTAAATCCTCTGGATTTGCCTATTCGGCTGGAATTTTGCCAAAAAATTATTGAAATGGCCGAAAAAGACAACAGCTTGATAAATTGCTTGTTTATGTCTGATGAGGCCCATTTTGATCTAAACGGCAATGTAAATAAGCAAAATTGCCATATATGGAGTGAATCTAATCCAGAAATACTCCATGAGACGGAACTGCACCCAGAACGAGTCACTGTGTGGTACGCAGATTCATCAAGGTGCATTGTGGGGCCACACTTCTTTGAAGAAAACGGTGTAACAGTAACTGTCAATGGGGACCGTTATTTAAAGATGTTAAAGGAGTTTTTTTACCCAGAACTGCGCCGAAGAAGTATCCGTTTCAACAGCATTTGGTTCCAGCAAGATGGAGCAACTGCACACATAGCCAGACCGGTTATGGCGGAGCTCCAACGAAAATTCCCAAACAAATTAATATCCAGAAACTGCACTTTCCGCTGGCCCCCAAAGGTCACCTGACCTGACTGCACCAAACTTTTTTTATGGGGTTATGTCAAGCAAGAGGTGTACAAAACGAAACCAAGGAATTTGACTGAATTGAAGCAGTCCATTAAAACAATAATTGAGGCGATCCCGACTTCAACCTTTCAGGCCGCAATGAATAATTTTCTGATCAGGTGTCGCATATGCGTGGATGAGCGTGGAGGTCATTTACGGTCTATTATCTTCAAAAACAATTAGTTATATAAAATAAAATTGAATTTTCTATACAAGAAAAAAAAAAAACAAATGAAATACATTGATTAAAAAAAAGTTATTTGAATTTCTTATTGTAGCACAATTGGTGCGCCACCCTGTACCTTAGTGTGCACAATTTCACGTTTCTAGGCAGAATATACAATAGTTTTTACCCCATTGAACGGTAACTGAACATGTTAGCGGCTCAAAATTCAGCTTGCTTCGTTTGCTTTAAAACACTCCATCACTGTTAACATAAGGCTGCTATAACTTTTAGTTGCTTTTCAATGGGGCAAAAACTGCTCTTTTTTTGTATATAAATCACATACGAGTAATTGACCATTAATCTAGTTTACATCGGCAATTATATCTACAACAGACCTTTAATTCAGTCCAATTTAATTTACACCACTAAGGAAAAACTAAGGAAAACTGTGTCAGAATTCGCCCGCTTCCTATTGTTCTATAGATGCGAAACTCAATATCATTTTGCACTCCAAAGTATGTGCACACTACATAACAGAAATAACTCTGTGAGTGAAAAATAAATCAAAGGAATAAACGATCCATAGTTTATTATGCAGTAATATTTCTTCGATCTTTGCATTCAAATCAAAATAAACACACTACTTTTTCTTTTGGAATACAATTACCTGCCTTTGAAAAAGAAGTTCCGCTTTTATATTAACGACTCCGAATATACGAGTATATCTAACAATATTTCTCCTGCTCGTCTCTAGAGTTTCTACAGAAATTGTTGGAAAGAACACCCATAGCATGCCTTACTAATAGTATGCCTTACTATCAAGCAATACAATATGATGGCTCCTATTATAGAGCTTAGGCATTTCCTATTTACAGACAGGAGTCTTTTCGTTCCCTTCAAATCTAGCTTAGACCAGATCTGCGTCCATGAGCTTCAGGTATCTGGTATGGTCTGCGTTCGTTGCCATCTAGACTTGGAGGAATAATATACTATATGTTAACGTGCACCTACCTTATATACTCGTAAATATGGGCAAATTTTAAAATTTGGGTTTATTCCACTTTCTTAAAATGGAATAAGGTCATATTTAGGCATTTTGCCTTGTTCCACTTTGTGAAAGTGAAATGAGACCAATTTGAATTTAGTTATAATTTTGTTCTTATCAGACTTGAGTTCAGGTTTGTTCCGAGGGAAATTTTAAATCCCTTCCATCTCAGAAATACCTCAAACTTTTGCAAAGTTAATAAAGTGGCATAAGGTCGAATTTTGTAATTTGGGCTTATTTCTCTTCGCTTTATTTCACGGCACCAAACAGAACCAGTTCGGCATTTAGTTAACGCCGCACAACTGAGAGACCAACCTTATCCAACTACTTTACGAGTTTAGTAAGAGATCTCTTATTGTAAGGAACGATGTGACTATTGCAATGACATAGGCTATAACTCTGTCCCAGGGCAGTGAGGCCCATTCAACGATTAGGTGCTAAGAAAGTGAAAAGAAAAAAGTGCTAGATTACGCTAGATATTTTTTTTTTTATATAACTTATCAGTATGCACATTAGGGTGTCCCTTAGTTTCAGGCAATTTTTCCCAGTTTGCAATTAGTATTACCCCTTAAAATTTGTCCAATGCTTAAGGTATTGAACCATTGCTTCCCCCTAGCATTTGAGCTTTTTTGTTCAATGTATTAAATGTATTTTAAATGTATTAAAATACTCGTCTCCAAACTTAATTTGATATGTCACATGATTGAGAGGAAAGATATATATACATATATACATATATTAATTTGTTGTATCTACTTTTCACTCAAAACCACCCCAATAAAATAATTTTGTTTGAATTAATCTCGAATCATCACATACATATTATATTCGCGTAAATTTATGAGGGGGTAAAATGGAAAATGTAACAAATGTTCGGGCACATTTGAAAAATATTGGAATACGTGGGATGAAAGATCACTCCACCATATCTCATACCGCCTTCATCCGATTTTAATAATTTTCAGACAAATATCTATATGTCCGATATAACTCATAACCCAAATTTCATCATGCTGTAAATACCTACTCGTACCTTACTACCACCCTATTCGATTTCGATCAATTTCAACTGAGACTTCTAATGCATCAGTCTAAAGGCTCAACCATAATCAATATTGGGAAACATAACCTAATGTCATAACTTAACGAAATGCTTCCCTATGATCTGTCAATTCCAACGGATGATCATAATACTTTTGCCTGCATACCCATCTGTCAAATCAATCTTCCTGTTTCTTTTGAAACATCACCCTATGCCCTTTCTTATTACCTAGCACCTATTATTGTGAACACTTTCTATTAATATGTGCACAAATTCGTAGTCGGACTTTTTGAAAATTATCATAGCAAACATGACAACTGTTAGATTTGCATATGCAATGAGTGACTGAGACCGCTCTCTCTATGTTCGCTCATGTTTGCAAAAGTGAATGAACGTTTAACGAATCGATGCTGGGCTTATGTGTTGGGTGATAAGATTATGAGTATTCGTGGGTTTACACATGCATGTATAAGTCGATTATTTGTCTCACTTAAGCCTGCGTGCCAAATTTCATCGAAATCCATTTAAGAATTTTTGAGTTAGGCGGCTAACAAAGATAATTTTAAGATTTCTGAAACCCCGCCGTCCACATCCCATTCATATTTCTTCTGATTTTGACAGTTTTTAGATAAAATGATCTACATATCAGGATGTACATGCATACGAGTATGACAGATGTATATGACAGATGAGCCCTATATCTGTCATATACTTTATTCTAAAGCATTTATTTAATAAAAAAAAAATATAATTCCGCGAGATAGGCCGCTGGCAGCAGCTGGTAATATACATTTATAAATATGCTTCTAGAAATAAAAGTGGTTAGGGCCTGTGAAGGTCTTAAATCGGCACTGGCTATGTACAGCATTTTATTGAGTTATGTGGGATGATATTAGTGCAATCAATTCATTAAAGCTGTAAGAAATCATTGTAGTATAATTTAAACATTTTGAAAAAAGTTTCCTTGTGCAATGTATTTCAGATAATATTGAATAGTCAATTTCCTTTTCGCGGGCAATCTTATTTAATACTCCCTCCATGCTGGACTTTTCCGGAATTTTCCCTGATATAGATTTTTTATAACGCTAGCATCAGCTTAAATGTTATCATGACAATTCCGATTCTCATGGAATTGTAAACCCACTCCAGATGTGAAGTTTCAACAAAATCCGTCCAAGTGTTTAGGCTGCAGTTTTGCGTACAGACAGATGGACAGACGGTATTGAGACCCATTTTTGAGTTTCTCTATTATAGTTTTACCAAGCTTGATCAATATCAGACCAACAATTTTCAGGAAACAAATACTTGACCCATAGATGCAAATAAAAGCCATAATTCAATATTTTTCTAGAAATTGGGAAACAATAATGGTTAAACAAAATAAAATGGTTAGACACTGATATTGTCTAAAATTTGTCCATATACTATAAAGGACCACGACAATTTTTTGTTCGCGTTTCCTTGAAAAAAAAAAAAAAACATTTTGTACTTTTAAAGCTAGGGGTTTAGACTCCCAGTCTTGCGTACATACGACAAGCGGACATATAGATAGAATTGAGAGATCTATTTTTCAATTTTCATTTTATATCTAGTATTACCAAGATTGATTAAAATCTCGAGTCTGATAATGTTCAAGAAACCAATATTTGCCCTATAAATGCAAGTAAAAACTCCTTATTCAATATTTTTACCAAAAAAAAAAAAAAGGTTAAACAAAACAGACTTCGATATTCTCTACAATTCATCCATACACTATAAAAGATAATGCCATTGTTTGCATTTTCTTCACAAAAGAAAAAAACCTTTTGCAGGGTCAGCCGCAGCGTTTTAGATTAGCGTACGCTGAAAGAAAATTATAAAAGACAAAGAACGAACATTTCTTTCACCGCAAAGCGACAGGATGACACGGTAATATCATTTATGGAAAATTGTAACCGCGACCCTTCATATTTTATAACTGAAAATTCCATCAAACACTGAGACTTACTCGTACCTCACTCAGTCAAAATGATTTGCTTCCTGTTGTACAGTGATTACGGCTACAGTACGTTGCGTTAATGCCCTCACATTTGACACAAACCCCAAAACAAAAATTCTTTACATACAACTAAATTAAATATAATTTTTCTGAATTGAAATCTGCGAGTCAAATAATACGTACCCCCTCCTAATGATGGCAACAGCAACGATTGCTGCGCATATTTTTGCCAACCCTATCTACAGCACCCATCTATTTGTCTGCATGCCTGTGATTCTCTTACGTATGTATATTCACATAAACGGCACAAAACACTCAGCGACCACTAGTCGAGCGCTTTATGAAATTAGTGGACTTCAATGGGGGACAATTACGCTTCAACTATTTACCCAGCTACTAATAATGACGATGACGGTTCAGTGGATAAACAGCTGAAGATTTTTGACGTTGGTTGGATAGTTGGTTAATTGTAAAAAAAAAGGAGTAATTCGTCGCGGTGTTGGAATAAATTAACGCGTACTAATGCCAGTCGAGTTGGCAATCACTTAAGCGGAATAATTAATTAATTTTCCTGCTGGCGGCTATGATGATTCTGGTGGGTGGTTAATGTTTAATTATGGAAATGACTCTGGTCACTGATTTAAATTGTTGTATGGATTTATTATTTTTTAATATCAAATATACAAAATAATAAATTATTAAATATATTATGAAAATGTTTTCGTCCCAGCGTTAATTAATTGCCTGCTGTAAGGCGGTGGACGCTGACTTGTTCGAAAGTAATTTTGAAATTTAATTTACTGTGAAAACTATTAGTTATTTTTAATTCCAATACAGGTAATCAGAATATAATACTACGGAAGAGATTAATAAATTATTTTTGTGTATTCAATTCGTTAGAATTCAATTCGAAAAGTTACAATTCGTCTGAAACGGATAGTACGATAACAATTTTCTAACTAACACCTTATACGGTGGAAGTTGCATTGTGAATTTTTGTATGCAAATGCAATGACATCTTTCAATTCAATAGATATTTCCGGTATTTTAAAGCCATTTTACCATAAACTGTCGTGTACTATCAACTATCAAATGGGCTTGAAGTTGATCTTGAATACTTCTCCTACATGAAAAGCTGTGCCCAAATCTCTTTAGTCTCCGTTGACATAACCATGGAACACGTGAAAGAAAAGATAAAAAAACTCAAGAACGAATACTCTCCTGGTCCTGATGGTATCCTTTCAATAGTACTGAAAAATTGCTTGAACCATCTGACCCAACCCCTCACGGCTCTCTTCTAGATATCTATCGCACAAGGAGTCTTCCCCAAGCTTTGGAAGAGCTCTTACATAATTCCCTTTCACAAAAAGGGTCCCAAGAATGAAATCTCCAACTACCGGCCCATTGCTAAACTCTCCTGCGTTCCTAAGCTCTTTGAAAGCATTATTTACGATACAATGTTCTTCCATTGTAAGTCTATCTTTTCCCCTAACCAGCACGGATTTCTTAAGGGAAGGTCAACAACTACTAATTTAACGGAATTCGTATCTACGACTCTGTGTGCATTATAGGATGGCAAAGAAGTTGATGTAATTGCCACAGATTTTATAAGGCCTTCGATAAAATCTCGCACAGAATCATTCTTTTTAAACTCAAATCCCTTGGCTTCCAACTGAGTTTCAATGGGTGGATTAAATCCTACCTTGAGGAACGCCAATACAAAATTCTATTTAGATCGGCTGTATCCGACCCCATTAAAGCCACTTCCGGGGTCCCTCAAGGTAGCCATCTTGGTCCCCTGATTTTCATTTTGTCAATTAACGACGTTGACTTCATCATCAAAGACTCTTATCTATCCATCTACGCTGATGATATGAAAATCTTCAGGCACATATTAAACCCCACCGACCCTTGCCCACTTCAAGCTGACTTGAACAACTTTTCAACCTGGTGTCAAAAAAATTTTCTTGAGCTCAACGTCAACAAATGTCAAGCTATTACATATTCCCGAAAGCGTCTTCCAACCCCTAGATCCTATTTCATCTCTGACGAGCCCGTCCCTTCTGTAACTTTATTACGCGATTTGGGTGTTATCTGTGACAGAGAACTAAATTTCCGCTGCCATATTGACAACATTATTAGCAGAGCCAACTCTGCGCTCGGTTTCGTAAAACGCTGGTCTAAAGAATTCTCGAACCCCTACGTCACGAAATCTCTCTACTTCACATTTGTTCGGCCAATCCTCGAATATGCTAGTATGGTCCCCCGATCATGATACCCATTCCCTTCGAATAGAGGCTGTTCAACGCAGGTTCATCCGTTTTGCTCTTCGCGGTCTTCCTTGGTCTGACAGGCATAACTTCCCCCCCTATGAGAATCGTTTGAAATTAATTAACGTACAGCCACTTGAAATACGTCGAGAAATTGCTGACATACTCTTTGTACATCAGCTGTTAGCAGGAAACATCGACTGCCCTAATCTGCCCCAAATGATCTCCCTTTACACTAACACACGCCTCCTGAGGTCTGTACCCATCTTCCGTCTCAATTTTCATCGCACCAATTATGGTTGTAACGAGCCAATGTCTAGAATGTTACGTTTGGCCAATGGCGCGCACAGCTCTTTTGATTTTCACAGATTTGCACTTAGAAACGCCCTCCAGAATTCCACTTCCACTCCCCCGCCCTAATAACTTTAGTTTTAGTTTTAAGTTTAGTTTTTAGGTACTTAGCCTTAGTCTTAAGTTGTGTTTAGTAATAGTCTAGTTTTAGTGTAGTTATTAAGTTCTGCTTGAATTAAGCTAAATAAATAAATAAATAAATAAATAAATTTTCTTTATTATATATACGTTTATACCATATGGGATAGGGTGTAAAAGTAGGAGAATAGCTAGAATCCTTCTGTAGTAGATTGTATAATACCCTGTCATACGTAATAAAAATAAATCAGGAACAAATTTAAAAAAAAAATAATTTAAAAAAATTATCCCTACTACATGTTGATTTAAAAATTGGGCCATCTATGTACGTACTAGAGCAAACTTCAAAACAAATTTCAGTAAAATTCGCTCAGCATTTCTCGAGTAAGCCATTCAATAAAAATTGTTCATCAAGCGTGATACAGACGCTCAATTTTGTTGATCAAATAGTTTAAGGAAAACAAAATTGCCCAAATGATTGAACAAAATTCTTATACATACCTTTATTCTTCTTTCAAACTGGTCTTCAAACGAATTCAAATATGTAGATGCGTTGCATACAAATCGACGCAGGTTTCACGTTGCATACATCTAAGAATTTCTTCAATCATTTACATACAAACTCTGGTTGAACTCCATAAATCACAATTCTCATTCTCTGTACGTCAAAGTGGTTGCAAATTCATTCTCAGTTAAGACGTTGTTCAATCATTTTGAAGAAAAGATTGATCGTATATATTATTGCTCTTCTGATAATGAAACTGATTTTCATAATACTGGTTTTAAAGGTGCTAGTTTGATTGTATTAAACGTTAGCATAGGAGAATGATTAGAGTTGGTAATTACAGTTTTAATTAAACCGTAGAGCCAAAGGTTAATTTTATTTTAGGAGTAATTTACTTCGCTTCCCTTTTTTTGTATTTTTTTTTTTATAATTTGGTCGTGTAAAGGGGATATGAGTACCCTTATATTAATTTTTTATGACACGAGCGTTTGTGGGAAGGAGAAGAGACAGAGAGAAAGACAGATTGGTGTAGTTGGTTTGAAACTCAGATGGTATTAAGTTTCAATAAAATCCAAGGGTGGCGTCCAGATAACTGGGGAGTATTTTTGTTTTGCTGTTATTGTTGTTGCTTATGATTCACAGTATTTTTTTCCGTCCTCCCGATGTCATCATCACAATCAAGTTGCATTTTAGCCATATGACCTTCGCAGTAGATTTGACATAAGCTTTCGCAATTTATCGACTTTTTTATTTATTTCATGGAAAATAAATAGATGATCTACAGGCTTAGTAAAATATACAGGCTTTTGGTTACATATAGCTTCGTGTGTATCCCAAGTGGATTTGGTAAAGATACAAGAAAAATAAGAAGGTGGCATCGAAAAACAAAATAAACATAAAACTGCATAACAGGACTAAAACAAGAAAATTACTACAATATATTTTTCGCTTAAAATTACTTCAGCTGCCATTGGTTTTCATTTATACCCGTATTCCTGAAACACCTTGTTTAATTATTGCAATAAGAAAACGTTAGCTCCTATTTTCTAAAATCTATCGTCCCACATCCGAAGTTACTTTCAAGCAAACATTTTCCTGAACTTCAAAATACAGGGTGCCCTTGTTAGCGTTTGAAGAAAGAATTGTGCCCATATAAAATCACCACTGACATTTTTTCCAGGTACAATTCTAAGACGAAAATCGATATCAAATAAATCGATTGAGTCACAGCGAAGACATATTCAATTTCTAAAAATACGTCAGTAATATTTTCTTAATTTATTTTTAAGCTAAACTTTAAAATACAGGGTGTCCTTGTTAGCGTGTGCAGAAAAAAATGTCCCTACATAAAAATGCACCCTTCAGTGGTGCATTTACCAAGAACATTTCAAGATGAAAATGGATCTGGAATCACTGAATCACAACTAAGAAAATGCAATTTAAACAAAAAAACTCAAAAAGTTATTAAGTGCCATAATACGATTTTTTTTTTTTGACAAAAAGATGCATGCTAATAAAATCATTGGAGCGGTTCTAATCCAGTTTTCGATATTAACGGCAAATCGAACAAATTCCTATAACCACACTGTAGTTGTATGTGCTATTTTTGGTGGGCGCCGTCACTGAACAACATAAAAAAGAATGTTTTCTCGAGGTTTCACCTGTCGCAAACATTCGGGAGTATAAAACGATATAAAACTCTAGGTCCCAACCATTCGTGCGGCGCACAGCAGGAGTGCTTGCAAGAAACTATGCCTGGTCCTGTATGGGCTGTTAGTGCAAAAATATTTATTTATTTTATGTGCTATTTTTTAGTTACAAAAATATGGTGAGAACTACAAGAATTTAAGGAACAGATTTTAATTTATATGGTAACAGCAGCAGTGTAGTCAACAATGAAATAATTACGCTAGCAATACAAAATAATATTTTTTTAAATATCTTTTAGCTTTCCTAAAAGGCTGTTTTAGCTATTTTTTTTTAGAAAATTTAGTCATTATTGCTATGTGTTCCTGTGTAATCGAAATAGGTGAATTATTTATGAAAATACCCATCATTGCTTTCCGAAATAGCTGTTTTCAATATTGGGAAAATTGTTATATATACATAACTGTAATTACTATATATGTATGTAGTATGTATGTTACCGCCTATAACAGTATTCGGGTTCTTAATTGTTATTTTCTTACTCTGTTTTTGTAATATAATATTGTAGAAGACCAAAATTCTTGTATGAGCCTCGGCTATTTGATATCTACTGAATATTTTGCAATACCAGAAATGACATATGAAAAATCAGAAACACTATGTAAATAGCTACACTCTTTGCTTACACTGGCAGTCATGCCCTTAGTTGTTGTACTCAGATGTTGCCGTGTATCTAGTTGAAAGTCCTTTCAGAAACCACTTATAAATTATAACCGCACTGTCATCGTACCACGCCAAATAGACAGAGAAGCAGAAACTATACATACGAGTACGTTTACGAGATTTTTTCAAACCCTTTTGTGAGTTATCTGTATTATATCTACCTACAATTTCGCTTTATATAAATTTTTACATACGTAAACAAATCTATTAACAATGTGCTATTAAATCACAATGATTAATAAATTTCAGCCGTGGCTGTGGATCGATAAACAATTACACGAACCTCCGACACATTAAATCTGCCGTGGAAGAGATTGAAGGTTTCTCATTCAATGCTAATCACTTGTTTGTAGTATGTATGACAAAATTTCGTAACTATCTAACGATGTCAATTTTCTTACAATCGCACCTTTAAATTTCATACAGAAGCACCACAAGTAACAATAATTGTTGGCGTTAAACATCCGGCCGGATGCAATTATTTTTTTCTAAGAAAATGTGGACTGATCGTAAAACAAACTGGGTGTGTGCAGAAATTTCTGTTACCAAATTAGAATTTGATGATACCAAAATAGCAGCTTATTGACGTTTACATCAATCACCGATACACCCTAATGTATCTTCGCAGAGGACCATATACATCCTACAAACCATACGCACATACATATATATATTTCAGCACGAAAGTGACACTAATTTATTTTGTTGAGTTCATAAATTAATTTAAGGCTTGGCAATGGAATTAAAATAAAGAAAAAAAAAAATAAATAAATCAAAATTTTAGATGTGATACACAAGTATTATAAAGGCGAGAAGAGCCCACCATCTTCCCAATGATATGTACCAATTCATATCATATTAATAGATTTACTATTGATAAAGTCTACTTTATTTAAGAGCGAAGTATCAAGTGTTAGATTGTTGACAATATTGTCACTGTAGGTGGTTTTTTGAAACTTTTATGTTTTGCAACGTAAAAAAAAGTTCTTATCCTAATAAATATCATTCTTGACGGATTAGTGCCAGACAAATTTATGTATTTTATTATGAAAGACACAAGAATGCTTACGACATTAGAATTATGTATATATATATTACAGATATAATTTAATTTTACTTACCAGCACATGGGATTTGTTTTAAGATTTTTGGGTTGAGCTCGTTATGAAAATCGTTTTGAATATTCTGAGAAAAAAAAATTAAAAACAAATAATTAAATAAATTTGTTACAAGAAAGATATACTGAAACAATTTACTTAAGAAGATTTATATCAAATTTCAATTCATATTGTGATGTGTGTAAAATATACAGGGTGAGTCTTTCCGAAAGAGCTAACAAGCAGCTTAATACAAATATATCATATTGATACAGTTTCTTACGAACTATTACGTTATGTATCTTATAAATACTATAAAAACGAAAATACTTAGGTTACAATAAATGGTTGTAATCACAGTTTCTTCAAAACTTCTAGACGTAGAAACTTGAAATTTTGCACAGTAATTTCTTATTGTGTGTAGATGCGAGGTAAGAAATGGCTTATCGGATTTATAATCAAAAACAAAAAATTGTTTCTAATAAATTCGTCCCTGATTCATTTAAGATATAAATCATCCTTCTGCGTTGTCCTCAAGCTGAGCAATGTTCAAAACAATTCATCAAATCACCGCCCAGAATTTTCCATCAGCAGTGGCTTTTTTTTGGTTGCGCCAATGGATGTGGTAATCTTCTAAAGATACTAGTAACACTAGCTACTAGCATGCACGATTTGCAAGCCCGAATAATCGATGCCAGGAGTGCGCCTACGTACTAATCCACACCCAGCACTCTTCTACCAATTTTCCCGCAGGACTGCTGTTAGGTATTACTTCGCGGGGCTGGTTAGCAAATCATGCTATACGTTGTGTCAGCTGCTTCTGATGCTCTTCTTAGCTTTTCTATTCTCTGCAGCTCATTTTGAAGAGTTGTTACGGAATTACATATTGCCATTCAATCATCTTTCGACCGCAACATATGGTCGAGGAGTAACGATGGACTGGGCAGAGTAGTTCTCCATGCCGTGAAGCGTGTGCAATGAAAAACTGCGTGCTCCGTATCTTCATCTTCATCCGAGCATTCAGAGCAGGATGGTGAACTGTCATGTCCAAATCGGTGGAGGTATTTGCGGTACCCGCCGTGACCAGGCAGGAACTGTGTAAGGTGGTAGTTACATTCCCCATGTTTTCGGCTTATCCAGTCTTGGATTGTCGGTATTAGTTTATATGTCCACCAGCCTGTTGTTGTATTGGCCCAACGAGTTTGCCACATAGCTGCTGACGCTGCTTTTTCTTCCATTTTGATTACCTTAATGTCATTGGCATCGTGTTGATTCCGGGCTCTTCTATTGTATATTCTGAACATCTCGTCTGCCAGGATGTCGATGGTGACTATTCCAGCTATAACAAAGGCGGCCTCGTCTGAGATGGTTCGGAAGCCGCTGATTGTCCGTAGCGCGCAGAGTCTATATGTTGAGCATAATCTCCTTTTTGTCTCCTTCACTCTTAGTGCCTGTTCGCAGACTGGGGCGGCATATAAAAGAATCGATGTGACAACTCTGGAGAGCACTATCCTTCTAGCGTATCCAGGTCCACCGATGTTAGGCAGTATACGCCAGAGAGCTCCCTGTATTTGCAGTGCTTTTCTTGCTGAATAATCAACGTACTTTTTGAACTGCAGTTTGTTGTCCAGCATTACTCCAAGATATTTAACTGCTTCTTTGGACCTGATTGTTTGGTTACCAACCTGAAAAGTCGCGAATTCTACGGTTTTTCGACTGGTTATAATGACAGCTTCTGTGTTATGGTCGGCTAGTTCTAGTTCGGCGGAAAATAGCCAATCTCTTATCCGAGCAATTGCTTCATTTGTAGCTGATTCGATTGTACAGATCTGTTTTACAACTGTCACGACGATAATGTCATCAGCGAATCCAATTCTCGTTACTCCGTCGTACATGATGTTCCACAGTAGCGGTTCTAAGACCGATCACTGTGGGACTCCCGCAGTGACGTTTTAGTATTTTACCCCTTCATCGGTATTATACCTCAGCTTTCTGTTTTTGAAATAGTTCGTCACTATACGCAGCAAGTAATATGGCGTATCCATCCTGGCGATTGATCTTCTAATCAACGACCAGTTCGCAGGCATCACCGCTCTTATGGCATCAACTGTAAATCGCGCTTTTCTGAACCCAAATAGTTGGTCTGAGAAAGCTCCTTTCTCTTCCGCTACTGCGAGTAAGTTATTATAGATTATCTTCTCAAGGATCCAATAAGCATATTGGGTGGTAAGACCATGGTTCTCCTGGGGGCTTCTTTCCTTTTGGTAGCAAGACCAAATGCTGCACTTTCCACTTTTCAGGGAAGGTTCCTTCTTCGAGACACTTCTGCATTGTCGCTATGAAGAGATCTGGTCTTTTTTTTACGGCTGCTATTAGTGCCTTATTTGGGATGCCGTTGGTTCCGTTGGTCGCCTATCCTTTAGCAACTTCTCCATAGTAACTAATGGTAGTTTATTTTTTGGAAGGCATGGTGTCTGCATTGTTATATTTACTGTTTCCCTACTTTTTAGAGAAACAAATTGGAACACTAAAAATATAGTAAGTTACGAGGCAAATCACAGAAAGAAAAAATAACCCAGAAATATACGTATAGAAACGTATTAAACTATAATACAATAGTGGTATATGTTTGAAAGGTAGAAAAAATATCAAATCTAATTTGACAAATATAGTTTGTTTACAGTTGCTTGCTGTTTAATTGTACCTACAGAAATTTGTTGGGTCAGTAATTGCATGAATGGCAAGTGTTTTGGTTTATTATTCAGCATGAAAGTGCGAGTATTTTATAATCTTAATACCGAGAAGGAGTAAAACTTAAATCTAGAATAAAAAGAATTGATAAGTGAGTTAAAATAAGTTGTTGTGTTCATTATGTTATTGAAACATTGGCAATAAGGTAGTGTTTTAGTAATAAATAGGGGGCAATGGGAAGGGAAAACCAAGCAAATTTAAATGTAACGGTGGCAACTAAGTAATTGCCTATTTCACACATAGATGTCTTTTGCCATATTTTTTAATGGCTTCTGTCAATGACATATTTTTTTCCTTTCGACATTTGTTAGCTGTCAGTCTTATTTTACTTTAGAAGTAAATTGCGCGTATTATCGTGAAAAGGTATTAGTTTGGCGTCAGTTTTAATATGGAGTGCAAAAACGAGCATTTTTGTCACATTTTACTTTTTTATTTCCGTAAAGGAAAGAACGCAGCGCAAGCTGCTAAAAAGTTACGTGATGTGTATGGTGAAGAAGCCTTAAAAGAAAGACAGTGCCGGAATTAGTTTGACAAATTCCGTTCCGGAGATTTTATCACTGAAAGATGAACAGCGATCAGGTCGGTCAGATGAGCTTGATGATGATCAAATTAAAGCGTTAAAAACCTTGATATTTGGGTTCCACATGATTTGAAAGAAATTCATTTAACGAAGCGCATCAACGTTTGCGATTTGCATCTTAGACGTAATGAATCCGACCCTGTTTTGAAACGAATCATTACTGGCGATGTAAAATGGGTTGTTTACAGTAACGTCAATCGAAAACGATCTTGGTTCAGGCTTGATGAGCCAGCACAATCCACCTCGAAAGCTGATATGCACCAAAAGAAGATTTTGCTCTCAATTTGGTGGGATTGGAAAGGTGTGGTGCATTTTGAGCTGCTTCCAAGGAATCAGACGATCAATTCGGATGTGTACTGTCAACAACTGGACAGATTAAGTACAGCGATCAACGAAAAACGACCAGAGTTGGTCCATCGAAAAGGTGTCATTTTTCATCAGGAAAGGCCACATACATCTTTGGTCACTCGTCAAAAATTATTGGAGCTGGGTGGGAATTGATGTTACATCCACCATATAGCCCTGACCTTGCTCCATCAGATTACCATTTATTTCGATCTTTGCAAAACTCTTTGGATGGTAAAACTTTCAATGATGATGACGCTGTGAAATCGCTCTTGATTAATTTTTTGCCGATAAAGATCAGAAGTTCTACGAACGTGGAATTATGAAGTTGCCAGAATGATGGCAAAAGGTCATCGAACAAAATGGAAAATATATCATTGATTAATGTTTATTCGTTGTACTTAAAAAAATGTGTTTTATTTATCTGAAAAAATCGGCAATTACTTAGTTGCCAACCGTAAAAGTAAACGCAAAATTAGGTAGTAAACAAATTATGATAAGATGTTTCACTTTCAACACGTAAGAGTTGGACTTGTGTTGTATTCAGTGTGCCATTTGTGCCGAATGCTACAAGACTTTACCTCCTCGTAGTGCATTCTGGTTAACACTAAAATCATCATGCTTTATCAATACGACCTCGTACTAAATAATATAGATATGTACATACATTCGTAGTTACACGGTTTATAAAAAAGACTTATTTAAATCTGAAACTTTGCAAATTTGCCTTGATATAGAAATTTAATTTCTTAATTTGGATTTCTTAAAATATATATTGTACCTAGAGATCCAATAATAAAAATTGGCGTTACTTATTCATACTACGTACTTTCAAAACACACGAGCGAAGCCGGGCGGGTCAGCTAGTATTACATTAATTAATACATTGTCTTAAATTGCCCCATATGCGTACGAAGGAATTTATCCATGCTGGAGAGGAGAAGCAGCAGTTTCCAATATTAACATTTTTGCAATTTTTTTATTTTTATGAAGATGGTATAGATTGGTATAGCTTAGAATGAACTTACACGATTCGTTAAAACACTGACGATGTTTGCCAATCCTCTTTTGATAACGCAACATGCACTTAGATGTTCATTTCAGTCACTGCCGTGTTTCAACATTTCTTTTTGCATGCAACACGTAATATATGTACATACATATGTATGTATGTATTGTATACAAAACAAACAAAGCAACCCACAAATGAATAACACTAGTGCAAACGATTCCTATGATGAGAATACAAAAATAAAGCGACAATGAAATATACGAAGGGAGATGAAAAAAACATACTCGTATAACAAAATTGAACGATTCGATTGCCCGTCAGCATTTGTCAATCCTCCACACGTTTTTCCTCTTTTATCAGCTCTATCAAATATTGGACGTGCTTTGTTGTCCGTCTAAGTTCAGTTTTAGATAAAATGAACCTATACGTACGTATTACTTAATCAGGCTTACTTATTACAATTCTTTATTTGTTCGCTTAAATGAATGTTAGTCTCCGCGATTCTTTATCAGTTCCTAGGTAGTAGCTCCGTAGTTCGCTCTAGAGAGCAAATTTCTTATAATTCAGCCTACCTATTCCTTCGAAATCGAAATTACTTCAACTTCGCAATTCACTGAAATGTTACAGTTACCTGGTACCCAGCAAAGCGTGAGGGTGAAGGGATACTGTTCAGGTACCTCGTTTGGAAAAACGCGGCAGTCTTACACTGCTCTAGATCTTATAGATGTATAAACTTTCTGTACCAATCGGTTTGCCTAAAATAAAATCTTGCCACTCATTGTTTAATTGCTTCTATAAGGCAAGTGTTGTTTTCGTATAAACGGTCGATCTCGAGATTTTGATCAGAAAAGTGGGTCTTACAATTCTATCTGACTGCGTCTCGGACTGGGGAAAAACCCACAGGAAAAATCTGAACTTTTATTCTAATCTCAAAACTAACGGTACTTTACTTAAGGCCAATTTTGAAAAATTGTATTTCTTACGATTTGAAAAACATTTCATATCCAAGGTAAAACAAATGTTTTCAATATGACTGCGTAATCAGTTTCTCGAATAACGGTATTTTACTTATTAGCAAACTTTGCAAAAATTGGCTGTTCCTTCGATATTACTAGGATAATTTTATTCCAAATTGATACACATCTAAGTCATATTTGACATATAATCAACAAAAAAATTACGATACCCCAAAAATTACAATGACCCCACTGTCTAAAAGTCTAAATAACACTAAAATTGTTTATCCAAATATTTGTTTTTATGATAATTCTCTCCTAAAACATTATTTTTAGCCTTTTTTTGATTTTTCTCGAAACCTGATGAGGTAAATATAAGAGAACTATACATTTTTTGGAAACAAGATCCCTTCATTTGATATCCATATCGTATATACACAAACAAACAAAAATCCTGCTTTCACTCCAACCTTCAACAATTATATATTTTATTTTTAACATTTTTTCAAAATGGTGCTAGTAAAATTCAACTTTCACCCAAATTTGAACTTTCTACGTCAAACGGTTCAAAAGTTTTAATTCTGTGGCCGACAAAAGGACATATATACAGACGGACAGACAGACAATTGATTCTCACTACAAGGGTTAATTTCTTACTTTTTGTTACCTTGTAAGAACCGGAAAACCTTAAAACAGTTATTGTCAGTAGAAACCCATACAAGGGTGGCCACGGTGCAGTGGGTAGTGTGTTTGCTTGTGTCCGGAGCTGTGCAAGTTCGAGCCCAAATGGGGAACAACAACCAAGAGCAACCCGAGCATGTAAAAGAAACGAATTAAATCCAAGTTTCTCCAACCACACACCAAAAAGGGGTTTCTACTTGGTAGTTACAATGGACAAATCTACTCGGCGATTTGAAAATTGAGAAAATAATGACAGAATTCTAATCTCTACAAGCTTGTCAGATATTCACAGAAGGTAAAAAACATTTTTTGGTGTTTCCTTGGATTCGAACCTAAACCTCGTACCTCGTGCCACTATAGAGTAGAAATAAAGAAGTTCAATCAGAGATTTAATTTTCACTAAATAATGGCCGTAACGTAAATAGCAAAATTACCTTTGGAAAACTGTCAATACTGATATTCATGTCAAATAAAAATAGGAGAATTTTCTATGAAACA
The DNA here is from genome assembly GCA_963082735.1 of Pocota personata. NCBI lineage: Eukaryota > Metazoa > Arthropoda > Insecta > Diptera > Syrphidae > Pocota > Pocota personata. The sequence continues at coordinate 74,745,654 of OY720429.1, forward strand.
TAGCTATTATTGCTATTCTTAAATAGCAGTTTCAGCCATTTTGCTTGGGGAAATTGCAAGAAGCATAGTTGCAATTGGTACGTAGGTCAGCCGAAGTACTATGTTTAAATGATTTATGTCGCGCTTTTCTTAAATAGTAGGGGTGACATATGTATAAATAAGAGAGTTAGCAATATAAATGACCAGTATTCATAGCTGTTTTATAATATGCTACTATATGAGATTATTCAATGTGGTGAGTAAATGGCAGTGTTTGTAGTTCTTAATTCTCATTTTTCTTGTGAGCTTCAGCTATTTGGTGCTTAATATTGTGCAATACTAGACATGGCATATTAAACGACAGAGGCACTATATAAACAGTTACGTCCTTTATTTACACTCGCAGATGAAACCATATTCTAAGTTGTAATGCATATTTTATAGCAAAATCAGTGGAAACAAAATTTGTCAGTGAGCAAAACAGCTATTTAAAAAAAATATTAGCCGGCCGTATCGGACTTCGAGCTTAATGAAAATAAAGCTTTGAGTTCAATCTTCTTCAAAAATTAATGATTTATAATTATTTTACTTAATATATGTATATTGTCTTAACTTGGGAGAAAAAATTATGATTTTTATTACGATCTTAGGCACACATTTTATGCATAATACGTTACCATTATATTTCGTCAGCTTTGTTTGTATGCACTTAAGAATATGATCTATCAAATTATCTCACTAGAATAGGAATAGTTTCTATGTATATGCATGCATACCTTAAAGCAAAATCAGTCAGTATGTAATAAAAATTCTCTTAAACAACGTAGAAATGTCTAGTGACTATCCCTATTTTATAGCTTTTTTTTTTTATAAAAAATGCTCCAGCGAAAAAGCCAGTTGTATTATCACTACAACTTTGAAACATTTAAACCCAATGTGCACAGGCTTCTCATCTATTCCTCTTCCCCGTTTTATTAAACGCCCGTGCCCTGAGACAATATAAGGGTGTTTATATTCCCTTTTTGCGCGCGCAAATTATAAAAACAAAAAACAATGTAATAAAAATAGTTAGAAAATAATTTTTTTTAAAAAAGTAGGGATTTCAAAATTTTTTACACTTGTTCTGCTTCGGACTCCAAAAAGTTTATATACCAAATAGAGAAATAATAACGGTAGGCTCACAAAAGTATATACAATATTTCTGATCAGCATCGAATGTGTCCTTATACCTTCTGTCTGTCCGTCAGCTCGTCCGTCTGCCCGTCTGCAAGTCACTAGTTTTTGGCCTTATATTTTGAGCTAAGAACATGAATTTTATAATACGAGTATATATAAACTTATTAGAATCCGAAGCAGCACAAATGTAAACATTTTTGAAATCCGTCCACTTAAGAAAAAATTCAATATTTTTACCAGAAACAAAAAAAAGGTTTCCTTTATAAAGTATACGGACGTACATACATAATATAGGGTCTGTCCACATTTTGGGGCGTTTTCTTAAAAAAACGTATTTTGATTTCTTAAAGCTTTTTACGATGATGGTTAAGTTTTATTGTGAATATTTTATTAAAATCCTTGAACTTTGGTTACTTTCTTCTAAGAAAAAAATGTAACGAAAGTAAAAAGTTCACTTCCTCACGCCCACCCTAATAAATGTAGGTTAGAAGATAAGAAACAGGGTATCACACCACACGATTCAAACGCCCTGCAACTTCTCTATATATGTTTTTTTTTTTATAAATTTCTCTCAGGAGAGATGAATCTATAACGCTGTGAAAGTTCTCTGACATGCCTGTAATACCAAGCTGCAACATGTAATCACCAATATTTCACGAAGCATATAGCGTAATTGTTACCGAGCGACAAGAGGGTGGCACCCTGTCTACCACCTGTGTGGGTAGCCCCACTGAGATACCTCACATTGTTTCACAGACGTACCTGGATTTTACCTTCAGTTTCGACTTTGAACTATGACCTTACTATCTAGGGTGGACATGCTAGGGTGATGCTATAGCTCAGAGCATCAGAAATGTTACTTCTTCTGGATGGATTTTAATACCTCTTACTACAGGCATACCTAAACTCAGGACTATTCTTCACTCCGACCCTGTGAAATAATTCCTTATATTCTTTATCTTCTTACGTACGTATCTATATTTTTCTTGTTGACAACTTTAGTTTTTATCCGTACGTTACTCGCACTTGTTGCTCTTTCATTGAAATCGTCAAAAGTCACAAATAGCAAAAGTGAAAAACATTTGCTCACCAATTGCGGGAATACTGTAAATAAAAATATACATATGCACATATATGTATTCAAAATTACTCGAAAAGTTTGGAACAAAGCAGCGACGAAAAGTAGATCAGGAACTTCTAAGGGTATCTCCTTCAATGGAGCTCTAATGGCAAGAATAAAGAATAAAAATATATGGAAAACTTTTTACCACTGTCACTTCGTTTTAAGTCACTTGCCACAAAGATTTTAAAAGCCTGAGTTCTCAACTGCAAACTCCATATCATACTATATGTAGCTATAGTTTCTTTGTAAGCGCAGAAAAACACTCCCAACGGATGTAGCAGCAGCTCTTAATGTCACTGCGGCCGTTGCTCTTCATTTGGTAGGCATTAATTTGAAATACAACTTTGATGTTTTGAAATTATAAACAAAGGATTTTATGTTTTGCTGGTTGAAAATTTACAGCTGCAGTCAGTACGGAAACGTGGCTTTGGGGCAGCAGAGAGGAAGATTTTTTTTAATCAGAATTCGAAAAGCAGATAGAATGGAGCTAAAAGAAAACAAACAGTTGCAGTAGAGTCTCTATTGCTGTTGTGGTTGCGTTGAGTAGACTTTAATGAAAGAATGAAATTCGATGCAAATAAATTACGAGTAATATTCAGCATTGCATTCAGTCAGTGCACAGAATGAATGCAGGACTTCATTCGATTTCAGTGGTCGTTGTCCACGTGTGTGCATAGTTCCTTACATACGAGTACTCATATGTTTAGGTAGTTTCTAAGTTACAGATTTCAGGTGCCTATAGGTCGAATGGGGCAAACGTAAGGTGGTCACAGTTTAGTGTTTAGTGAAGATGTCATTTTTGTTCGACAAATTTTCCCATTTTTATTAACCCGTTAAAAAACAAATTGACAAAGATACCAACAATTTTGTAGACCAATTTGAAGCAAATAGTTATTCGGCATACATGCCCACACGCCAGGTCTAGGCTCATGAGCAAGTTCATGAATTAGGATTTCAAACTGATGGCACGCTTAGTTCTTAGGCTTGGCCCGACAGAGATCTGCCCGAGTTATATTTTCGGGCGACTCTGAGTTTGATTGGAAAGAAATTAACACAAATTTTAGCAACACAAGCAAGACATATTGACGTAGATTCATTTCTTTTGGCGTATTTAATTGATTCCATCACCAAAAGTTTAACAGTTTCATTTGGTAATGATAGCTACACTGAACTGTTCGCTTTAATTTTGTAGTCGTCCCTTTTACTTGCATGTACTAAGCAAATAGAAATGTCAAAAAACCGTATTAAAAAAATTACTATATACGAGTAAAGCCGGATTTAAACTGTAATGTATTCAAAATGCACAAAAAAGTTATTTCCTGTACGGGAAATGTCTGACTGTCGGTCTGTGTGTCTGTCTTTGGCATGGTCTTTCGCTTCTTTCGTTCACGATCATTTCTACAAACTATCGATAATTTAAACAATTTTTTCTGCAGATTGACTAGCACTCGAGACAGTTAACAATCACTCCCACGGTCGACCCAGTGTAGTCAGAGTTAAAAATCAGACCTGAAAGATACACGCGCCATTCAGTCATCACAATTTTAAATCATATGAAACTCATATTAAGTAATCATATGAAACTCATATTTTGTTGCATTTAGAATTATTTGTAATGTGAATAAATGAGAACATAATTTTCTGAAAATATATTTTTTAAATTAATTTTAATAATAAACTTCTTTACTGGTGTCCGAGCAGGGACCCACTCTCTATACACATAAAAACATAGTTAGTGGGCAGTGCGTTCAAAAATTCTTATTCACATAAGAACATAGGAATCGGTCGTTACACACGGCCAGTATCAGAACATAGAAATCAATAGCGGAATCACGTAGTGCGGACAAATCGTGGATGAACATCCTTTCGGCAGGATGAGTTAAAAATCGTTGCTTTCCACGTTGCACTGCAATACAATGAAGTGACATTAATTGAAACTGGCCAAGTGGCACAGTGGAGTGCGATTGAACATTGACAGTGACTTTAAGCGCAACAGAGTTAAGTGCAGTTAATAAAGTGATATCGACCGTACCGCATAAGGACAATGCAAAAAAAGACAACTACGAAATTTATGGAAATTCTCAAAATTCTACCAATGAAAGTAAAATTGCAACTGTACGCCGCCAAACTATTGTGAGAACACCTATATTTTTCAGTAATATTACGTATTATCTGAAATACAGTTAGTGCAAAAAGTATGCGTACATTACACCTACTTTTAGAAAAAACTCATAAAACGTTTATATTTTCATTAAAAAATTAAATATTTTTGTATACATAGGAATGACGTCAGGATTTCCTTGTTCGTTATATATAAATCTTATCTGATATTACACATTTATGAAATCCACCTGGCGCCACTTATTATTTTTGTGAAGTTGATCATTTGATGTAAAGAAGTGGTACTGTGTTGTTTTTCTTCATATTCGATTCATTTTTAAGTAGTTTGTGCAACCGGAAACCTTGCCTCAAAGTACAGATCTGGCAGGCCTCAACTGCTTACAGCAAGAGAAAAAAGTTATGTTTTATTGGAAATAAAGGCGAATCCATGAATAAGTGCCCCTAAAATAGCTGAGATAAGAAGAAGGCTATCATGGAAAAAAAATATTTATTTCCGAAACGAACAAAAAAAACGTATTGAATATGCCAGGGACCATAATGACAGAGATCCTATTGACAAGTTTTTGGAATAATGTGCCCTTTTCAGACGAAAGCAAATTTTGCATATTCGAACTGAACGGCGCAGTATTGTGTGGAGAAAACCAGCAGCTGAATGGAACACAAAAAACCTATTTCCAACAATGAAGCACGGCGGGGGTGGGTTCACGGTCTGCAGGTGCATGGCGACAAATGGGGTCGGGAACTTGCAATTTATATAAAGCACAATGGATTTCACAATCCCTGAAAGTGCTAATAAACTCAGCTTGGGTACTCATTTCATGTTTTAACAAGATAATGAACCCAAACATACCGCTTATATTATTAAACAAAGAAATAAATTTTTTGATATAAAATATTATTTTTCTTTTCATTCAACAATTTTCAATATTGTGTACGCAGACTTTTTACACTAACTGTATGTATACAGTTAGTGTAAAAAGTCTCATAATATTCATTATTGAACATGTAGGTAGATGAGTTAAAGGCCGCCATTACTGAGTTTACGGGGGCTTTAAACGCACAAATGGAGCCGCTAAGTAGAAAAATGGACGAGCGACTTCAAATGCTGGAAAAAAAAACCTGAGACCGTTCCAAGAAATAAACAAAATCTTAAGGACATTAGCAATCTTCCTGGCTGTGGGAAAGGAATTGCAAGTATTCGATGACAATCCCATCAAATATGTGCTATATATTGAGCTATACTAATAGGTATTAGGCAGAAAATAAGAGGAGCAGCAAACGCAGCTGTTTTATCCTATAACGTCTTCGGAGATGATTAGCTAATATTAATAATAATAATAATATTTTGGGGCTAACAGCCCAATGTAGGACCTGGCCTAGCTTCTCGCAGCCAATCGTGCTGTGCCGTCTCACGAATGATTGGGACCTACACTTTTATGCCGTTTCGGAAGGGCAATTTTGTCAGTTGAGAGAAGCTTTCATAACAGTTTTACTCTCAGATGTCAGACGTTCGCGAGAGGTGGTGGCACCGTCAGAAAACTTTTTTTTTGTGTTTTCTTGGATTCGAACACAAAGATGATTAGGTAGCCCTAAAAAATAGGACATATTTCTCTCGAATTATTATCGATATGGAATATCTAATATGGCTGTATGCAGTAACAGTGCCGCACACCTACCCTATCCGCGATATCTCAAACATACTGTCAAAAATATTTCACACCCTTAGATTTGACATTTGGCTTTTACCAAATTTAAATGAAGGAGAATGATATACCCGAGACTGCTTTCTCTACTCTTAACGGGAAGAACGAATTCTTAAGATTACCCTTTGGACTAAGAAATAGACCATCGATATATCAAAGAATAATTGACATTGCATATTATTATATTTGAGAAAACCGGAGATGAGCATCTAAGGAATCTGGACACCATTTTCAATAGACTTAAAGAGACAAAACTAAAAGTCAATCTGGAAAAGATGGAGTTTTTTAAAGAAAAAACAGTACTCCTAGGCTATATTATATTGTTCGAAATTCGTATATTCCCTGAATTCGACAAACCATTTATCCTTACAACCGATGCCCAAATGACACAATAGGTGGAGTCCTCAAGGCGGGATAGGTAAAGATAAGCCAATAACTTACAAAAAAGTTGCCACCAATGAAAAATATATGGATGTATGTTGGCCATTACTCGTATGTGGGCATTAAATAATCTGAGAAACTACCCCTATACGAGCAAAGAAAATTGAAATCGTTGGAGACTACCAGCCATTAACATTTGCCCTCAGTGCAAGAGGTGGAAAATTATGGAGGTGGATATCGAGAACGAACTTGATTACATGCCAGGAAAGACGTACCTTGTCTCAGACACTTTATTCCGATTGAAGACACAATGCAACACACACAAAGGAAAGCACAGATACCGCCGAGTGCTAAAGAAGATAACAATACACAAATGCGCCCATAAATATATTTAAGAATCAAACCATTTTTGGAACAGGGATGATAAACGCACAGAGCATCCGCATTCATCGTACAGCAGATACAACGTAGAGACTTTTACACACAACTGGAACTAACAGACAAATTTAGGAATTTTAAAGAAAAGACAATCTAAATACCATCAATGGAATCTCGATTCCAGAAGAACTTCTTACACACAGTAAATAATTGTAATCTTAAATTTAATTATTCGTTTTTCTCATTTTGAATTGCTTTCCAGTATCGCATTCCAGTATTAAAAATTAAACTGAAATAATTTGTTTCTCTATCTGAAAATGGCGGCATATTTTTGGCGGGAAAGTCAGTCATGTGTAAAGTTTGTTAGGGGGACATCTATTTACTCATTGATTTCTGCTTTAATCAATTTCAACAAATTTATAAGGATCATTTTTCCCAGGTAAAAATGAGAATAACTCAATGAATCATGTAAGGCATCGCAACCGGAGAAAATCAGTGGCGCATAATAGAAGAAGAGCATAATCGAGCTCACCGGAATACTAGTAAAAACAAGGATCAGATACTCGAAAAATACTATTTTCCACAGATGACTAAGAAAATCAAAGAATATATCAAACAATATCTACAATACCAGATACGACCGACACCCATTTAAACCCAAATTTCAACTTACACAAATACCAGCATACCCATCGGGAATTTTACACATCGACATTATCCGTAATAAACATAAAAAAATATAAGTTCTTCACCTGCATTGAACAATTCCCTAAAATTTCGAAACTCTTTCGTATTAAGGACATCAGTTCTTCGCCTTAGGAGAAAATAACGGAAATACTACATTACTTCACAGCACCTAAGATGATACGAGTCATGGATAATGAAGAGAGCTTTAATAGCTTAATTATAGGTATAATTATATAATCTATGCTTCCCATAAGAAAATGGACGGAAAAGAAAAACTAATTTTTAAAAAAAGAAAGAAATTGTTGCAAAAGATAGCAGGGTCACCGTCACAACAGTTTCCGACCGTCGAATTCATAAATCAAATATCAAGAATATTTCTGAGCAATAATTTTCATTTTCAGATTTCGCAATACGAGTACCCCAAGACCCCATCTAACAATTACAGCAAATCCAATTCCTCGTCGAAAAACTCAGAATCCGAAAATCTAATATAACATGGAAGTGGGTTGCTGAGAATCCAGACGCCGCCGCGCCTCGCCGCAGACGGATGCAATTCTTAAAAACGAAAACCAAATAATTGAAAACAACAATCAGTAGTATGAGATTAATACAATCGTGGAGGAAACAGTTAATTAACTAATAGATAATTACAATCAAATTATTACCAACTTAAGGCACGATGACGCTGTGAAATACAAGCAAATGATTTGGAAACAAATGATGTGGTAGTAGCAGCACAGCTTGCGAAATCGGGTAGTTACAATCAACACCATTTTAGTGGACAAGGTGGAAATCAATCAAACTACATATATCACGAATAGAAACACTTCTCTAAAGTAACGAATTTAAGGCCATAGAGTATGCGGAACTATAGATGCTATCAACAGAGCCAACAATACTTTACGTAGTATCTATACCTAAGACGAGCAAGGCATAATCACAGCCAAATCCGGTCAACAATCAAGAATAATAAGCAGATACACTTGGAATTTAATGAAAAAATAAACAGAAGCAATTCGGTGTATCTGAAAAATGTAGAGCTGTTCAAAATCCTATCATATGCAAAAAGGAGCAACTACAAGAGCTATCCCACAATCATTGCATCTCCTTACTTCTAAAAGGAAACGACGCAGAATGTGATCGTCTACACAATAGCAACGCAATAGTAGAAAGCATCGGCAGAAACACGATTTTCTTATCCAACTCCAATGGGCAAAAAAACATCTGAATGGAAGTTCCCTTACCCATCTTTCCAATGTTACAGTTTCTATAAATGGGCAAAAATACATCAACAAGGAAGTGGAAGCATACGAAGTCCTACCACCAATCCTACAGACCAACATTACTGAGAAGGATAAAAAAATTGTTTGGAATACTTATACAAATTGCACTTAAACATAAACGTTGAAAAAGTTTGATATTAATGGAAAAATGTCTATCGTTGCGGATATAGGCATCATTTTCCTTCCATCCATTGTAATCTTCATTTTTGCAAATGCCATGATAAAACTAGAGACAAGCCTAATGTGACAGTACCATCGATAGCTACATTTCCAACGCCCCCAGAAGAAGCGAAACCAAAAGGTCATTATACGACCTGAGCCACAACTGAGCCCAACGTCAGCTTTTAACCTTGGAATCGAAAATCTTTAACAAGGGAGGAGTTGACAATTTTGTTATAAAGGCAACCAAATAATCTCATTGTATTCGGAAATAATTCTAACGTGAATAAATGAGAACATAGTTCTCTGAAAATACATTTTTAAAATACATTTTAGTAATAAAATTCTTTACTAGACCTGTTGACAATTGTTATCAATCGGATGGTTTTGAAAATATAGTTAATTTTGTTTTTACATTGAAAGCAAGTACAGTTCGTTTGACATGCATTTTTCTAATTTGTTTTAAGAAATATATTGCGCAATTGTTTTGTATGAACTTGTTTTCATATTTTGTTGACAACTGCAAAAGTGCTGCCAAATTATATTCAATATATATTTTTATTCCTGGCTTATATTTGATGAAGACCATATTTCTTAAGAAAATCGTAACAATTATCGACTTTGTTTAAAATCCGGGGCATTCCGGCACACATTTCAAATGCGTGACCGTAGTTAGAAAATCGAGACTATCCCGCCTAAATCGCGACGTATGGTCACTAAAGACTGTAGTGGGTAAAGTATTTCCTTGTAACCTGAACGGTGCAGGTTCAAGTTCCAGCAAGGGACAGTAACTTATAGCCACACAAGCTTAAAAGATAAAATAATAAAATCTAATTTTCTTCAACACCATCAAAAATGTTTTTTTTTGCCTGGTAGTGACAATGGCCCAAATTGGGTCTGAGTGCTCCGAGATTTGATTTTCTTTACAAAAAAAAAATATATTAAATTGGGGTAAACGTGCTTGCTGACGGAAGAAAATCTGCTATCCGCGTAGTAGAAAAACAGCAGTTACGAAATAGATATGAATTTTAAGCTTCCGTCCCATAGTAAAGTAGTACAGTCTGATTGGCCTCAGTGCCGAAGTGATCCGAAACCGGGAAGCCCGCCGGTTCTTCCTGAGGTCAAACCGCAGTAAAGCGGGAGGGTTGTGATCCTTCTACTCCGGATCATAACCTCGCCATAAGGAAAAGAAGAAGTAAAGTAGTATAGTGTAATTAAACACGCTAAAAATTGACTTCTGACATTGCCGTAAAACCGAAGTTGTTCAACATTTGTTTGTGTTTGTGATTTAAAAAAACACCCTGGAAAATTTAAGAATGTCCCCGCAAAACCTGAAATCAGTTGAGCGGATATCGATGAAAATTGCAATACAAACAAAAGTTGCCCTACCCGAAAACAGGAACAGTCCCTTTCCAATGTTTCCCCATCTGCGATGAAATTTTAGTTCACTCATTTCCCCTCTTCACCCCGTTATCACTTGTGCATATCTTCCAAACAGATACTTTAGAATCCATTCGTCCGCAATCACTTCAGACATTTCTCTGTGTCCTCTTCTCACCCGCACCCATTTTCAGTCAACCCGAAACACCTGGACTCATTACACGAATGTCAGCCTAAGGAATGATAAATGATCGAAATTTATTATTAAACAGATACCATCGGCAAACAATCAATTTCTTCCGAGAGCACATAACCATATCACTTACCGTATAGAGATTCAGGATTCACAGGATTCCCAATGCTTCTCATTCAGTGAGACAGTCTGAATACATCACTATATTGAGCCAATATTGATTTTGATGGAGTACCCCAAAGGAGATACAATAAAGCTGAAGGGTAATGCTCAATCCATTCAATTTGCACATTAATTGAAAGGTCTGTCATTTCAATACCTATATGAATGTCTTTAGTAAATCCCTTCAAATCGAATCTCTGAACACGAGTTAGGTATTCTACACAAACAACACATTCATTGAGTAATCAAAGGTTCCTTCCTCGCTCTTTCAAATCTCTGGGTAAATATTTGAATTTGTTTTCACGCACGTTCTCTCACACTCCCTCATGAGCGGACAAGGAACAAACTCTAACTTAAAATCTCTGTCCAAAAATTGTCAAACAATCAAGAAAATACCAACCGCAAACGTAACTTGGTAGAGTACCTACATATACCTACATACATATGTATGTGATTGGGAAATTAATTGAAAGTCCTGGAGTTAAAGTAAACATCCAAAAAGGGACAATTTGTTTTACGACCAATGTAAACTGTTGCGATGGTTTTGGAGAGAGTGTAGAATCTTTTTTTTTATTGTTGTTGTGGCTTTTTAAAAGGACAAGTGGCCAGAATTAGACGACGATGAGAAACGAATGTCAATTTAATTTCACAGGATAAACGCATATGTCCTTTAGAATTTCCACAAATTTGCCAGATTGTTTCTCGAGGAGTTACATTTTAGTGTATTCCATTTTAGTTTGACTTTGAGTTGTGCCTAGAATACCAGCAAAGCGTGAAGGTACGGGTATGCTCTTGATAAATCGTACACATTTTTTTTTTTCTTTGCAGTTTTCCTTTGATGGGGAATTATGGAGAATCAGAAGCAGCTTAAGTCAATAATTCCGACTTAAGCTGATTATCCTTTTTTTGCTTTGAATTTTTGGCCAACGATGAAGACGAACTTTCTGTAGATAGGTATGCATGTATAGTAAATATAATAAATAAGTGTTCAGTCCAGAAAATGTCTGACAGGATGATTGGATTTAAATTCATTTGAACATTTTTCTTGTCTGTCACTGTTTACAATTTCTTATTTTAGCGGAAAAATTTTGAGTTCGCTGGAATTTGATTTAAAGTTCAGGGAAAGAATGTGTTGAAGTAAAAAGCACACATGTACATACATACATATACATCTACAGCTTGATTCGTAAGTATACTTCCGAATGAAAAAGGAGATTAGCCTTCATCTACTCCCAATTTATTTTATTTGTTCGCGAGTGAGAGTACATAGTTTGAATGCAATATGCCACCCGAATGTCTACTCAACATCCTACCAAAATGAGTAGGTACTCGTATATCTATACCTAGATACCGGTGAATGCCCTACTGAATACTGAATTTTTACTCTACTCTCAAAATGCAATATTAATGTTGAACAAACAGTTGTATAATTATAATTCGATTATAATTCCTTGAATTTTCAGTTGCATTAAATAAAAGAGTTAACTATAAGTATACATTTTAACATAAAATAAAAATAAAATCTGTGTTAGATACTTTACAATGCACAAAAAGTGAAACTATAATCATAAGTTTTTATTTAATTTCTAACAATTTTAATTGGTAATTCCACATTTTAAAAAGATATGTGAAACAAAACAAAGTCAAGGAGCTTAGAAGTTTTCGTTAATTGTCCTCTCATGATAAGCTATTTTGCAGTATACTAATAATAATGTAATGTTAAATATGTATAACTCATTAAGTTTAGTTAGCGATTGGACGTCCGTCAAAAAATCGTTTATTTCAAGATTGGACACAAACCCTTTCCGACTAATTGCATAAACCACGTGAGATAGATAATTCTTCACGATGCTGTATATAGTTTAAATGAAGAAGTTATCTATATAATTTTAGCATAATCGATATTTCGTACAAGCTATGTCCTGCGCAACGCGAAAATAGTTTTTTGCTGGATAGTCTGTCCTCTCGTTGGAATTGCTATCTACATAGTGAATACATACATCTACGAGTACAGTGTATGTAAATACTAAGTTTGGTTGCACAGTCATAATAAAGTTCAATCAATTCGATTAAGGGAGGCCGTGATGTAGTGGTAATGTCATCGCTTGTCACGCTGAAAGCTCACGGTTCAAATCCTGATGTCAAACCATAATTTTATTTCGCACGAAATAAACAAGTCAAACAAGTAGGTATATATATATTTAATAGTCTCTCAGGAAAGGCGAACTTATCTGTATCAGCGCCCAGAGATACCAATTGGTTCTGATCTTAAATAGATGGAGGCTATTCTTATTCTTATTTCTTAAAATTCAAAGAAATTTACTTTGCCTTTTTTAACTTTTTTTTCAATTATGATGATATTGAAAAATTAATGTTTTTTCCATACTTCCGAAAATTCTTGGAATATAGATCTCTATCTTTACAAAAGTTACTTTCAACCTTAAATTTAATAAAATTCTGAGCCGATTAAATGTCAATCAAATAGGTACGTGAACCACACGCTGTGAACTTGGTGTTGGTCGAGAAAAAATAGAACTTATACTATATTCTTAAGTACTATTCTTAACCAAATCAAAATTCCTGGCTTCATCCCTCCCTACTCGGAAGGGTAACTACTCTCGTTAATGCCCAGAGCTAATTTTCTGAACATACGAGTAATTCTCGATTAAAGTTTGATTGGAATCTAAATAGAGCATACAATGGAACCTTTGTAAAGAAATGTGCGCTTTAAGAGGTCTCTGCCCAGAAATTGAGCAAAAAATAATTGTCGAAACGGTTGTTCAACATGTGAAACAATTTTTAAGACATATGGAAGAATGATGTTTTATCTGCAATGTGATTGACCAGACTTAAAAAAAAAAGTTTTTTCTTGCTGATTTAAAAAAATTCGCAAAATGATAAATCGGTTGCCCAATTTTCTATGTTATAATGATGTAGACATATAGTGATCTTGGGTTTAGTAGAATGCGTATATAGTACTTACTATTATACAAGTTAAAAAATGAGGCTGTGTGAAGTGTTGGAAGATACTGAGAACGTGAAAAAATGCTGGTTTTCTGGGGTAAGGTCTGATGGGATGATGGAATGTGGAGTGCACCTGCCAAGTTCATGTGAACAAAACATGCAAATTATGTTCCGCGTGTACGGTGTTATATGTCCCTTGGGGAGCTACGCAAATATTTCAGTGAATTTGCTGATGTGTTATTAACTTACACACCTAGGTATATTTTTGTTGGTGTAAAGAAGAGATTGCATGAATATTGAGATTTTTATTTGGATTCCTGAAAATGTATGTGTAATATAGGTATATATGAATGTCAATTGTCAACGTATGGATAAGGATAACAGGTACCTTATGCAATGATACTATCATATCATTTTTGATACGATGTGGATGCATATGTAACTTGGAAGTTATAATAAATATAACCGTGGAACATACGTAAACAAATTTTTAGATTTTGTTACTTCATTGCTCGGTTGGATCCGATTTTAATGAAAAATCTTACTATTTACGTAACATATGTACATATACATGCATATACATAAGTTATAAATATGGATTACCAGCTCAAGTAGCTAAAGATATTATATGTTTCGGAAGTCAGTCTATGTACGGAGAAGATGGGTTCAAAAATGGTGGTTTCGGAAATCTTTCGTAAGTACCTATATTAATTACATAACATACTTAGTTATGTGATGAGCCGCGGAAAGAAGTTAGTCACTTTAACAAAAAAAAAAAATTGCACGGCATTGAAAAGCAAGAGACGTAGGCAGCTACCTTGGTCCACTCCTACTTTAACTTCGAATTCCCTGATTATTCCCGCCGTGTATTTCAATTTCGTTTTTACGTCATCGCACGTGTCTTTAACTTTTTGAGATCTCGGCGCTGTTCTTATGAGATCTCTCGAAACTCTGCCGCAGATTTTCTCCAGATCCATACAGATGATATGCAGATCTTTTGAGGCATTAGTACATTTTCCTCCGCCATAGCCTTATTGCAGTTTAATTATAATATATTACCCTGTCGACTGTTTAAAACACGCTCGTTAATTTTCATTGCATGAGATGTTAGCTTCATCGATCGATACTTGTTGCAATTTTTCGTGTCACTTTTGCCTTTATACAGTAGAACAAGAAAGCTCAGCTTCCCATGCAGCCTGGAGGAGTAATTCTTAGCCATGTGTCCTTTTTCACCGCATCTGAAGCAGTGCTTAGACCGGTCCTTGCTCTGGCTGTCTTTGGCGAAGTAAAAATACCCAAAGCATTGGTAACATCTTCTCGCAATCGGCAGTTTACCCAACCGATGGCAACTTCTCCGACCACCAGCGCGTTGGCGATGTTTGCTGGCAGGCTTACTACTGCTGTCAGTGTCCCGGCATAGGTCTTCTTCATAGATCTTATTGCTGTTGCTGATATTAGGCTTTTGTTGTTCTAGCTGCTCCAAGAGTTGGACCTCGTCTTTCATCGTGATCTCACGGTCCTTTACCTCTATCATTATGTTTTTATCTTCTAGAATATTTTACACCTTCTGCTAATCTGAAGTTTGGGCGTCTGCTATTTTTTTCAGTGACAGCAACAGGTCTTCTTTCGCCGTTTTTCTGACGTATTTTCCTAGTTCCTTATAGGCGAGGCTACTTTCACTTTTCTTAGCAAACCCGCGTAGGAAAGGTTCCCAGTAGCCTATATCACAAGTTTGGCTTTCATTTCTTCCTTTCACGTCCCAATAATAAAATGTATGCTTTTCTGCTTCTTTGGTTCCACTTGTTCCAATGTTGCTATCCGCGCTAGGTCTGGGATCGCCGATCCTCGGCTGTGCCTCCGATTTTTTTCTCTTTAGATCAGGCAGCTGCTTTATTTGTGGACTAGACTTCTGTTTTGGTTTGAGAGTCGTGCCTCTCCTCCTTTTATTCACAGCTCTTTTGGCTTCGTCTGAGTACTTTGGGTTGTGTGCTTCCTTCTCCCATTATCTCCCTTACTGATTTGCATTGTCCCACCGTCTTGTAGCAAGGATTGAACTTCCCAACCTTCTTATTCCATGTTGCACATTGTTTTTCTTTGGATGAAATCCATCAGTTCGTTAATTTCTTTGTCTATTTCGATACGGTTTTCCGTGCTTTTGCAGGTACCGATGGAACCCGGGTGCCTAGTACCTCGACTGAAGATTGAGTTTCAACCCATTTGGGAGGTGGTTAGTGGCGTCAACAGTTCCAGTTAGAACGAGCTATACAGTCCTCACCTTATTTGGGCTACTTCGATATATTGGAAGCTCAGGTCAATAAGCTTTTTCAAGAATGAATCAGAGTGTTGAAACAAATGTGGTGGCAGTCGAACCCTTAATGGCCCAACGGCAGTGTTCATAACCCACCAGTGGGTGTTTACTGACATTTAAATGTCCGGCCCCTAGTCCTAATGGTTTCAACTAAGGATCTAGACCGCCAGGTTGGGGGTTGTGCGTCGGAGTAACTGCCCTACCTTGGAACAGAAAGCTGATTACGAAGCAACCACAAACCTCGGATAAGGATGATTTTACTGTTGACGAACCTCTCAAACGAAATAAGGACAATGACCGTCGGATCTGCAACCTCTATAGGCCACGTGCTGTCGAACACAAGAAACACAGTGGAATGAGCTTGGCAAAAATCGGAACAAAAACTTTGACATCTACTACGGTAACTGTTACAAGCATCAAAATCAACGTTTACTTCGTTGCGGATTTATCGTCAGAGGTAGACTTAGGAAAGAAGTCTTTAGCTTTAGGCATGTGAGCGAACGCCTGATGACAATTCGCATTAAGGCAAAATTCAAAAAACATGAGCCTAATATGCCCTCACGCCCCCATAGAGGAAAAGGGCGATGTGATCAAAGTTAACTTTTATGGGCTCCTCGATAGGACCTACGACCAATGTCCACGTTATGACGTCGTGGCTTGGCGATTTTAACGCAAAAATTTAAAAGGAAGATCTTCGGAAACACGGATTGATCACTTCGCGAGTGATGCAGTGCACTCCTCCAATATTTTGGATGTTTGCACCTTGGATCACTGCATGTTGTTGCACTCGGATCACTGCATATTGTTGCCAAGGTACCAATGCGGATATCCCAAACACCACAACACTAAAGAAGTACCGTCAAACTAACAATCAGCGGCTACAATCGCAAGAGACTGCCAGAGCTTTCGTCATCGAGCGCCCCTGAACCTCTCAAGAAGTCCAATTTCGCCAATTTTAAGCACAGCGCAAGCCGTCAAGAATGCTATCTCTGATGTGCTGGGTTTCTCGCACCCACCACAAAGAAACCCTAGTTTGATGAAGAGTGCCACCAAGAGCACATAGCAAAGCAAAAGGCTTATAAAGCGAAGCTGCATAGGGTGACGAGAGAAGTTCATGACATATACACGCAGGAAAAAAAGGAAGAACACCAGCTTCTAAGAAAGAAGAAGTTTAAATTTTCAGCTAGGAGGATGAAATTTGGTATATTAGCTTTTAAGAATCCGAAGGAGTACAAATGTACGCATTTTTAAAATCCATCCACAGATAAGCCCACTTCAAAATACCCTTTTCCAACCTTTCTACTACTTTAAGGCCATAAAATCAGTTTTTCTGATCAAAGTCGCGAAAATACGAGTATACCTATACTCCGAATAGAAAGATACCCATATCATTGAATTTGAGCTGAACATTTCAAAACTCCACGCCCACTTTATTAGTGATGTGTTGGAAGATAAGGGATCATAAGTTCCGTTCCAAATGAATTGTAACTTTCCTGTATGATTGATTTTTTTTTTTTTTTGTTGGGCTCTTGCTCCTTCGTTTATTCGTAAATAAACTTCAATTTTTCGAACAATTCTCTATTTGAACTATCGTCTATCATATTTATTCAAGCTATGTTCGAATCTAAGTTCGACATTTTGGGCAGAGGCTTCTTAACCAAAAAGTGACTCTATAAATGTACACAAAATATTTCCAATTCTTAATTTCACTAGTTTGGTGGACTGTGCTGATTATAGTTTAAAACAATAATTAATTAATTAAAAAGATTTAAAGATTAGCAGCAATAGGTACGACGGGCGTCCTGCGATCATGTGTGACAAACACGCTAAGTGTACTCTTACACCTTATACCCTCTGATCTGTATATTTACCATTCTACTGACTACCTCATCTCTAGACTGCGCTAAAGGATTTCCCCAATAGGAAAGAAAGAACGGCGTGTTGATCAAAAAAGTAGACTCGGTAATATAGACAACAATGGTTCAAAGACAAAATATGTGGTAGTTGCTACTAAATACATATACGAGTATATTAAAGACCTATACCTGCAGGACTATGATTTGAGCAATTAGCAGTTTTCTGGTCCTCAAGCGAATCATGAAGTAAAGTAAGTATAATACTACTTAAGCTATGTATTTAAATAAAGGAACAAATTAAAAAATAAGTAAGTGCAGCAATTTGTTCGTAACTCAGCTATGCCTCTTAAAACAAAAACAATGTCAATGGTGGAATAACACAGTCTAAAATCGACTTGGTTTACTGATGATGGGTCGTTCGTAGCAATCCGTTTGTTTAGCCAGCTCTGCAAAACAGAAGTACAACTTTGCCTTGCCTTGGATGCCATGATAATTAGATGATATGTAATTTTTTTTAAGAAAATTGCTGTGGAATTACCCAAATTTCACGAACGATGTTGTTAACGAGGAAGAGTTTATTTATTAGCTCACTTGTACCATATGTGTAGAACTCGACAGGAATTCGATCAGATCCTGAAGCCATCCTTGAGCCGATTTAAAGCCTCATATATCTCGAGTTGAGTGATTCAAGTTTCCGATACTTTATTGTCGAAAGAAGTTGTAGCATACTAAGTGCCAGAATCAGCAGCTCTCTAAAGTATATTGAGATAGTGTTAGGACCCAACTCACGTTTGATAATACCTATACTTTTTTTTAATTTCCAAAACTTATTGGCATTACTGCATTGCACCACATGTCTAGACTCCGCCTCAAAGTAGGTTTCCTTCTAACGTTTGCATAACGCCTTATAATTTCAATTGTCTATCTAATACGAATTCCTCAAAAATCCTTTGAAGCCACAATTGAGTTACTTGATCCCTTTAGTTTCCGATATGATTGGTGTTGGGTATGATGACTTAATGACTTCCTCAATCTCTCGTTGTCTTTATAGCCGCATATCGAGTAGGAAAAACTCTGTTTATTCTTTTTACAGATTTTTATTCTTACGCCTATCGAGAACACATCCTTCAAATATAAACTTTTTATAAAATGTTTTCTTCTATTTGACTCTGTACACCCTATCAGATAGGATATATTAATTTTGATAGATATGTAAAACGTAACATAGAGAAAGTATTATAATAGATTCCCAACAAAAAGTTATACCTATTTAGCAATGTCTGTCCGTCAGTACGTCACAAGTTTTTGGGTCTTACATTTTAAGCTAGAAAGTTAAAATTTGTATATTATTTATTTAGAAGCAGTACCTGGAAGTATAAACATATTTGAAATCCGCCCACAATATCAATACTCAATATCCATAATAGAAAGCGACAAATATCGCCTCTGTTTTCTTATAAACAGAACGTATTATGCTTTCTCAAACTTTCTTACAGTAATGGTTAAGACCTATTTTGAATATCTCATACAAATCTGTGAATTTTGGTTACAAATGGTGACAGCCAATCTCACTTTCTTCTAAGAAAGATTCGTAACAACAGTTTTTTCGATAAAATCTCGAAAAGTCACATATATATGTAGTATGTATATCCTCTGAGTAGAAAGATATAATTGCATTTAAATTAAACATTTCACAACACCATACTCACTTTATTAGGGATACGATCCGTTCCAGAGGGTTTGCAACTTTTCTGATATTTTCGTCTAATACTAATTTCTGATCGCTAGCAATTTGTGCCTTTTCCACTTCATATTTGTGCAAATATCAGCTTTGGTTTACTTTAATGCAAAGAAACCAAACTGTTACTTTAATTTGGAACCGCATTTTAGTCTTAACCTACAAACTTTGATCCTTATTTAATGATCAGAGCAAGGAAATTAAGTATCAATGATCTTCTAATTTCTTAGCAGAAATTATGAACTCGTGTAGTGAAAAAAATAAATATTAATCACGTATATTATACTCGTACATGCTGGTGATTTACTCGTATTGATATAATATTCTCAGCCTACAGAGAATGACCTAAAATAATCTACAGGAAATCCCACTTTTATTGATGTCTAAAAATACCTAATTTCCAAATCCCATAGCCTCTTTAGGGTAAAACACTTTGTTCTCAGAGACAGATTACAGGCAAATCTCGTGGCACACATTAAAATTTTCTATTTTCAAAAATAATAGTGAGAGGAGGAAAACATTTTTCTTCACCTTGTGATGTGATGCTAAGGGACTAGTCAAATTTATTTCCTCTGATTCATAGCATTGCTGATACATGTTTCATTGAAGATGGAGACGCAGGCATTTATCTTAGATAATCTAGATTAACACATTCCTTTCAAATCCCAATTATAATTATAATTCACTGGGAATTGCTTTTGGAATAAAAAAATAAGACACTTGCTTTAAATTTCATAAAAATTAGTGTACCATTCAAAGATACTGGTACGAGCAACCAAGTGAAATGCAAATGCAAATTAAACGGGAACAGACTGCTTACACTGCAAATATGTTAACGTCTGCTAAATGTCCTATTACTATAGAGACAGACGGAGCGAATCCAGGAAAACCTTGCTTATGTCCGTATTTCGCTGTTATACAGCATCAAACGACGATGACGATGGTAATGCCGAGGAGAACATTGAATAACGAATCCGAAAGTGATTTTGCAGGAAATTCAATATGTATACATATACATATGTACGAGTACTTACATATTGCTAGTGGAAAAGAAAAAACAAAAATAATACATAGAAATTCTCAAGAATCACTTTGAAGATGTTTTCGTGCGCCAAATGTTCTCGCGTAGAAGTATACATTTTCTCTTCTAAACAGTTCCGACTGCAAAGATGATGCCCGATCAAGCCAACCCGAGCAATAGGATGAGTGCAGCCTGAAGCCCAATGCCATGCCAATGTCTAAGATTAGCATAACGACCACAATCGAACGACGACGACACAAGACGAAGATGAAGTTCATTGTGAAGAAGTTAGGGATGTTGACGTGGTGCGCGTTCTATTGAACCAACATGTCGGATCACCATCAAATCTGCATTCGAATGGAGAAGAAGAGCCCTAGACGGTACATTGACATAAGTCGCGATTTCCGGCATAGACAGATTTCGAGAAAGAATGGAATATTCCCTGATTATATAGTTTATTTTGATTTCGCCGTTCATCCTTTTTCTGCTTCTTACTTTGTTGTATATTTTATTTCCGTTCTCGATGTGTACACTCCTTTTGGGAGATGTGGGGGAAGATGTCTTCATTACGAGGACAATGTACGACCCAATCAATTTCGGATTACTATTGGAGAAGGAAACAAAAAATGAGAATGAAATTTACACCAGAGAGAGTCGGAGTAGACGGTTATACATATATACATGGGCTGAAACAGAAAGTTTTTTTTGTTGGCTTTTCTGCGTTATTGACATAAGCGTGCATATCCCTTTGGGTGATGAGACTTTATTGGTAAACTTTATTCGATTTTCAAGTTGTTATTGGAAACATGGTTGGGGCAATGTTTTTATGTGTACATTTTGCAAACTGTGTTTCTAGAGAGTTGGATAGGACATTCTCGTACATATAAAATGTATGTATAAGAAATTTGTTAGCACCAAAATACGAAATGGTCAAGATAGGGCAGCAGAGGAAATTACATATTTTTGTTGTTGGTAAAAGTCAAGAAATTATCTGCAATAATAACGAAACACGATGTGAATGAAAGATTATATTTAGAACCAAGCACGATAGCCCAGCATTGGGTTTTTTTTTTTTTCTATATAAATTCGCATTAACAATAATTTTGTTTAATAGGTACTGATGCATCGCTACCCTGTAATGAATTAATCTACTACTCAGTAAACTTTGTAAATTATCTTTTATAAAAGTCTACTACAATCATTGAACTGTCAACCGAATTATATGTAAAATAAATCCTTTTATATACTTCTTTTGTGGAACTCGGCTGCATATCATTTCAGTGGCGACGAGAAAAAAAGTTTGGAACCTTCGATAATTTAAAAATAAAATAAAAAAATAAAAACAAGTAGTTGAGCACAAATGGATAAGGCAGACTTGGAAGCGGTGCTCAAATCACAGCGTGATTGGATGGAGGAGATTTTGAAGAATCAGAAAGCATGGCTTACGGATAACATGCAACAGACTTCGTCCACATGTACATCCATCGTCCAACCATTTCCAGCATATAAGAGGGAGGAGAACTGGAAGACGTATCTCAGGCAATTGGAGCAGCACTTCGTAGCATGTGGCTTTACGGACGACACCAAAAAACGTGCATCTTTCCTGTCGTGGGTTGGAGCAGACAACTTTGAGATTCTGCAAAAGCTTTACGGTGTCGATGACGTGTCCACCAAAAGTTTCAAAGACTTGTCTGGTAAGCTTACCGAGTACTTTACTTCTAAAATTCATGTACTTGCAGCCCGATATGAGTTCCACAAAACAGTGATGAAGCCAGGACAAACGCACGCATCGTGGGTCGCCGACCTTAGAGGCATAGCTCGTAGTTGTCTGTTCACTTGTCCAGAGGCTGGTTGTGCTAAGTCGCATGTGGATAGCATGATTCGGGACATTATTGTGCTCTATACGCCCCACGACTCGGTTCGCACGCAAGCGCTCCAGAAAACAGACCCAACGCTTCAAGAAGTGCTCGATATTGCGAGTGCGTATGAGACGACACAAAAAACCTTTTCTACGATTTCTGACAGCAACAATGTTATTGAGGTTAACCAGTTGCCGACAACCAGCAGCAATGGTGGGTTTCACCCGAACACACCATCTCTTTGTAAATCGTGTCCCGGCTGTTTTCAAAGTCACCATAGGAACGAATGTCGTCATTATAAAACCATCTGCCGGAAATGTAAGAAGGTAGGTCACATTGAGGCTGTTTGTATGACCGGTGAGAACTCGTCTTCCAACGAAAAGCAGACCAGGACAGGTAAAAGTAGATCGCGAAGCGTCCAAATGAGTGGCAAGGGTTCTTTTGGCCGAAAAAACTCGCAAGCGCACTACAGATAGGATGCTAAGGCAGTGGAAAATATACATTTTAGTGAAGGGGTACAGTCGCATCAAGATATACATAAAGATTTGGGGTCTGCGATAAAGGTGGAAGTGGTAGTAAATGTTGTTTCAACTGGACACCGGTGCGTCATGTTCACTTGTAGGCCCAGATGGTTACCAGCATTTGGGGAAGCCAAAGTGCGGGAAAACAGACAAGGTACTTCAAGCTTATGGGGGCGTCCCGCTCTCGATCAAAGGTGAAGTGGAGGTCGACGTAAAATACAACAACACCGCTCATAAGCTGAAATTGCTGGTGGTTAACAGTTCTGGCGCGAACATTCTTGGCTTGGATTGGTTTAGGGCCTTCAATTTAAAAATCCATCAATCAGTTTTGCAAATCAATTTAAATTCGTCTCTACTCAACAGAATTGAGCGACTCTGCGAGTCACATGCGGATCTTTTTTCAAAGGGGTTAGGTAAATGCAGACTACCAGGCGCATCTGGAACTCAAGGAAGGTGCAACCCCGAAATTCATTCGCCATCGTCCTATACCCTATGCACTACTTGATAGAACTAAGAAGGAGATTGATCAGTTGGTGGAGGCGGAGATTTTAAAGCCAGTACAGCGTACACAGTGGGCAGCTCCCGTAGTAATAGTGCAAAAGGCAAATGGGGACATTAGAGTCTGTGGAGATTTCAAGGCCAGCGTGAATCCACAGTTAGTAGTGAATCGACATCCAATCCCACGCATACGAGATTTGTTCCATAAACTTCGTGGAGGGAAGTTTTTTACGAAAATCGACCTGTCGGATGCGTATATCCAGATCGAGCTAGATGACGCATCAAAGGAACTGGCAGTAATTAATACACCATTCGGACTATTTCAGTACCAGCGGCTACCATTTGGGATCAGCAGTGCGCCGGGGGAGTTCCAACACATAATGGAACAGCTTTTTGCCGACTTGCCCGTAGCCGTTTATCTAGATGACATCGTCGTTTCAGGAAAGGATGATGCGGAGCATTTGAAAATCTTAGAAGGAGTTTTCGAGCTGTTGCAGAGCAGGGGATTTCTGTGTAATAAGCAAAAGTGTATGTTCGCTAAAGAAGAGCTGGAATATTTGGGGCATACACTTGCGGCCACCGGCATTCGCCCCTCTGAGAAACACCTGGATGCACTTCGTGATATGCCACAACCCTCGAACTTAAAGGAGTTGGAAGCAATAATAGGTAAACTTAACTACTACAACCAGTTTATTCCAAACTTCTCGCAGGTAGCAGGTCCGCTGAATGCACTCAGAGTGAAGGGTGCTGAGTTTGCCTGGTAGCAACAGAAAGCCCTGAATACATTGAAAAAGAGTATATTGCAAGCGGCACGATTGGCTCATTTCGACTACAAACTACATCTGATTCTGGCTACGGATGCTTCGAGTTATGGCATTGGCGCGGTCATATCGCACAGATATCCAGACGGATCCGAGAGGCCGATCGCGTTTGCCTCTAAAACACTTGACCGTCACCAAAAGCTGTACAGCCAAATAGAGAAAGAGGCATTGTCCATAGTTTATGGGGTGAAAAAGTTTCACTGCTATTTGTATGGTCGAGTTTTTGAGTTGCAAACTGATCACAGCCGTTGACGGCTATGTTCAACCCAAGCAAGCAGATTCCCGAAATGACGATGCGCCGTCTACGGAATTGGGCTCTAACGCTGATGGCCTACAACTACAACATAAAGTTCCGTCCCAGTGCTAAACATGGGAATGCAGACGCACTATCCCGTCTTCCGGTAGGTCCGGATACCGATTTCGATAAGTTGGAAGGAAGCTGCCAGGAAGTGAACAGTATCATTTTGGAAGATCTAGAGAATGGTCCGCTGAACGCCGCGCTAATTAGCAAGTACACGCTGAGGGATAGGGTACTTAAAAGAGTTACTCACTACATACAAAATGGATGGCCTTACAAGTTGGCCGATAACGAAACAGATGTCAAGCCGTTTTTCGATCGTAAGTTAGCTCTATCCATCCAAGATAATTGGATTCTTCTTACCGTAGGGGACCACGATCGAGCCGTTATACCGGAAGTGTTACAATCCAGAGTATTAAAGTACATCCACGAGGGTCATTGGGGCTGTTCCCGGATGAAGCAACGGGCTCGCCGATATGTCTGGTTCGCAGGCATGGATCACCAAATCGACAAAGTGGCAGCAGATTGCAGTATTTGTCAGGAAGCGGCTGCGAATCCGAGGAAAGAATACAGTAACTGGCCCCTAGCAGAGCAGCCGTGGGAAAGGGTGCACTTGGATTTTGCGGGGCCATTCTTTAATAAGATGTGGCTGATTTGTGTAGACGCATACTCGAAGTTCCCGTATGTGGTATCAATGTCAGGAATCACCGCCGAAGCCACAATCAAGGCACTTCAGTCGATTTTCACCATCGAAGGGCTTTCAAAGGCGTTGGTTACGGACAACGGCACCCAGTTTACGGCACAGATCTTCAAGGAGTTTTGTAATTACCACTCAATCCAGCATTGGAGAACTGCACCGTTTCATCCAGCGTCAAATGGGCAAGCCGAAAGATTTGTTCGGACGTTTAAGGAATCATTTAAGAAGAACATGGCAGAAAGCCAAAATCCAGAGACGGTTCTTTGCTCATTTCTTTCCACTTACCGGTCTACACCAAGAGTAGCAACTCAAAAGTCTCCAGCGGTGTTACTTCATGGTCGGCAGCCTCGAAACCTGCTTTCGTGTTTCATTCCGGAGGGAAAGAAGAACCAACCGAAGTTTTCTTCAAAGTTTCATCTGTCGCAGCAAGTTTTGGTACGAGAGTACATGAAATCGAGAAGATGGTCTAAAGGAGGTATCAAACACATTCTGGGTAACAAGTTGTATGGTATTCAGACCCAGAACGGTTACGTAAAACGCCATCAAAACCAAATACATCTGTTACGACATGATAACGAAATCGAGTTTACCAGCAACCAAATACCAGAGGCAGAAGGAGGTAACTGTGGGACATATGCTAATCCAAACTATGAATATTTTTACCAGGCTGACAATGAGATGGGCACCGGCTCGAATGAAGTGGAACATACTGAGGTCTCGAGTGAAGGTTCTTCCACTGATCAGGATCCTGTCAACCAACCCGATTTCACCGGCAGCACTGAGGCTTCCGTTTCACCAGTAGCTCTTCCTGAGGTTAGAAGGTCAGAACGTCTTAAGCTGAAAAGAGTTCGGTTCCGTCAGTAAAGCCAAGCTAGGGTGGGAATGAAATAGCGCCTGAGAAGATGATGCATCGCTACCCTGTAATGAATTAATCTACTACTCAGTAAACTTTGTAAATTATCTTTTATAAAAGTCTAGTACAATCATTGAACTGTCAACCGAATTATATGTAAAATAAATCCTTTTATATATTTCTTTTGTGGAACTCGGCTGCATATCATTTCAGGTACTCAGCTTCGCAATCAGTTAAGTTGATCCGAAGTTATGAGCTGTTATACGGTGGAAAACGGAGATTTTAAAAACACACAACTCACCCATTATCGATTTTGGCTCCCCAGTATTCTTGCACACTATTTGGCTAAAGGCTATCTAACATTGGACATCGAACAGGAGACAGAGGAATTGATAATTGTGGATATCGGTTTTATTATTATTTTTATTATGAGACACATGATTCTACCAAAGAATGATCTAGTTACAAGCTTAAGAGTGTAACTTATGCAGAAAATCTGATAACTTACATAAGAACCCATGTAGATGTAAGTATGAATAAGTTCCATAGGCCGTCGCAGGGTCATATATCTACAGGCCAAAAGTCCACAGTTGACTTTTGACCCACCTGGGTTGGTTATAAGTCCGCAATGAAATGCAAACTTATAACCCACCCAGGTCCACACGCAATTCTTGTGATCCATCGATTGTGGTCTTAGGGCTAACTAAGGTGGGTCATAAGACTACAATTATTAAGTGTCGTAATAAAACAATTATTCCTAACAGAATAAAATGAAAAATCGCTCAAAAGAAATATACATATATACATAAATATATACTACACGCCTTTAGAACTTGCATGTAAGTAAGTACTATTTGATTACTCCAAAATTAACGGTACTTTACCAATGACCGATTTTCAAAAAATCTATTTATAGTTTTTGGCAAAAACTTCGTATAACGGTACTTTACTTCATTTATCGGTTGACTTGATTAATGATGGGCTAAACGGCGATTTTCAGTGGGCAGTGATCGCAGTCAGCAATTAAGGAAAAGAACAGTTAATACTAGCCGCGATTTATTCAATCTTAAAATCACGATGCGATGCTCGATGCGATATACCACTATTGCGTTTTAAGGGAAATTATTTGTGAATATTGTACATAGCAGGGTAAATAAATAGAAATATAATAAAAGGAATATGTTATTTATTTACAAACAAACGATGAAGAATGACATTTTGCAAGTTGTCTATCTCAAGTGTGAGTACGTTGAGAGTACATGATTTGGGAAAGAGTGAAAGACACGATTACATTGCAAAGCATGCGAACTACGGTTTAGTATATTCAATGTTATGCGGCTATACAATGTTACTGACGAGCAATGAGCAAGCAATGCGTGGGTATGAGTTTGTGTAGGATCGAAGCAGTAAAAGGATTGAGCAGCAGAGTAGTTATACTGTAGATGCCTCTACCCTATCCCAACTGTTGAGGAGCAATGAAAAAAAAGTGTGTTTACTTAGTGATGTCTGTGTAGGATAGAAGTAATAAAAACGTTGAACAGCAGAGCAGTTATACTGCAGATAAAGGAAAGGAATAGCAACACCTGAAGAACAAACATTGCGTATGTTTAGTATTGGGTCAAAGCTGTAAAAAGCATGAAGCAGCCGGGCAATGATCTTACAGAGCGAAGAAAAGTGTGATGAATAGCAGTGATCGCAATCACAGTCTCACCTTCAGACTCAATCGATTTTGTTCGAAATAAATTTTTTAACAATATTTGATATTTATGAATACAAAGTTTTGGAAAATTTAAAAATTTAAAAAAAAAAAAAAAAAACAGTTTATCAATTGCGTTTAAATGTTAAATCTAAGTAATTTCCAAATAAACACAATGTGTAATGTAGCTGAAAGTACGACCTAGTCGTGTTATTATTTATTTCCATGGCATTGAAGTTTGAAAAAAATGTATAAGCTTGTTTTTATGTTTAATTTCCCATCTTATCTGTCTCACCAAATCTGTACTAATTTAAACCAAATCTATACCAATGAAGTAATTTCTTCTAGTGCGTAGAAAATCATCGAAATCACATAGAGTGGCGGTAAGATTTGCGGAGTGAGGTTGCAAAAGTCTTCAAGATAAGTCTCCCGGGCCATTGTACGGATTTTGATTTAATTTGATTACTTACTCGAAAATTGGAATAAGTATATAGTGTGTGAATAGTTCTGTATGTAATTCACCAATATTGGATGGAGTGGGGCAAAGATACAAGGATTTGGGTTTCATAAAACTTTGATAACCGCTTAGCTCGAGAATCCGATTTTTGAAGCTCTGTGAAGCGGTACGATTGTGATTTCAAGAAGCTGAGCAAGAAATACGAAAAGGAATAATATGCCGGTTAGATTTTTTGATGAAATTTTGTTCGAAAAGGCAAATACTTCTCTGTAAAGCGGTACGATTGTGATATCCAGAAGCTGAGCAAGAAATACGAAAAGGAATAATATGCCAGTTAGATTTTTGATGCAAGTGGTCTCCTTATAAATAAATTTGTTTATCTAAACGTTTATTTCAACATAAAGCTCATCACAACACAAGGCTCAACATATTTATTTGGATACAAATTTGACAAGTGTACACATACTGCAAATTTCTCTAACTAAATGATAAAGCTATATTACATTGAAGTTTGCTTTTGTCAAAATAATGGCAGTTATTAGAACTAATTATTTGTATCCACAATTTTGTCAGCAACTTTACTGTACGACTCTACTTAGCTTCCCCATCTTTTTTTAATTACTAATTATTTTGTCATTTCGAAGATTTGGGGAAGCGCTGTAATTAAACGAGTATTGGGGACGTTTTGACTAAGCCACAACATCTATAGCAAAATCCCTGGAATTCGGCATTCGAGATTTATTATTTGCAAAAACTTCCCCAACCCACTCCGTTTACATACTCATTTGGCATTAGCACTGAAATCCAACAATACGTCAAATTAATGAAAATACCTAGAAACAAGTATGCTGTCATTTATCACTTTAATTAGTAAAATTACATTCCCAATTTAATACTATGGATTCCTTAGGCTCTACTCTCATCAAGCATGGTAATAGAGGAATAAACTCGCCAAAAGCGACAATCAAATTGCATCTAATTAACTTAGGAACTCGCAAGGCACCACCTCGGGATGTATTCCTTTCGTATACAATAATCCACAAATTAACCCTACCTTATGGCTATTGTGTGTGAATTCGCATAGCATTTAATCGCAGCTTTCATTTGCATCTCAGAATTAAAATGCTAATCATGCCCTCCCAGAACAGTTATCCGTTCTCCAATAATTTCAGTTTTCCTCTTACTGTGGAGGCAAACAAAACGAAATAGCTCCTCGCTTGGGTGGAGAGTACGTATGGCAGTGTTAATGTGTGTGGTCCCTCCAAATTGTTTATTCTATTCAAAGTAAGTGGTCCCATTCAGAGCATCCAAAACGGGGATAAACAATGTACCAGAGGAAAGTACCCCTCGTCAGTGTCCTTCTATTTCGGGTAGATATCATTAACGAGCGCGCACTACATGACACGGGACATATTCCAATCCGCGTCGTATACCTATACAGCCTACATGCTATTATTATGTAAATTTAATTTTAAATTTTTTTGTTCTTTGGGATTCAAAGGGGACGGGGAGTAGTTATCGAAGCGGAAACTCTCAGCGCCACCTATGTAACCAACTTAATTTCAGTATACTTTTCGATTGAATTAATTTTTCATGTTTTCCCATTGCAAAGCAGCTTCTGAGTGGTTTGGGTGGATGGTTGGTTGTACATGTAGTACGTACTCTGTCGATGTAACTCTGGTGCAAAAATATGTCAACATCACTCCAAAGAGGCTGTACTTTACTGCTTCAGCGTGAAGGAGTCATTTTCTCTCGTACCGCAGCTGAGGGTGGGTTGTTCGCACAAAGGATATCCTTTCGATGTTAATTTTAAAAACAAAAGTGAACAAAGAAAACAAAATTGCGAAAGTCGTTATAATTTTTTTTCCTGGAAAGGCGTCGTATTATGAGATTTTATTTAAATTTGTTCTTGTGTCGTCTTTGGACGGAATGCACTGACAGTGATGGATTTTAATTGGCATTAGGTACTTAAGCACTTCTGTCGGTCATAAATTTCCCAGTAAATGTGGTGGGTGTGGTTAACTAACTTTTAATTTATGAAAATTTATTTGTTTGAGTTTTTTCCTTGCACCTTTAAGGGCAAGTATTGGTTTCCTGAAAATGTTCAGTCTCGAGATTTTGATCAAATTTTATATTTGGGTTGGGTATATGCTATCAGATTTTTTTCAAAAAATGCATTTAACGGTACCTACTTTGCTTATAGATCGGCTTCTGAAAATTGGCTATTTCTCGGCTATGATTCTATCGATTTCATTCGAAATCAATATTTGAACCATATTTGACATATGCGAGTTTATGGCATACCAAGTTTTGAAAAATCATAAAAAAAAATTGTTCATTACTCTAACAGATTTTAAAAAAATAATGATTTTACGACTTTGCTTAAATTTTAAATTTGAGTAACTTGCAATTAAACAACATACATATATATGTGTATGCATATATAGGTGCAAGTACATGCGACCCAGTCGTGCACTTAATTTTGTTAAGATACGTATTATACATAGACTTTGTTCTGTTTTCCGCTTCAAGTTTAATGATTTCATAATTAAACTTGATTAATAAAGGGTGTTAAAATTTAATTGCGTTAGCTTGTTATTAATATTAACTTAAGATATACATAAATAAAAATACAGGGTTCAGTTAATATAAATATCGTTTAATTGCAAATCACTCAAATTTAAAATAGAAACAAAATCGTTAAAAATCCATTAAAATAAACAAAATTTTTATGATTTTCCAAAACTTGGTACGCCGTAATCTAGTATAATTCAAATATGGTTCAAATATTCATTTCGAACAAAATAGATAGAATCAAAGCCGAAAACTATCCAATTTTCAAAAACCGGTTAGAAGGCAAACTACCTTTAAACGTATTTTTTGGAAAAAAAAAAACTTGGTAGGCTATTTGATAGCATATATCCACCGTAACTCAAATATCAAATTTGAGATTTTGGGCGTTCCGATGACGACCAGACAGAAAAGTACAGAAACCCTACAATCGACACACTGTACCGACAGAAAAGTAGACTGCTCTCGAGGCTTACTAACTGAAACGAACCGGAGGTAAGAACGCTGAATTTAGAGACCCGAAACCTGAAGCAGCTTATTAAAGAAAATTACAGGCAGTCTGTAAATCTGTATTGGGGCAACAAAATTCCGGCTATTAAAGCCTGTAGTCTGAATATGTATAGGTAAATAAGTTGTTCAGGAGGAAGGATCACAATGATATTCCATGTGTCCGAATCTCCCCAACAACAGAGAACAGACAGATATTACTGACTGCAGGAATAAGTCCGGAAAGTGTCACATCAAACGACAGTTTTTTCGTGGTCGAGGACCCACAGGAGAGAGAGGATTTGCTGGGCGCTTGTTTCGATGGCGTGTATACGGTGAATAAACCTGTTCACCGTAACCACGACATTGAGAATAGAGTCCTGGTGAATCACATTAATTTACGCACCGAACTTGAGAATTGGCCATCTGAGAATAACGGCTTCACCGTATTCAATGATGAAAACCATGCGAACGTCATCATCGCCGATAGGCGAGACACATCTCACTTGTTCGTGTCGAAAGATGATCTTCTCCACATCTTCGATTCACTTAAGAATAAAAAGTCGGCGGGAGTGGATGGTATCTCAAACGTCGTATTGAGACACCTACCTCTAGAGGCTGTAGATATTTTCGCCACGCTGTTTAACAATGCACTGAATAATGCATATTATCCGGCGCATTGGAAAATAGCGGTGGTACACCCTATCCCAAAAAGGGGTAAAGATGGACGAACGCTGCTAATCTTCGGTCAATTAGTTTGCTTCCTAGTGTTAGCAAGGTATTTGAGAAAGTTGTCAATAGAACGCTGTTGATATGGGGCGAGGCCAATAACGTCATTCCGGAAAACCAGTTTGGTTTCAGGGCGGGGCATGACAATATTCATGCCGCGTCGAAACTGGTATCCGACATACAGTGGAACAAATGCAAGAACCAATGCACGGGTGCTTGCCTAGTTCATTATGAAAAGGCCTTCGACAGAGGGTATTTTCTATAAGTTGACTATGCTGGGTATGCACAAACCCTTGCTATATGTAATTTATAATATGCTTATGGGAAAAAAGTTCGTTGCCAAACGTGATTTCGAGCAGAGTCTTCGACATTAAAAACGGTTTACAGCAGGGGGCGGTGAATTCCCCGATCCTGTCTATACTAGTTATCTGCTGAGTTTAATCAGACACGCTATAGCGTATGCTGATGATTTAGTGACATACAGATCAGGTCCTAAAATCGAGGTCATCAACATCCTTTTGCAGCGCGACTTTGATCAAATTAAGGAATATTGCGACGAATGGAAGCTGAAAATCAACTTTCAGAAGTCGGAAACAATCCTGTTTAGAACTCCATTGTCTGGAAACTGAAAACTATAAAAAATTGGCCATTATTGGACAAAATGGACGGCCATTGGCGGTGAGAAGCGTAGTTAGATATCTCGGTATCTGGCTCGACCAGTATCTACATGTTGATAAACATGTGGATGCTTGTCTTGCCGGGGCCAAGAGGGCGTTTGCTCTGACAAGGAGACTGTTTCTCAACGTTCAACTTGCCTCCAGGGTGCTACGTGGCCCTGATAAGCCAATCATCGTTATGGTTGTCCTTTGTGATTCAATATAGTGCCTAGTTATATGGAAAAGATTCGGGTTTTGGAGAGACAATGTCTTAGGACTTGTCTCCGGTTGTTTAACACCTGAATCCAATAAGTTTGAAGAATCCTAACAAGGCTATATATGATGGGGCTCAATTGAACAGGATTGACAATTTGCTTATTAAAGTGATTCGAAGGCACGTTGCATGGGCGATGGCTAGTGACAATAGCCTGATCTTTGGGGCTTATTACACCAATGAATTGTACCCCGAGAGTACGCTCTGGTCTGGCTTCATACCGCCGGAGGTATTTATCCATATCGATGCAAAAAAGGCTGTACAGACGAGGGATGGTATCCCGGTATTATACCACCGCCACTGTAGAGCGAGAGATAAATGGCGAGGTGAATTTTATATAAAACAAAAACAAAGACTGAAGCCAATTTTTTTCTTTTTTATATACAATATTTTCTTGGTAAAAAATCATATGTAAGATTAGTTCGCAGAATAGTTTATAGGCCGAAAGGCAATAGTTATATGGATATAGTTAAGCTAAGAGCGTCCGCATAAGCACCAGTAAGCTAGGATGTTTCTCAGTGTGAGCTTGTTACTATTAAAATCAAAAATACTAGATGCATTATTTTTCTTACGTAGCATTCTAGTCAGAGGTTCGTACTGGCCAATGTCAGTACGATGGTCGGCAAGGCAATATATTAGTACCGACTTTACATAGATGACAAGAATTAGCATTGAATGAGGTCTAAAGTCACGAATTAAGGCTACATTGGCAACAAGCTCATTCCTTATAAAGTACAAGTAGTATAAATATTATTATATTTTCGGCCATTAGTAAAGTACCTTTAATGTCAAGGTTAGAATTCAAATTTCGCCTCAAATTGTGATCCCAGACCCTAGATGTGAAGTTCGAAGAAAATCCGTCGAGTCTTTAGGCTTGAGCCGTACGTACACGTAGGTAGACAGCTTCTGGCAGGCAGAATTTGTAGAAATATTTTGCAAGTTCCTGATACTGATTTTCAGGGTGGTTCATGACAGCAGCTGCTCTTCAGATTCTTCGAAGTCTTCCTTTTCATATTTTTGTCAATGGTTAGAGATGACGTATAATGCAATTTTAATTATACCTCGTCTCCGACTATGGTCAGGTCAGCAGCTCGTCCATAACTGACTGAAGGATGAATAAACAGACAATTAATTGTTCCTACTATCCTGCTATAATACAGTATAAGATCTCGTAAATTGGTTAAAGTCTCCGCTTTAGATGCTTTGCCAAACTAAAATTCTGTCTCTAGAAAGTATTGATATATTAAACACTTTCCCAACAATGTAGTGACATTTTTCGAAAGCCTGTTTATTGACCACGTTCCAGAAATTGAATTTCAATTTTTCTTTCATGGCCAGCACCCCGCTATAGACAGCCAACTTGGCACAGCATGAGCCTGATGTTGAAATGAAAGTTGGAATATTTTGCTTCATTATTTATTGCAAGCACGGATAAATATGAAGTATTTACCCGTTAGTTGACAAAGGCTTCAAAGTAAATATTTATTTGTTATGAATGACAACCTTAATATTCAACCGGATGCCCGATAAACCAATTTCGGTTCAAGACATTTAGGAGCGAAACAAGAATAAATAAATAGTTGTTATTTTCATTTATTTCAAATGCTTAGTTAACTTATCTAAAGTGTTGAATTATGTATAATGTACATATGTACACACAAACGCAAAATGTTCTTGTAATTTGAACTTGACCGGGGTGGCGAAGTAAAAGACAATATGAAAACATGGGACCGGCTCACGTGCTTGATTTGGTTCGAGTAATATGTGAAAATTCAATTTGGACGAAGGCGATAATTCAATGGAAATTCATTTTGATACACTTGGCACATTCCAATGTTAGTGTTAAGAGAATTGAAATTTATTGTGTGCAATGAGGCATTCATTTGTGTGCGATATTAAATAAATGAGTTTGTTGCACACTACGGTTTGTTTAATCAGGTGAAAGTATTAAATCAATGATGGAAATTGGTTTCTTAATATCTCGCAAATCTATTTTCGTGGATACGAGTACATCTCTAAACCAAAGGGACTGAGTGACTTCAGTCAAGGTAGGTTGTATATACATATATGTATATACGTTGCTCCTGTTGTAGGACAGTTGAATTGTTTTAATGATGGCTTAGTGGGAAACGATAGATGTTGCGATCCGCAGGCACGAAATTCTTATAATACTGGATGAAAGTGCAAGTCTACTTATATACATACGTATCCCAGTTTACCACCGGCTTTTGTGGGTGTCCTCAAATTAACGAATAATATGCACAATTGTACCTATAAATCAAATCTCTATATCTACAACAAAAGAAGACCAAATAGAATATGGACCAGGCGATGACCTTAACCTATTTTGCAACATTAGTACAACAACGCAAAAGATGAGGTATTATGAGCGAGGCTTCGCGCGGGTTGTAACCATTTTCACCCAAAGCTATATTAATACGAGATTTTTTATTTTCGAAATTTTTACTTTCGAAATTTTTTTTTTTTTTCGACCTTTTGTCTTTCTAAATTGTATTTTTCAAAATATCATGGTTCACCCATGCGAAAAGTCATGTTTTCTTTCAAATTGTAAAGAACCTGAAAATCCAATGCTTCCATACTATTTTAGCTTCCATTATATTTTAGACAGACACCGTATTAAATGGAAACGTTAAAATCATAGATTTGGTGAAGATAGAGCCAAATGATGATGATGATAGCAACACAAAAAAAAAAAAATAAAATAATAATAAAGTGCTGTACCCAGTCGATCGCACGAAGTGCACCTTTATTTTAGTTATCTTCAAAAACTCAGATTTGAAATTTTTAATTAAATTCATTAAAATTAAGAAAACAAGTCAAAATTTGGAAAATCCGTTGAAATAAAAAAAAGAAAATGGCAATCTTCCAAAACTTGGTATGCCATGAGTTTGCATATGTCAAATATTGTCTAAATAATAATTTCGAACAAAATCTAAAGAGCCATAGCCAAGAAATAGACAATTTTTAAGAGTTTCTTTTTTTTGTGAAACCGTGGAACGCCATCTGGTAGCAGATATCCACCATAACTCAAATATGGAATTTGATCAAAATTTTTAAAGAGCTTTCAAAAAATTGCGACCCCACTGATCCCAGATATGAATTTTGAAGAAAATCGGTCCTACCGTTAAGGCTGCAGTCGCGCGTGCAAATAAACAGACAGACAGCACCACTGCGGAGGTCACTGGTGGCGGACAGTGGATGGACTACAGCAATATAGGTTAGCTGCAAATAAATTCCAGAAGCAGGAAAACAGAAACAGACTTCCATACAATAGTCAAATATTACCAGAAGGAAGGACAAGAATCAAACCCAGACAGGAGAGCACAGGGCAAAAAGTCTGAAGAGATAGAGACCGGACGCCATCGTTATATCATCAAGAGGGGATAAACCATGAAAAGCCATGTAAAGTAGCTCGGAAAAAAGGTAGCACGTACAAGATGAAAGCAAAAGGGTGAGATGCTGCTGGAGCTTAAAGAAAATATGGGCTTAAAGAAGGAGCTTATAGTAAAAGATCTGTATGAACAAGCAGAAATTAAATCTTTAACACACAAAATAAGCGTGAAATGCAAAGACGTTGACGAAATAATGACGAAAGCAGATATTGTATTTGCTTTGACCGAACAGTTCAAAATAGCAGACTTAAGAAAGGCGTTTGACGGTACTCAGGTAGCGAATCTAAGTCTACCAGTAGAAGTGTCCAACAAATTGTAAAAAGCCGGTAAAGTTAAAATCGGATGGGTAATATTTAGGCTAAGAGAGCCTGTTCAATTGAAAAAATGTTTTAAATGTCTGAAGTTTGGACATCTATCCAAAGACTGTAGGTATCCAGACAGATCAAAGTTGTATACGAGATGCGGGTATGAGATGCAAGGATGGCAGGAATATGGACATGTGGTAACTATCTCTCTCAGGAGGTGATGGAAGAAAAATAAGACGGATTTGTATGGGTAAAAGTTAGAGGCGGCTATATTTACGAGTACATTTGCTAGACCCCGATCAGCTGGCTACACTCAAAATAAGAAGAAATGTTAAGCAAGATTTTAATGCATGGGCTACAGAATGGGGCAGTAGAACCACAAACGCTAGAGGCAAACACTTTTGGGAGCTTTTTAAAGCCTAGCCATCGTAGCCAACACCAGCACTTTCCGCAAGAATGGTCGACACTTGGTCATCACCTTCGCAAGCAGTTTGCTAATTAGGAAAATTAAATCGAACGTAAGCGAGCAGTATACTCACAGCGACCACCAAGCAGTAATCTAAATCTAATCCCAACAAACACCGAAGTATCGAATCAGGATGGACACACAAATGTTTTGACTATGATTTTTACTGTGAAATGTTGCATGACAAACATGTTCAAGTAAGTCCAGCCGAGGATGCTGTGATACGCTTAAGGAACTGCGTAAAAGATGCGTGCGATGCCTCGATGCCGAGTAGAAAGCGAAAGATTTTCGTCATCTTCGAAAATGATACCTTGTCCTCAATAAGAAAGAAACAGAGGCTAGTTTTATTACCGAAACCAGGGAAAAATCCCGGCGAACCATCTCCTATCGCCCAATCTGTCTATTTGATACAATGGGAAAGATGGTATGTTTAACGCCTAATATTCAGTAGATTACTCCTGGTCACTGAATCTGAAGATGGTGTCTCGGACTAACAATATAGATTCCGTAAAGCTCGATCCACAATAGATGATACTGATAAGGTGGTATCAACGGCCAAGCAATCAATACAGGGTTTTACCTGGAGATGGGGACGTAATAAATACTGTGGTGTGGTTACGCTTGACTTGAAGAAAGCCTTAAATATAGCAAATTGTAACTACACTACACTAACAGGAATAAAGTTGTACTTCATTACCGTTGGCGTTCAACAGGGCTTCGTTCTCGGAGCGCTTCTATAGAATATAATGTACGATGGTATACTGAGACTGCAAATCCCCGATGGAGAACAAATTATTCGTT
Source organism: Pocota personata (assembly GCA_963082735.1). Lineage (NCBI taxonomy): Eukaryota > Metazoa > Arthropoda > Insecta > Diptera > Syrphidae > Pocota > Pocota personata. The sequence continues at coordinate 74,783,667 of OY720429.1, forward strand.
TCGCTGAAGACAGCGATAGTGGTTACGGCAAAACCCTTAGACGGGCTAAAGTTGAATGCAATTGAGACCATCGAATCTGTCAAACAAGGGCTAAAATCAAAGTGTTTAGCCTTGGCAGAACACAAGACGAAGACAATTCTTATTAGTAACCGCAGAATAAGAGAGACCATCAAAATCAAGGTGAGGCATTACACAATACACTCCAAAAGATGCATAAAATATCTTGGAGTTAAGATAGACGACAGGATAAATTTTGGTAACCACATGAAGTACATATCGAAGAAGGCATCAAATGTACCCTCGCCGCTTTCGAAAATGTTGCCAAACGTTGGGGCCCAAGAAGCAGCAGTGAACTATTACTGGCTAGAGTTTGGAACTCAACAATACTCTTCGCATCTGGTCGGATGCATTAAAAGTAAAGAACAATCGGTTACGGATGAACAGCGTCTATAGACTAACCGCACTTAGAGTTAAATTGGGTTTAGGACAATTTCGGATGAGACTGCGTACGTTATCGCTGGTATTATCCCTAGAGACATAGTAGCTGATGAAGCAAACAAATACAGGATGGACGAACTGAAAACATTATAGCTAAAGAATACTAGGTGCAAGTTTTGGCACTAAGCGAAACACAGGTAGTGGAAAAATCTTCCGATTTGAAACTGGCCTAGTAATTTATATCCGTAGTGATATTGCTTACTAAGTTCCACCACAGTATGGTCCATAAGGAAATAATTCACTACGCTATCCGATTCCATCACTCGAATCCTCCTTATACCCTCATACTGAAATCGTCATTGCGGGCGATTTCAACAAACAGGTATACCGCCAACACTTTGGACTTGTTTCTTACTTCGCACCCTGATAAATACACTATTGATATTTTAGCGCCTCTAGGTCGGTGTGACCATAATATCATATAAGATAAATTCTCGTACTCCGACCACTCAGTTAAAGAAAAAACTCCAAGAGAAAGCCAACTGGGGCGGCGTTAATAACTTCTTTAGGAGTTTTAACTGATCGCTACGCTTCCTCGATAGCGACGTGGATACCGCAGCTGATATGATCACCGACACTATCCTCTTAGATATGAATGACTTCATTCCTAACAGAATAAAGAGCATTCAACCTAAGACAAACTCGTGGTTCGACCAGACCTGTAAAGGGGCTAGCAGGTTGAAAGAAGTAAGTTTTCGGTCTTATAAAGCCAACAAATCTGAGGAAAACCGAAAGATGTTTAAACAAGCCAGAAAAGACTGCAATGCCCATATTCGAAGTGTAAAATTCTTACATGACCAAAAATTGAGGCAAAAAATTCTATAATGTCCCAAAGGTAGTAAAAATGTTTGGTCATTCGTCAAAAATATTAAAAATTCTGCCTCGTTTGCCATCTCCACGATCATTTGCAATGACATTCCAGTTGTCAGCTCCTTAGACAAAGCCAATCTGCTTAATGTTCACTTTACATCCAACTCCACGATGCTTTGTCGCCACCTGTATTTGAGAGCGTCAAATTTTCATGGGACAAGTCCACTTTCGCACTCGTACAGTTGTAAGAGTACTCAAAGGTCTTAATATACACAAATCCGCTGGTCCAGATGGTATCCCCCATAGTTTTGAAGAGGTGTTCTTCTACGCTGGCAAAACCTCTGCGTAAGCTTCTCTGTCTATCCTACCCTTCAGTGCTCTTTTCGAGCAGATGGTAAACAGCATTTGTCCCGCCCGTCCCTAAAAGACGAATCTTCTTCCCTAACCAATTACCGACCCATTGCACTTACGTCCCTGCTTTCCAAGGTCATGGAAACGCTGATAAATCATCAGCTTATGAAATATCTCGAATCACGAAAACTCCTTAATGACCGGCAGTATGGTTTTCGTAGCAACAGGTCCACTGGTGATTTGATGGCATATCTCATCGAGAAGTGGAACCAATCTCTCCATTACTTCGGCGAAACCAAGATGGTTGCGCTTGATATTTCAAAGGCATTTGACAGAGTTTGGCATCAGGCTCTTTTGCCGAAAATACGTGCATATGGCATCGATGAGTCTCTTCTTCAATGGATTAGAAATTAACTTTCGGGGCGTTCAATACAAGTTGTCTTGGATGGCTTCAAGTCTGCAATTCGTCTATCTTTCTTATTTGTATAAATGATCTCTTGTCTGCAACTTCTAATCCAATCCATTTTTTCGCTGATGACAGTACCCTCGGTTTTTCATATTCGTTCCCTAACTCACGTCCATGTTCTTTGGCCGTAGAAGGGGAACGGCAACGTATATTAAACACATTAAATTCCGACCTGGACAGCATAATCAAATGGAGTTCAACCAAGAGGGTGGAATTTAATGCTTCCAAAACACAATTCTATCTTCTGCCTCTCAAGCGAAACCAAAACCCTCAACTATTATCCATGGATGGTACTTGTATCATTGAAACCGAAAGACTTGCCATTCTCGGTATGTGTATTAATACCCATCTTCGATGGAACGATCACATATTCGAGGTAGCCAAAAATGCTGCAAAATGTCTAGGATTCCTTAAACGGTGCAAGAAATATTTTACTCCGTCTGATCTAGCCTCAATTTATAAGGTATTCATATACCCTAAGCTGGAATATAACGCCCATATCTGATCTGATGCACCCAAGACAGTTTTGCACATTCTTGATAGGGTACAAAATTGCGCATTAAAACTTATAGGTGATAGAGACATTGTGAATTCCAAACATTCACTTGAACATCGGAGAAATGTCTCTCTCCCTATTTTATGATTTTTTCTACAAAAAATGTTCCAGCGAAATAGCCAGTTACATTCCTCTCCTTCAAAATTTCACCCGCAATACGCGTCATGCTTCGAATGCACATTAGTTCACCCTTAAGCCCAATTTCGGTTGTACTGTTAAATATAGGGATTCGTTTATAAGCCGAACGACACGAATGTGGAATGATCTACCAGCTCTGTATTTCCCCATCACTACAACCTTCAAACATTTAAAGCCAACGTGCACAGGCTCCTCCTCTGTTCCTCTTCCCCCTTTTCCTGACGTCCGTGCCCTGAAACAGTTTAAGGGTATTCATATCCCTTTCGGCGCGCGCAGTTTATAAAAAAAAAAAAAGTAAAAAATGCTGTGACTTCATTTGTAAGCAATCTGACAAATATTATTTATTTTAACTTGCACATATGTATTGTTTTAGTGCAAAAACTCGACCTCGATATTTTCTTCCATTTTTGTATTAATGTATTTTTAAAGGTTTTAAAAAAATATGATGAAGAGAAAGGAAAGTTCGTAGGTTTATGGAAATACTGTTATTTAACATTTTTTAACATTCGTATTGAAGGGCTAAAACATGATCTTCTGAACTTCACTGTGCACTCGAAGGAGGGCTTTAAAATATAAGGATGTGCGAAAAATGCCGCACGTATACTGCGATTGATTTGAACGCACTGATGGTGGAACATAACTATAGATTTCATCCGAATAATTGTGGTGGAAATACCATTACAGAAGCGCTGGAATTTGATTGCAAATAGACTGATCACCGATCAATCTAAATGCTTGACGTTGAACACGATCGACGAAGCTGTTCGTTGTAGGCTTTGTAGATAATAGCCAAGTCTGAGGGATTGAAGAATCGTCTTCTCTTGTCTCTTGTCATCGCTACTGTTCTCTCTATATAGTATATACATAAATGATTTGCATGGCTATTTAGAAGGCGGCCTATATATAGATGAACTAAGCATAAAATTGCTTCTTTCTGCAGATGACATTACCTTTTTGGCCGAGAGTTTACAAGTTCTGCAAAGGATGAAGTACTGCAGTAAGTGGAACTTACGTGTAAATCTAAGAAGTCTCAAAATAAGGCTTTTAAAAATGGAGGCAGAAAAGCTAACCAGGAAAATTGGTATTGTACTTTAAATGTGAAGAGATACAAATCTCGGCTAATGATTGCTACTTAGGTACAAGTATAATATTGACGCTAAAAATGAGAGTTGTGCAAACGTAAGGAGCGCAAGTTTATGCTCTTTGATGAAGTGGACAAACTGCATACGTATATATTTTGTTAAAAGGATGCTGAGGTTGCCCAGGTTCACTCCCAACTACGCACTTATGCTAGAAAGTAGAATAGAAGACGGACATCTATATACGCAGGACTTATATTTGAAATACTTAGGGCGTATACGAATTGGAAAAGAATTAACCTATATGGAATTAACCGATTTCCACATCAACTTGCCCTAAAGCTTGCTAATACAAAAAGATTTGTTTTGAGTTGAAAATTTTAATTAATTGATTTTCACTTCAGCTGGAAGAACGAAAACATAACAAAAATGGAAAGGAATAATAAAAGAACACAATTATTGAACAATGTTAAGCTGAGTTATCACCGGAAATGCATTGAAAGAGCAACGGAAACTAGTAGATTTTATAAAAATCTTGACTTTGCGAAGGGGAATCAGTACTTCATCGGCAATAATGACCAAAATAAAATAATGTGAATTTTCAAGGCTCACTGCGACTTTATAGAATTAAATGAAACTACTTTTAACGTAAATAGATCAAAAAATTGTTTATTATGTAAACTCAAAGAAATCGAAAACATCCAACACTTCAAAGGTAAATGTCCTCTTCTTATAGATAAAATACACAAATATTTTGAGAAAATATACTTATAAGACGAGGAAATACATAATACATAATAGAATTACTAAGTGGATCAATTTTAAAAATCTAAAAAATTACCTTATCAATACTTTGTCGTACAAAAATTATTAATAAAAGAATTCAATAACTAAATGTTTAAAATTGTCCCCATAACTAGTTTGAAATAATGAAGTATTATTTATGTATTGTATATAATCTAATCTACTACAGACGACATTTATGTCACAGTCGTTCTTAAATCATAAAATATTATCTTATTAAAATTGTTAAATAATATTTTATTTGTATTATGAAATAAAGAACATTTTGCTAATATTACTAAATTCAAGAACCATTTAACAGATTTTGATGAAATTTGAGTTTCGAGTTAAGTCGAAAGTGTTTGCTGAAATATTATCAAAATCGGATAGAGACGGGAATGGGGTGACTGTTCACCCTTCGTATTCCAATTTATATTCAAAATTGTTTGTGCCAGAAGAATTTTATAATCGGTTCCTTACCTCCTCATAAACCCAAATATCAATTTGTTCGTATTAATAGTTTCAGAGATAGAGGGGGTAAAAAAACCAATGCCATGGTTTTTGAGCTATTTTTTTTTTTTTTTTTTTTTTTTTTTTTGTACTCTACTTCTAAGTTAGGCTTTAATTTGGTATGTCGCATAATATGGTTTAAAAATGCTTATTTTTCTCTTATTTTGCTCATCAACAAAATTTATCAATTTTCGGTAAAGAAAGAAATTCAAAATTGTCCGATCATGAAAATAAAAAGATACAAAGGTTCATGTAACTGACAGAGGAATACGCATGACTGAAAGTCCACATAGACCCTGTTTGTAAGTAGACATGCCTAATCTCCTCACAACTACAACTAGTGCAGACAAGGTAACGACCTAAAATACGTAATAAAATTCAACTAGCATTGTAAGTCTAACACATTCTAAGCCGCTTTACATGCATTTTAACAGTTATTAGAGTGTTTTTCTATCGCTTTTCTATTTGCTTTCCATTCATTTTATTTTATTGCTTATTTTATACACTGCGAACTTCCATCTATATCAAACTGATTGGCAACAGGTTTCCAACTGACTGGAACCTACCTAGTTCCAAAAATGAGCATTGCTTGTGTACAAAAGAACGGGTTTGGCTAGGAATGAGGAGGAGAGAAAATTCCGCAATTTCTATCGCTTTATTCTTTTTTGCTTGCTTTTTGTTCCGCTCAAATGCCGACTACGGCAAAGAACAGTAACCAACTGCCCAATGTAAGTTGTGCTGGCTAGAAACCCTGCGCCCCTTACCTGATTGACAGTGGCATAGACTGAAAAAGTAGTGAGTGTTCTGCTGTTTGGCCATCCGAAATGGTGACGGAGTGAGTAAGGCGGTCGGTGGGGTAGTCATTACCTTTGCGATTCTATTTAGCACCTGAGAACATTCCATTTCTATAATTATTGCCGGCTGTGAGTTGGATGTGTGTATGTATCTGATATTTAAGCGGTTCGGTATGAAGTATGATATTTTAAGAGTATTAGGTCCCTAAGGTGAAGTTCCGCCAATGTAAAAGTTGGTTAACTCGGTGCGAGTGTGAAAGAAATAAGTGAAGAATTTTTATTTTACTTAATTTCAGTTTTTCGAGTAAAATAATTGTATCTGGGATTTGAGTTGGGGTAGAAGAAATGACATAAAGATTCCCACATACAATAATTATGAATAATTTGTACGGCATTTATAATTTTTTATGTGGGAAGCCAAACCATTAAAAGCTCAAGTTGATGCCTACGTGTGACATTGAAATTCATGTTGGGATATATGGCAATCCCTTAAACGCGCAGTTTGTTTTAAATAAATCAAAAAAAAAAAAAAAGTACAGCCTTGCCTACGTAGCTTTAGAATCTAATTGCCATCATTAGTTTTCTGGTAGATCTTAACATTTTGAAAAAAAATCGATGAGAATAGTCGTGATTCATGTATGTATCATGGCATAATATAAAAAATATATTGACGAAACTAATTTTCTTATTTTGTATACCAAAGAAGACATCCTAAACTTCATATTAAAAAATTCAACAAATTTTTACCACCAGCACCAGAAAAGCAGAATTTCACTTTTTCTCTCGCCGATGAAGCACGCAAAAAATAAAGGGTACGACTGGGTCACACGTACTTGCTTCATACGAGTATGTGCTATTCGTCCGAAAATTGTTTAGATTTCAAATTTAAGCCAAGTATCATATAATAGATGAGAAATAACAAAAATTTGCTTTTTCGTAAAATGTGTTAAAAAATTGATAAACTTTTCCGACTATATGTTAAAAATTTAAATGCGATGTCCTTAGCCATATCTAAGAAATAGCCAACTTTCGCAATCTCGCCAATAAATAAAATACCTTTATTCGTCTTATTGCAAACGTTCATATTACTCTAGATATGAATATTTAACGAAATGTTTAGAGCCGTTTTGGAGAAAATTTTTTGTTTCTAAAATTAGCTTTTTAAAAATTAGCTTGTACCGTTAATTTTGAGGCTAGAATATACTATACAGACCCCAAATATGAAGTTTGAAGAAAATCCGTCCAGCCTAAGTAGGCTCCATCCCGAGATACAGACAGACAGACAAAATTGCGAGACCCACTTTTTTGAGTTCCTCTATTGTAATAATGTAAAGATTAATTAAAATCTTAAGATCGAAAAAAACAAGTAGCAGGAGCAAGTTAAAAAGATGGGATACGTTATACACATGGGGAGACATAGAAGTGAACCAATGTACATTTAGCTCATAAATATATATGTATATAATACTTGGTTAGTACGCAAATACGCAACACTGTATTTGATTATTACAAACAAGCAGATACGCCCGGATTAGACCTTCTCGCAATATCATCAGATGTGCTCACTTTTTAGAGATTTTTTTCTAGGGCTTAAATGTGGCCACAGATATTGTGATTTTTCAGAATGATTACCGACTCAGCGCTAAGCACAAATAGTTGTTCCAAAAATTTATAAGTTTACAAAACATCACTACACTTTTTTTACCCGGTTCACTACGCTTCTAAAAGCTATTAAGTGAGAACGCTGATCAGCACAATCAACTCAAAAACTTCCCCGCCAGATCAATATACTCACGTATCCACTCAAGCATATTCACACACAGAACAGAAAAAATATCCGCTTATCCGTCAGCCAAAAAGAGCAAAGAGGCAGTGAAAGAAGAAAAAGAAAGAAAAAATATTATCATCCCGAACGTATACTCGTAAATTCGGGACCATGTCAAAGGAAAAATTAATTAAATTATGAATTTTGCGAAGGATATGTTTGATACTATTTAGCTTCTATATAAAGTACAAATATGATTTTGGGCTTGAAATCTGCGTGCTTAAAATTTCTAAAAGCCAAAACAAAACAAAATTGACAAAGCAGAAGTTGAAATTATCTGCGTTCTAAGTTTCATTACATTCATTTTTTACATTCTCATTATCTCATTCCATGGTCCTATGAACTCAAAATTCAATAAGTCACTCGCAGGGTATATCAAGCACTTCCTATACCTGCCAAACTTGGATTCCCTTGGAATATCTTCAGAACAGTGCTTTACAGACGAAGACACTCAAAATAAATTACACCTCTTCAAAGATTCTGCACTTTTCTCAGTTAAAGAAGCTCAATATCAAAGAAATCAGTACTGGGGTGTTGCTATTGAGAGATCATTCAGCACTTTGCTTAGAGTTAAGACTTGGCTACGCGCATAGATATCTAAGGACCGACTCAACGGTATACGAGTATTATGACATTCTTACCAATACATTGACAACAATAAACAAGCTATGTACGACTTGCACTTGGTAGTTTTCGTTTTAATTTTTTACTAATAGTCAAGTGAAATTAGATGAATTTACGGGCTTAACATCGCAACTAGTCCGAATAAGATACCCACTTTTTTTTTTCTATAATAAAAGAGGTTTGAAAAGTTTCTAGTCAGATTTGAAAGCACAAAATTGTATAGGCAGATCACATGTGCCTTTAAGAATAAGCTTTCTACTTTAATTCATTTCCGGTAGAAAGTGGAGATTGCCGACTTTGCTTCGACACCCTTTTGGTGTGCAAATAAAAATAGTGTACTGTAATATACATTGCGAATATGGAGTAACACGAACTCCTGTCCCGCTCGCTCTTCTCAAACATCTGACACGAAACTGCTGACAACTATTTAAGTCGCCATGACATTGGAATTATTGCTTCTTTTCCTTCTGGTGAATTCCGGTGAAGCAACAGGCCAGCTCCTATCGTCAGCCAAATAATCTTATCGCGCTTTACAATCCGTATTTAATAATTTAAGAAATAAATAGTTGAAGTTTTAAGAACTTTGTTGTTTGTTTGTTACATGTGGGATTACTAACCCCCACACGAGTAATATGCACAGCGCCATCTCTACACAAATTAGAACTGTTATTTCGATTGTGAACGTAAGCTCTAAACCACTCATGGCGACATTTATATACTCAAAGCACAGATAATAAACTATCCAGATGTCGCACGCCCATATTAAAAAATGAAGCATATTTTTGTGGTGGCAGACAACGTCGTGGCAGACAAAGAGCTTTCAGAATTTTTTCTTTTTCCTCACTCCGTTCGCTCGTGTGGGAAAAGTTTTTTTTCTCATCGTTTGTTGTGACATGTAAACGAACAAGATGAGGAAGTATAAAGGGGTATGCGGGATGACGGTATGATTTCCATACCACCGCAGCAGGTATATTTATTATCTGTGCTTAAAGTAAATCCAAATAGCATGAACTCAAACCAGCCATGTCGGTAAAGTAAATTGTCGAAACCTTTGTTCGAAAACCGATCGGTTCATTTTCTGTAAGGTTCTGGAAGAAAAATTGATGTCATCTGCAAATTTTCTGAATGTGTGAGTATAAATACTATTCAATGAGGTTTGATTTTTGTGACTTAAAAAGACAGTTTAAAAGTTGAACAAAGTAATAAAATATAAAAAACTTAATTCACAGACCTTACTTCAGACTTAATTTATAGTTCCAACTTTCACCTCGATCTCGAGATTTTGATCAATTATATCTATCTGACTGTCAGTCTGCCTGCCCATTTGTCCATCTGTCCGTCTGTACCACTGACGACAACCTAAACGTCTGGATGGATTTACTTCAAACTTAATATCTGGGGTCTGTGCGATCATAATTCGAGGTGAAGTCAGAACTTCTATTCTAATTTCAAAATTAATGGTACTTTACTTAAGGACAATTTTGAAAAAGTCCAATTTTCTCACAAACGGCTAGAACGATACTCAGTTTTCGCTAAAAAGTACAACGTACAGCCAATCAGGTTTGACATACATACGAGTACCTGAAAAATCAACAAATGCAGAAACACTGTACATTCCCAAATCAACGGACTGGAATACTCGTATGTATCTTAATCTAGTCTTCATAAAATCCGACGTGCTTGTTATGACTATTGAGACTATAAGTAATCTAGACGAAACATTGCATCAACTCAAAGATGTGCTATTAGCTTCTTACCACAGTAGCTGCGTTCCTAAAACCAAAGTCTGTAAAGGCAGACAATGATGGCCATTCCCTGGTGGAATGACCATTTTGCTAGACTACGCAAGAAAGTTAGTCAACTTTTTAATCATGCTAAGTTTGTACACTTGTAAGTGCGATAAATACAGATTCGCTCTCGCAGAATACCGCGAAAGCATTGCTAACATGCCAGTAGCTGCACTTCATTAAGCGTTAATAAAAGATTACTCTAATTGTGTAGGTTTACTTAAGAAAGCTGACGGTACCTACAAAACGAACAGAGTGAATACAGCTGAAACTTTACTTCAGGAATACCACACAAACTCGAACACTATGACGTTTATCCGGTAGAATTTTCAACTCGATTAAGGCGGGGAGACGATATCTTCCCGGCACTTCTATAAAAATAGCTGGATTTGATACTGTCAGTACTAGTCGCTTCATTTAGTGCCACCTATAACTGAGGTTATATCCTATTGACTTAGAGAGAGGTAAGTGTAATAGTTATCCCTAAACCAGTTAATAGGCTTAGCGATAGCTAGAGTAATCAGTAGTAGAGGGATCGACAAACAGATGGATAAGGGCCATGTTGGAGAGTCGGATAATTACTTCTTCTTCTGGAGAAGAGTCGGTGTCGGTAACTGCAGTCAAAGGCTGCCGCCAAGGAGGAGTTCTCTTCCCTTTACTGTAATCTTTAACAATCGACAATCTACCAACAGAACCTTAAAGTTTAGGGTTCATTGCTATCGGTTAACCTGATAACCTAGCGATTATTATGACTTGCTCACCTCCAGGGTCATGCAATGCTCTTTAAATTATCTTTTTTAGAATGGTGCAACAGAGGAGGACTCTCTTTCAATCATTGTAGGACCATTCTAGACTGTCCTAGATAAAAGACTTAATTGTAATTTTTATATAAAAGTTACAGCGCGCTACGGATGCTTGTCGACGCCTGTACGGTAGAACTTGGGGAACTTTTGGAAGCTTCAGTGCTGTCTTGGTATAACAGGTGCTATGCATGCTGCCCTGCGACAACATTAGACCCTATTGTAGGACTTTGGTCCTTACAAGTCTTTATAAAAAAAGACGGCTGCCAGATGTGCTTTTAGACTGCAGCTAGAACTTATGTTCTAGAAACCAGGTAATCGAAAGGGACACGTAAACTAATTAACTCAATTTCCGAAAAGTACATCTTTTGTTATTTGAAGAAGATATATTAGACCGCAGTAACTGATTTAATGGTGGGCTGTCACTGGGCTCTAGAAATGTGGTATGGTTTACTGACGGATCGAAAATAGAATTTCTAGTTTTTTTTTTCTTTTTAAAGGAGCGTGGCCACGCCCAAATGGCGTATAGACACTGCGACCAGAGAGCTATTGTGCCAGAGACCACTATTTAGGGCAGCAGTACTTCAACTTTCCTTATGAAAGCTATAATTACGGCTGCGGAGGAGTTCCTTAGGTCTAATGGAGATATTATCTCCTTAAGAAAGGAGCTTCTCCTACTACTACACAGAGCTAGACACTCACATAGTATGTGTTCTGCAGTTTCGTCCTCTTCTAGGCAGAGCCGGCAGGTAATATCCTCTGAAATTTTTATTTTATTTAGGTGGTAGAGTTTTTGGCAGTGACCAGTAAGGAAGCTCACAAGCCTTCTTATGTCATTTCTGCTGCCTTTTTTTGGAAAGGTTAGACAGCTCTTTTAGCTTGTCTGAGGCCTTGGGAGTTATTCCAGTGGGAGATGGACAGGTTGCGTTCTCAATTGTTTAGTGTTAGTTTGAATGCAGAATCAGATATTCCGTAAAAGGGTTTAGGTACAATGAACAACTCAGAGGAACCTTTTCTGGCTAGCAGATCTGACCCGGTACCCACCACAATTTCACTTTATTGTATCGGGCCAAATTTTGTAAACTGTCGAAACTGCTTAGAACTGATTTTGAACTGATTAGGTGGGAGATCAGTGCTTTAAGCGCCGCTTGGCTGTCGGTGAGTATGTGTATAGAGGCACCTTTGATTCCTGATTGCAAGTTGATATTTGCACAGGTCAAGCAACGGTCCGCCATTATTCCATATACCACGGTTTGGGATCTCAATCTCAAACCTTCTACCACAGTAGAGTGATTTGGGCATAAAGTGAGAAACCGTGCTAAGCATATCTAGCTCGGGGAAGTCGGTTAATAGATCCATGAGATCCACATGATCCCATGCACTGTTAACTTCCGACTTTCGAAGATTAACTGCACTGCGAATTGCCACTTTTTTTTATAAAAATGTTTAACGGAGTAAGTCCGATTATGGCTTCTATGGCTGTTGTGGGACAGGTGTGCAAAGTACCTGTAATTCCGATGCAAGCTAATCTTTGAAATTTCGAGTTAGATCTGGTGTCATTGGATCCAACACCAAAGTTTCGGTAGCACTGAGTATGCATCCTACTGTTTTCAGGCTGAAATTCACGCCACAGAAATCTGCGCTGGGATAAACTTTGAAAAGGGCATTAGGGGCGCTAGATTATACATATTTTCAGACAGTCAAGCAGCAATTAAAGCTCTGAACTCGTACTCAGTCGACTCAAAATTGGGCAATATATCTTTTGATGCATTACCCAAAACCTTTCTGTGGATGCCCACTTTGCTTTGCTTAATACTTGGGAGCATCAACTTCACCTAACCCTTACACTAAATGAGGATAGCATAAGAAAGCTAGTGGGTTTCCTCACAGGCCACTGTTGCTGGAGATACCATCTTAACTAGCTAAACCTGTCTTCAGAGACGGAATGACGCCTCTGCATGTAATGAGCTGGCACTTATCTGGTTAAGACGGCGTATCTTCTACTTAATCTCGCGGAGTTCAAAATCTCCTCTATTAAGGACTCGCTCACAAAAAACCCTTTAAAGTAGCAGTGTCAGCCGGTCAGCCAAGTTTTTTTTTTTTATAAAAAAAATAAAAAATTTGATTTAATACATACATATGTATGTATAACGTACGATAATACTCGTATCTGGCTTCTTTTTCGAGGTATTAAAGGTAGAGGAGAAAATATTGAGTTTTTTGTTTAAAAATATTCTTAATATATCGTCTGGAGTGGACAATAAAAAAAATGTTTGAGGGTAAACTACAAAGCTAGTGGAAGCTACCATTTACATAAAAAGACGAAAGTTCATAAACATCACTAACTAACCGATAATTTAATACGTACAACGTTATATTGTACATATTTTAACCCCCATATAATTCCATTCATTCACTTGGTAAAAAATACCATAAAAGAAAAAAAATTTCAAAATATGGATCAGAGAATAGAGAAAGTCGAAAATGTTGGCTGTTCAATTAAATTATTATCGGTCTTGTTGAAAGGTCAAATTGGAGATACCCCAATATTTTCAAAAATTAACTTTTTGACAATAATCATTTTCCTGGGTTTACTGTATTATCACAAATATTTACGTAGAAATTTCTAAAAAAATATTTTCAAAATTGACAATAGGCAAGGTACCGTTAATTTCGAAGCTGTACATTTGCCAACAGACCCCAGATATGAAGTTTGAAGGAAATCCTGCCAGCCATTTAGGCTGCAGTCCGAAGTGCAAACTGACACACAGAATTGCGAGACCCACATTTTTTGAATTTCTCTACGATAGTAATGCTAAGATTGATAAACATTTTGAGATCGAACATATTCACGAAAACAATACACTGGTATTTTTTTATGAGTAAGTCAAAATCAATTAATGTTTCTTTTACCTAGATACAATAACGGAAATACTAGGAAATATGATAACAATATTCTTCTATAGGTAATTTTAGAGTACATCCCATTTGAAGAGGAAAATCCACCACCGAGTACTGCTGACGAACTAACAGAATATGCAAAATCACGGAATACATCTCTTGTGATGGGATGTGATGTTAATGCGTACGATGTACAATGGGGCAGAAAAGACATCAAAGAGTAAACATGTGCGAATCGTTTGCTAATTTGTTCGAGCTGGTATATTTTAACAGGTCCCAAGTGCAGTTGACGGTAAATTATTACATTAGTGCTCCTGAACTTTAGGCCATACATAATTAATAATTAATAATCTGTATGTATAATAGTCTGTATGTACATATGCAGTGATATTTAATCTTCCGTTTTTCATCCACTGAAAATTATTTTCCACCTGATCATCATCACGATCAAGTTGCATTTTCAGCCATATGACTACTCTACTGCCAGTGTCATGCCTTCGCAGTAGAGTTCACTTAGCTTTCGCAATTTCGCAAAGAATTCTTGACATCAAGATTTGAACCGTGAACCAACAGCGTGACAAACGATGATGTTACCACTACACCTCGGCCACCCTGGTAAACTTTGGAGCCTGCATCCATCCATAATCCAATATGTATTCTGCGATCGTCAGAATCATTCTTACCTATGGATCAATTGCATGGTGAAACGGAAAAGAAACAATCTTGACAGTCTATCTAGCTATCTTGACAATCTGGCAAAAGATTCAAGAACCAGCATAGCAGCGATGTTAAATCGCCTTAATGTGTGCTGCGCAGAAACCAAAAGTGAGACTCGCCTTAAATAATAGGGCTCGTGGAAGCAAAGCTCCTATGGACGCGGATCTATAGTTCAATATAGAACAACAGAACAATTGATATCGATAGAACAACAAACAATGCTATATTAATAACCTGCAAGAGTGGAAATTCAATACATTAACCAATGAATGAAAGGCAGATATCATTGGTCTAAAATTGATATAAGAACCGGCGCCGAAATTTTCTGCAGCACAAATCCTTCCACGATTACACAGCGAGACAGATCAAAAGCAGTTTCCAGTTACCGAAAAAGCTTAAAAACGAACTTTGGGTACTTACTCGTATAATCTCAGCTCATAAAGAATTTATCAAAAAAACGGATAACGGCGTTGTTTCAGATTTGATTAATACTTTAAAAAAAAAAACTGCTACAAAAAGAGACTGTCGTAAAGAGATAACTTTCAAGTGACTAGCTAGACCCTGTGAATCAATAGCATTTTCGCTACTAAAGTTCACTTAATAAATTTTCCGATATCTTCCCGCTTCAAATGGACACTTTATATTTGATAGAATTTTTGTTAATAAAATGGCTGCTCCATAATTCGAAAATTAAGGAAAAATACATTTTTTTAAGGTTTTTCTCTATTATCATATGTAGAATTTGTCTGGTAAGATAGTAACTATTTTTATCTAAATTTCATAGAAGAAGTACGTTGAAATCTGTATAACTTCTATTTACTAAAGGGAACCTATATCTTGACTTCTAATGAATTTATAGAAAAACTAATAAAGGTGATTTGTTTTACATTATTTTTAGTACTTAAATGCATCTGCAAATATAATCTTTCAAATTAATGAGAAAGCTATTTTACGTACAAAAATTAAAAATTGTGAAACTAGATCACTTAGGTTAAAAGTCTCCCCTTAATAACTTAACAATATGTAGCACCGTTTAAGGGTTATAGCGATTTGATCCCGCTTATAGTGCACACACTATATACCTATAGTAGGGATATATGTGCATACATAATTATCAATCCGGTAGACGGCATGAGGCCAAACCAAAATAGATTTAGAACTAATTTGTAATTAATATGAAATGTACGAGTATGTGAGTGTTTTCTTTATTGCTCTTCATATGATGTACATACAATCAACTTGTCTTAAATACTTACTCGTAGTATCGTTCAACTGCAGACCTGAAAGTAAGTAAAAAGAAAAAATAAATAAATAAATTCCATTAAATATTTCATTATAAACTCTTAAGCGTAACCAGCATAAATGTCAAAAGGATATTTTAATTAGCATATCACAAGAACAAACGACATTCGCATTGACCCACTATTCCAGTAAGCACCATTCACAACGTACATACAAGCATGGCATGGGCTTCGTTTGCATATTTTAACAAGAAAAATTAAAAAGTGTACCAGCTTCAAAAAGCTAAACAAATGAGAAATATTGTTTTCAAATATAATTGCTGCCGACACACAACCAACCATAAATTACCCAAGAATCACTTTTATTCTAACTGTGGAAACAAGATCTCTTTAACTTGTCAGATTTGTAGAGGGCACAAATGTCTTGAGTACGGAATTTAATTACAAATATATTTTTCGTGTGTGTGTATTATTTTGAAAGCCAAATTTGATGATATCCGGCAGAGGTATTTCAAAAGGAATTCAAAACTGTTACCATTCAGGAAGGTTCTCAGGTGCATTCCATTTTGTTGAGTGAATTCGTTTCAGTTTCACTATATTTCTCTCTCTGGGGCGTATGTGTAATATTTCAGAAGACGTCGGATTTATTTTCCCTTTATTTTTAGACAGTCTACCATGAAAAGGATTAACCTTAATATTATCCTTCATTCACCTTTTGCCTACTGCACACACTCCGCCACACATATTCAGAACTCTCCGTTTGTGTTATGGTTATTTTTGTATTTAAAAAAAAAAAAAAAAAAAAAAACACAACGACAACGACACAACATCAACTTCAACGACGAAGGATATATTTAAAAACAAATGAGTTTAGTAGTTCAAGAGTCTGAACAGAGCAATGGTAAATAGACGGCGTTGTTATATTCTGACAGGACCGTGTAATTAAGAGGGTAGGATAGCAAAAAGGACACACACCGGAAAATTCAAATGGAAATACTCCTCATTAGTCGCTGAGGCTTTTTCTTTGTTCTCAAAATTTCATTTTGTGCGCCACAAAAATATATGTGAATTGTGACACATGACGAATGAATACAAATCCTTTGGGGAAGGATATACAAATGACTGTTGCTGGAGGAGCGGGGCGTGGTTATTGTGGCGAACTTTTTACATTTAATTACATGTTCCAACGGTTGGGTAAAAATTGATTTTCTCTATGACGTCGGTTGGAAAATTTATTTTGTTTGCTTCGCCACGCACCACGAGAAAAAATGTTGTTCGGTTTGCCGCAATGATATTTACTTTTTCACTTGGCTGATGGTAGTGGTTAAGCTGTTCATGTTTCATTCATGTGGACCTATCTTAAGAACCGAATGCCCCCATGGTGCAATTTGAAATTTTTAAGTTTGGGGGTATGTTTTAGAATATAAAACGATTTACATTTTAGTTGAAATCGAGATTTTTAAGTGTGAACCAATATAACAAAATGTCAATCCAGATTATTTGTGGGACTGCTTGTCTTTAGGTTCCACATGTTGACAAACTAAATATGCCCGTCGGACTAATTATGTCATCAATGAGAGTGTTGTGCTACGAATCATCTAAGTATGTGGGAAAGATACTACAGTGCGCGACAAAAATTCTGTTAAGAATTCATTGGAGTATGTGCAGAAGGTGAAAAATGTAGAGCTAAAAGAGAATGACGTCTTCGTCATCATATGACGTCTTGTCTTTATTTACCGATATTCCAGCTTAACTCTACTACTACTTCTATGCTACTATTAGCATAGAAGAAAAGACTGGACGTCATAAGCCGAAACACAGTGCTTATTTTTCATACTACTCCGGACCTAGTTTTGGATTATCTTTTAGATGAGTGCTTTAAAGTGATGGATGTGCCAAAGTTCATCCTCAAATACCTCGACGATATATTTGCGGATATGGACCACCGCAAAATTGACGATATGCTGCTGGGACTTAATGGGTTTTATCCGAAAATTAAATTCACCATCGAGAGCGAAGAAGATAGCTTCCAACTTAATAAATAAAATCTTTACATTAAGTGACGAAAAATTCCACTCATCCAATGAGAAAAGGATCACTAGGATTCTTGCAGACAATGACTATCTGGGCGAAGTGATACGTGGCTTAATACTTCGCCAAAAGTGCAGAACGCCTCGAAACAGTGAAGTTAAAAACGTACAGAGCGTATATAAGAGCATTGTCTACGTCGCCAAACCGACAGGAAGTCTTAAGGAAGGCATCCACACTAGAACATCAATTTGGCGTACAAGTCAAACAACCGCTTTTCACCAATTTCAAAGTGAAATAGGAAAACGGACAGGTGGATGGATGTTGTATATAAGATTAACTGTTGGCACAACTATACAATTTTTTTAAAACAGACGATTTTCTATCACAAATCAGATATAAATTTAAAAAAAAACACTAACAAAACAGCACTCACTAACCATAGCATTGAATTGGCTAAATATCACAAACTAAACTTTAACGACGTCACAATTATTTAAACGGAGAAGCACGTTTCTAAGCGGTACGCACTTGAGAAGCTTCATATTCTAAACTACAGCAATAAAATGAATCGCAAGCAGGACATTCAAAAAATATCAGCGGTATATTGTTACCAACGCAGTACTAGACTAAACTTCAAATAAAATTTCTTCACTTTATTTTTATTTTTTTGTTCACTGTTATTAATGTTTCAATATTATCAGTATTTTGATTTTATAAATTTTAATATTCTAATATTTTATAGATAAATTTTGTTCAAAGTAAGTTCACGCAATGTTTGTTAATTACATACTCGTACATATTCCTTTGTATATATTATCTCAGTTTCCAAATAAAGATCTCCTGAAGATGACAGCAACCCCTGTCGAAACTTCGGGAGGAAAGGTAATGTAATAATCCATTGTTTCATCGCAACAATACATACAATTGACCAAAAAAAGCTGAGAAACATTGTTCTCCTTTTTTTCAATATGATTTCTTTTTCTGCACAGTACTACAACAAAGTTCCTATATACTGAGTTCCGCGGTTTGAGTTTATTTTATTTAATCCGGGTTTATTATGTTTACTTCATTTGACAGCTGAGTGCAAATTTCCGCAATTTGTTTTTCTCCTGTCTAGTTTTTAGCTTGAACTCTGAAAAGCTATTTTTTTATGCATTCTTAGACTAGCCATCCATAACTTTTGAACCGCTAAAGATATTTCAATAAATTTTTTTGTTAGTTGGAGAGAATTCTTGTAGCTGTAACTTGTGTTAAATAAATATATTTCTCGGACTACAGAGTTACCAGTAATATATTTATTAATTATGAATTTCGTCGATAACAGTACTTTAAAACGCTTAAAACAAGGAGAGAGTCTTAAATCGGGCATATTTATTATTAATATTGATGATGATTGATGTATGGACTAACACAGGGTGACACTAATATATTAAACGCTTAAAATATTGTTTTTTAACCAAACAATAAAATAAAGGAATATTTTCTTTTTTTTAATTTTATTATCTCTTAATATAACCAATAGTTTTCAATTTAAAACAAAATGGAAAATATTGTATCATTATACAAAACTTTAAAAACATAACAAAAAAAAAATTATAATACCTAATAATACAAATATTTTACTTTAAATACGACTTTTAATTTTCAGAAAGAAAATCGTTGGCATCGCTATCAACATTTAAAAGACTTATAAGTTCAGAGCTCCTTCCGGGACCTGACGTGCGTTAAATATGAAACTAGTCGGTATGATGATACGGCAAGCATATTAAACAAATCTTCATTTTATCGTAAACGTGCAACTGTTCATGTATTTTGGTATCCTTTATTCCTGTGCTTCTTCCGAAAGTTATCCTATTGAGACAGTTTCATGTCTTATGATTTGCCCTCCTTGGCCCAACACTTTGTGAAGAGTTGGTGTCGGGAGTTTATGACTGTATTTATCTTGTAGCAAATCCGAAGTCCTTTTTGCATATTCATCGAATTTATTGGCATTTTATGGATTCTTTGGATAATAATGCATTTAAAATCGCCTGTAATCTCTAATAATTTTTTTACCTACTTGTTGATGATTTCCTTTTTTTCCGTTTCCTTCTTAACAATAGTTTCTAGTTTCATCCGTTTGATGGAGTCCATAAGCTAGTCTTAAAATGAACTCCATACATTTTATTCTAGCGTATAATGGTGAAATTTCGAATTCATAATCATTTTCATTTCCGGAATCGTCTTATTTTTGAAAGTTTTTTTTTTTTTGTCCTCTTGAATATTGGACATGAGCATGTTGATTTTGTGTTTGTTATTTCATTTAACGCTTTTCCGTCTATCATTGTCAGGAAAAATTCATGCTGTAGTGTTCAATTTGGTGTCTTATACTGTTGATAGTTGTTTGAATAAGATCCGTAAACTCCTCTGCGTATTTAAACAGAATTGGTCTGCAAAACGGAACAGATGATGGTCTCCGAATCTACCAATATTCAGCTATTTCACTTTTTAGACCAAATGGAACTAATTGGCCACCTGCTGAACTTAGTGTTTGTTTGTATGCACTTTGTCCAGAAGATTCATCGTATTCCCATTTGCTTAACATATTAAGACTTGCTGGTAACGATTGTATTTAATAATGGTTCATGCTGCTCAAAATTCTCTTTGTTGTATGGGCCATCTATTCTTGAAGATTCATACCAGCCGATGTTTCCATTACCTTGCAGATCTTTGGAATGACTTCTTTTTTACTTCTGTTAAAACCTTATAGCTTGGAAGAACGTCAATATTATGACTCCTTAATAATTTTTTCAGCGCCTAGTACTTTTCTTTGAAAAGACTCAACTCCAAGAACAAAGCTAGTACAGTCGAATCATCATATTTAATGGGATCCGCTTGTATCTGTTGTACTCGAAGTGGACTTGCGTTTAAAACTGCTTTCATGATATCCCCTTTTTCGTTTGGTGATCTTTATTGTATTTCAAACTTAATGCAATTGAGACGTCCTCAGTTGTAATATTGCATTTAGCGAATGATAGTTGCTTTTCAAACGCAAGAACAGCTTGCTTCAGCATTAGAAGTTACCCGTCAAGCCATTTCCAAGCGGTTGCATGCCTTGAAAGATGGGAAAAAGTTGAAGCTAGCGATGGGCAATACTTTGAATGATTTATTTGTAACCATTTTTTCACAATAAAGTTGCATTTTCAAGAACATAGTTGCGCACCTAATACCTTATTCAGAAAGCTTTCATTCTTACCAAGAAATACACAGCTAGTTCAATAACATGAACTCCATTTGAATTTAAAATATGAATTTAACTTTTTCAACTTGCTTTGAATTTCGTCCGTAATATTTATTTCACAATTATAGTATTCTCTTTGAACAACCACTACAGAATCTCGGACATTTGAAACACCGACAAATTGTTCAAAAAGGCTTCTGTATGAAATATTAATTTCCCAGAAGAACAATACAACCGAACTATAATTAAAGTATATTGAGGAAATTTGTACGGGGAAACATGAGACTATATATTCCATTCTGGGTTAGACGCTTCTGAATTTTAACTAAGCAACCAAGCTTTTTTCTAGAATACATGTATATGTACATATGCTTATATATAAGACACTTATTTAGAGGGCGGTGTTTACTCGCCCTGTCACAAGGATTTCATAGGGCTTTTGTGTTTTTTCCATTCACCCTCTATCCTTGCCGCTCTTGGTTGGGGACTGCTTATTAGTTATTCCTACATATCTGTAGGCCGTTTAGCTAGCCGCCACCATGCTGACCCATCCGACCCCAAGACAGGCGGACAAGTAGGGATGCAGTAAAGTGGGAGGGTTGTGATCCTTCTACTCTGGATCATAACCTCGCCGTAAGGAAAATAAGAAGACATAAGTATAAAAATAAATTTAATGCAGGTAGATATATCATATTTTGGCAGAAAATTTAATTTAGAAAAACTTTTGACCTTGATATTATTCCCTTAGAGTGAAGGAAAATGATTTTGTGATAAAAATATGTATTATATTGGCTCCTTTAAAAGAGGATGTCGCAATGATCGTACGAGTGGAGAATTTTTGTACTCGTACTCGTAGCTAAATATATATATATATATATTTTTTTCCACTCAAGATCAAAATTGTTCAACTTTGAAGAGCTCTAAAAATCAAACGGTTCATCCAATCAAGATTTTTTTTTTGTATTTGAAGCTCTGTTTAATTTCCTTTGGAAATTAATTTTTCTTTTTTAAATCAACACATCGGAAATTTGATTTTTGCCACGACTTTTAGCATTTGGAGCCACTGTGTGGCGTTCTGGCGTTCCGACAGTTTTTCAATTAGATCGGAAAATAAACTGCTTTCTACGGAAAATGTTAGCATTAGTAGCACCAGATTCCCCCACTGATAACCTTGCGGTCAACGGTATACGCATGCTTTTTGTATTTCTTCATTTCAGCAATATTTTTTTTAAATAGCGTACGAGAAACTCAAGTGCATGGATAAAACTCCTTCATCCACAGAGGAGGATAACGTCGAAGCAATTGCAAGTGACTAACATTAGTCCAGTAACTTTTTTTGACAATCTAGAAATCATTATTCCCAGAAACAGGCCATCCCAATGACACCAATTGAGAATACTACTTCTGCATGTATTGAATTTGTTTTCCATGATATGACTTTTAAGCTCACCATTTTCTCTTTTCAATGTGCCTATATCCAAATGGAGCTCGTCAATGTCGGTTTTGGCCAGATTTTCTTTGTTTTATATCAAAAATACTCTCTAAGGATAATACGGCATTGTACGTCCGGCTCGAAGTGTATAGAAATGTCGTATATCCGATTCCCAAAATATGTGAACGCTTTCATTGAGTTTCATGTATTTCGAGCCATGTTTCTCTATGTTTTTGGAAAATTATCAGAAGCTGAGCATTTAAGTATAATCCTGGTACGACAACAGAAATTTGTTGTCTTGAAGACTTGGTAGACTTGTTCCCTAATTTATAAATACTATAAAGTACTGTGAATTCCAAATTGATCGTTTCTCACTTGTGTATGTAGTTTTTAATTGTATTTTATTATAAAAAAATAAATGTTACTAGACAAGAACTATAGCTTAAACTTGTCACTCTTGCGCAGACTTGCCGTTCGTACTGATTTCACGAGTACATATGTATACATATGTATACTTTACTCCTAAACAAATATGGATTGGATTTTGAAAAAGCGGTAAATTTCTGAGTCTACGCATACATGGGGCTATCCATTCTATCATATATAGTTTCAAGCAATATTTGAAACTTTGTACTTGTTTTGCATTGCCATTTCGAGTGACTATTTACCTTTCTAAAAAGTTGTTTTTTGTTTAAGTTGTTTGTTTTTCAGCAAATTGACTTATTTTACAAATCAACTAAAAATAAAAAACACGGTTGGGTCGAAAGTACTTTCTCCTATGTTGTTGCTAACCAAAATATCGCTCCATCGAAAAACTTATTTTTTTCACAAATTTTTAATTTATTTATTTATAATTCAAGTAATTTACAAAATTATCTTATAAGTTATCTACATTAAAGACATGTGGGCAGCCGTTTTTTTGGAAACAATTCCATTCAAGAGATTCAAGGATTCAGAGAAGATAAAGATAGAAAAATAATGAAAAAAGAGTATGATTAAGTACGTTACGTTTCATTATATATATGGTGGACTTTAGCAGCAAGCTTTATGTGTTAAGGTATGCTAGTGTCCAATGGTTTGAGGATTTCGGCTAATTGCTGGATAAAACCATTCGGCAAATTTAACATTCCTCTGGTGATTCGCCATTGTAGAAGTGTCGGGTTGTAAAAAGAGTTTTCCCTATACTGATTCGCAGTAACCTTGAGAAAAGAATGTTATTGAGTGCGAAGAAATGTGTTGCAGTTTTTCCACTTCTCAGCTAACTCCTCTTTTTTCTGTCCTATAAGTGGATAATTTGTGACTTCTTTTTCTGCAGTGTCGTTAGCTTCAATGCCCACATGCCCAGGTATCCATGCTAATGCAATATTGAGGTACATACATATACATATATATACGTATATCAATAAGTAAAACTTTTATATACACATTTTGCGAAAAAAAACCTACTACGCCATCCGATTTATACAGCGTAGGTTAGAAATTAATTTATAATTTCCAATAACCTTAAAATCGTTAAACAAAATTTTGAGGAAATTGATTTTTTTTTAATCAGCGCGTAAAGTAGCTTCGCACTAGGGTATATTACAAAGCAGTGGAAACGAGCGAAGGTTGTGTTCATACCAAAAGTGGGGAAAAAGGACCAAACACATCCGAAGTCATGCAGAACAATCAGCCTAACATCTTTTCTTCTCAAAACAATGGAAGAAGCTATCGATAACTACATAAGAGAAAACGTAC
The DNA here is from genome assembly GCA_963082735.1 of Pocota personata. Classification (NCBI taxonomy): domain Eukaryota; kingdom Metazoa; phylum Arthropoda; class Insecta; order Diptera; family Syrphidae; genus Pocota; species Pocota personata. The sequence goes on from OY720429.1 coordinate 74,807,967, forward strand.
TAAACACGTCCCCATTTCATCACCGTCAACATGCATAGAAAGCGGACAGATCTACTGAGACGGCTCTATTCCAGTTGACGGAACCATACAGAAAGCTCCTGAAATGAAATAGATTGTTCTCTGCGCATTCCTAGGCATCGAGAGGACATTCGATAACACTTCACACGAAGCCATTAAAAGATGTACGAGTTGCTGAGAACAATATCAGCAGAAATTCAGGCGTTGCGTAGAATCACTAAGCTCAACATAACAAGAGAATGCCCACAAGCAGGAGTCTAATGTGGAGTCTAGTTGTGGATAAATTACTTGAAAAGTTAACCAACCTCGGGAATCAACTGTCAAGCCTACGGTGATGACATAGTACTTATTGCCAGAGGAAAAATTGAAGGAACCCTTTGTCACATCATACAAGGGGTTTAATAGCAACTCAAGAATGGTGCTGCATGACTGGGATCAACATAAACCCGGCAAAAACTACAATAGTACCATTTAAGAGAAAAAGGAAGTTTGAACACCTAGATAGTAAACTCATATGGAAAAAACACACAGAAGAGAAATCCAAAAAAGCCACCCGTGCTCTCATATATAGGAGCCTAGCGGGTAAGTCTTGGAGACTTAGCCCGAGCATTCTAATCTGGATGTACATATATCGCCATTGTGAAACCAATGATCACATATGGATCGATAGCGTGGGCCAAACAAACTAGTCTAGCCACAACAAGGCAGACACACTCACTAAAGTGCATTGTTTGCCTCTGTATTACTGGCCTAGCCCTAGAACTGACACCGCTTGGCACCGTAGTTGAGCAAAACGCAATTTAGATGATCCTAAGGATGGCAAAACAGGGTATCGGCAAGGAGAAATGCATCAGTTCGAAAAATATGATGTACTTCTCAAGAAACTCACCCTTCTAGCAATTCCTAATGACGATAGTATCAGGAAATTTAACTTTCATAAAAAATTCCGTACGAAGTTGAGTAACAAGAAAGCCTGGGGCAGTGAATCTATAAAATATGGACTGAGTAACCACACAATAAAGTGGTATACAGTCGGCTCGAAAACTGAAGAAGGAACAGGGGCAGGTGTATTTGGGCCAAGAACAAAACACGCAGAACCTGTGGGCAAAAGTACCAGCATCTTTCAAGCTGAAATATGCACTATAGATAGATGTGTTCAATTAAACCTCGATAGAAGATGCATCTGCCTTAACAAGAATAACCTAAGTATCGTAACAGGCTTTCTAACGGGGCACTGTAAACTCGGAGAGCATCTAAGGAAACTAGTTATAACAAACAAAGGCTTTTGGAGATTCTGCAATGAGTCCAGAGAGACTCCAGAGCATCTTCTGGAGTCTTGTGGGGTACTGACCTACAAAATATTGAAAAACTTGCGCAAGTACCAACTATCAGATGAAGATATGACAACCACGGACCCATTTCTTATTCTCAGATTCCTAAGATAAACCGGATGAGGTTGAGGTGCTCTAGGGCGAATTATCCTTGCCAAGGCAAAGTAAGAGTGTTTGACCCTACATAACAATTCTGAAGGAATTATATTCTGAGGGAAACTCTAATGAGGAAATAAACCTCTCCTATGTGCAGGGGGTACAATAGACCATTAGGTCGCAGTGTAAGATAACCCTACACAAATAATAATAATAATAGTAATAATATCCAACACTTGCTATTTAAGGAGTAAGCAAAAAAGGTAATATACTGATTTGTTCTGATTTTTAAAACTAAAAATTGTAAGTGTACTGATTTTTGATTTTTAGAATGTGGCCAGCCTTTTAGGGCGTCAGTGTTGCCACCACAAAGTTAGAGGTAATATTATAATATTATTTATTTATTTATTTATTTATTTTCAGATGAAGAGAGACACGAAATCGTATTTGTATTCGTAGTTGAACGATTTCACTACTGTACAAATTATGCCGTGTCAACAAATTATTGTAAACAACAAAATGAACAAATTAGAAGATTTTGTACGAAGCCCTTTAAGCATTTATAAATTCAATTTCAAATTGGAATTTCCGCTATGGTCTCGGTTCCATAACTAATTTAAATTTACCACCAAATTTTCCATTAAAAACTCGAATTCCACTTGCAAAGTCTCTTCAAATCAAATCCTGAAATCAGTTTCCCTGCATCTAGTTATTGCGCATCGTATTGCTTTCATCATATCAATTACCCAAGCATGCATAGATTTTCCTTTTGTTAATCCATCCCCGTATTATATATCTCTCTATCCAATTATAGAAACGCGAAATGCTGTCCAATAGGTTTTGAAATCAACAGCAAACAGCTGTGGTTGCTTTGGTTTTGAATTACATTTTCACGGTGTACTCGTACATACTACATACGTGCCTACATAATGTACATATTTACACAGGTAGGTGAAGTTAAGATTGTCTGTGCAACAGTGCTTGCCGTAAAACTAGACGACCCACGTGTTCGAGTGAATTATAGCGCCGATGTGTGATACTATTCAGAGAGCAATGAAAGGATAAGCTGCTTTGACAATGATTGAACTTTCCGAGTGGTTGTGCCACAGCATTTGGCTATATTTGTATGGCATCACAGACAGAATTAGAAGTTGGAAAGGCATACAAATCGTGTAATGGAATGACAGGTAGATATCGACATTCAGTATTGGCAGGGAATTATGTATGAAGGTAAAGGGGTTGGCAATTTGCATGTAAAAACGATCTATTTCAAAGAAATTCTTCATTCCTCTTCGATGAAAACAATTAACTATTGGTAAACTTTTATGTCAGTACTTACAATGTTCATGAGAATAAAAACTGCAAGTTCTGTGAGGAAAGAACGAGATTTAATCTCAATTCGGGAATAGCTGCATACATACATATGTATATACTCTTACATTATAATTTCCGTAATAAATCAATATGCACGCAAACAAATCACTGGAGCGTCTTATTCATCAGATTTGGAAGAAAATCAAGGAAACTTCCAAAAAAGGTACACAAAAAGTTAAAATTCCTATTTCTGATATATTCTAACTTTCTTGTATATTTTGTTTGTTCAGAAACATTTTGCAGTCAACATTTAATGTTGGTGCTATAGGTCCCAGGTATCAATGCAAGTTCTTATTAACATCGAGAACAATCACTGTGCCATTGTCATGTCATCGCACCCGCTTACTTCTTCGGGAATAGACCAACCGCACATGCCGCAGATGGAAGTGCAAATGCTAATGAAGCTCACTGCAGTAGGCAAAATCTGTCGCAACTCATTCTATCTGGTTTCGCCTGCCAGGTGTAAACTGGCGATGTTTAGTGAAGCATTTGTTCTGATCCACTGATGATAGTGAGAAAGGACATATTTGAAGCAATGTTTCACTACTATCCGCAACATGACAGGAGAAACTCGATAGTGTGAAAGTGGTCTTATTTAGATATGGCGACAATAAACACAACATCATCTGGACAGAAAGAGCAGTAATGAAAATGCTGATTGCCTTTATGAAAATATATTTTAATTGCAATTTGTTAAAAAAAAATAAGGTAAGATTTTAGGTTGATAAGTGCAAAAATATTTTCCTCAGAAATATGGCTGATGAGTTTGTTCTCTGCAGTTCGACTGGGAGAGCTTTCCACAGTCGAATTGCTGAGACGAAAAAGGACCGTTCTGCAACCAGATGTGTAAATCGCGGTCAAATTAACCGCAAACCCCTACGCGATTGAGCAAAGCGAAGCATTTCGTTCAAATACAGTGGACACTCTTTGTATACTATCTTGTGGAGTTGTAATAGGTTTCTCATTTTGTAGAAGTTATCCAAAGACATTCAATATAAAGGTGGTTTTAAACATAGCAACGCTGTTATATCCAGGAACATTATATATAAAACGCAGGCAGTCATTAATGGTCACGTTTATTTTTAGTTTGCACTCAAAATACAAGCAAGGATATACACAACAATTAAACGTGAAAAATGGCAAAATTAAACTCTTCACCTTCATACTGGGAAGAAGAAGGTAACACGAGTATCGAAGGTTGCGTAGCCCACCGTAAATTTTTCTGACAGCATCTCTAACAGCATCGCAGCAACTCAATGAGCTATTTATGGTGTAACCTAAATACTTAACTTTGTTAACGTAAGATATGACATTATTATTCAAAATAACAGGGAGGAAGTCATCAGAATCAACTTCCCACCGAGTACATATCATTGAAACTGTTTTTAAGGGATTTAACTTTAGCTTATTTGTTCACACCAAGTTTGTATTCGTTGTAAATCCGCATTTAATCTTGCCACACAGTCTTCCATTAATCCTAAAGGACGCGAAATATAAGTAGCGACATCATCTGCATACATCTGAACTTTACAATCAGAGACTATTTGAGGAAGATCATTTATAAATGAAGAAAATAGCAGTGGCCTCAAAACAGATCCCTGAGGAACGCCAAAGTTCAAAATAGAAGGAGTAGAACAACCAACCGCAGTTTCGACTGTTTAAAGTCTGTTTTTTAGATATTCACCTACAATTTTAAGAGCTACATTTCAGAAACTAAAATTGTTTCTAAGTTTTATCAGCAATAAATTGTAATCAATACAGTCGAATGCTTTTCAGAAGTCTAAGAGCACCATAATAGTAATCTCATCAGAATCCAAAGCCGAACGTAAGTCTAAAGTAACTTTTATTACAGCAGACTCACAGCTATGTCCGAGACGAAAACCTGACTGCCATTTGGAGATTTGACTATTTTCATTTAAATAGTATTGCATTTGATCAGACATAAGTTTTTCGAAAACTTTTGCTAGAAAAGGGAACAAACTAATCGGCCTAAAGTCAGATGGACTTGAAGGATTTGTTTTTTTAGGCACCGGTATTAACTTGGCAAATTTCCATGGCTCAGGAAATTGACAGCTATAAATACATACATCAAAGATATGTTTGATGTAAGGAACTATTACGGGTAAAATGAGTTTTATAAATTTAGGAGCCATAAGCATTCGATTTAATGCCGCGAATTGCATTTATGATATCACCCACGCCTACACATTCAGAAAAGAAGGCCTCATACTGTACTGTACTGATTGCAAGAACGACACTGACACTCGAACTATGCAAATTTGAAGCAAAACATGTACTCATTTCTTCAGGCCTAAAAGTGCACCACTTCTTTAATATCCTTCCAAAGCTCTTTTGAACTCAATGCAGGGTTAAGTTTTTGAGAAGATATGTATTTTTGGAACGACGTATCAGGGCGGTCACTTTATTTCGAGCTACATGGCATTGCCTTCTGTTGTAATCCGAAGGATTTCTTTTGTATCTCCGGAAAAATCCTTCTCTTTCCTGTATACATAGTTTTATTTGACGATTTACCATGGACAACTTTCTTGTTTTATTTGTCTAGAGACAATGGGTACATATCCATCATACAGTTTATTAACTAAAGCGTTAAAAAGCAGCACCTTATTACTTACATCAATTGTGAAATAAATGTCACTCCAGTTTAGGTTTTCAGCTTTAAAAACACGTCAATCAATGATGGGTTATCAGCGGACTTGAAACAAGTTGGCTAGTGGTTATTCACAACTAAAAGGCTCATTTTATCACAAAAATATTGAAATAGACTAGTGACACTGCTATTTTTGAATAAATTTACATTAAAATCGCCGCCAATTAAGATACTGTTGTATTTTCGACTAAGCCTCAGTATTGTGTGCTCTAATTCCTCTATATTCTCCCCTTTAAAGCTCTTTGGAGGACAATAAACAACAATCAAAAGATATTTTTCAACACTATTACTTGTCTGAACACAAAGAAATTGAAAGATTAGTAAAGCCGATGAATATATATTTTTCGACGAGATGTGTTCTTTGATGTACATGCAAACACCACCCCCTATTCTATCAACACGATCATTTCTAAGTAATTTAAAACCTGCAAGACGTACAAGTTGGGACGACAAACTACAATTTAGCCACGACTCTGAAACCATAACAACATCCATCTTCGAGGTGCACAGCATTTGATGAAAAACAGTGAACTTAGAACGAATACTTCCTGCATGAAATGACAAATATTAAGACCGACATAAGTGTCACACATTATCAAGAACCAGACCAAACACCATAAGGATCTACATTAGAGGTATAGATCAGCCGATCAGAGGAATATATTTTTGCAACGAATAAAGAAAAGTGTTTAAAATTATTTAAAGAGGGCATTGACAATTCCTATACATTTTGTTTCAATTCGTTTTATAAGTCCATGCATAACTTTTTTTAACACCATAAGGACCGACCGCGCGTGCTTATGGAAGTGTGGAATTTTTACTCACTAAAAATACCACTCTTCAAGATTACTACAACTAAGCCGACGCTTATCCAGCACTTTTATTTTCGCTTACGAGACTCGTGATTTTTGGAAAAAAATGTTCGTATGTAATTTAAAATGAATGTAGCGCTTTAGACAGGTTAAATTCCAATGAAAGTTCCCTCTGTTTTCACGACCGGCATACACTATGACGCGAGGTCAAAAGGTTTTGTCCTCTGCATTTGACGAATTAAATTGTTCGCGTCAAGTAGTTGAATGACGGTACGGTTACAATAGCCGTCAATACGATCTTTGTGTTTACGAGCAAAATTTGTTATCTCTTCGATGACGCTGGGAATTCTCAGGTTCCGATGAATATCTTCGTTACGTACGTATCACGGTGCCCTAATGATCGTTCTAAGAACTTTATTTTCAAAAGTTTGTAGGATGTTTCTATTGCTTTTCCTGGTACAACCTCATAGTTGTAGACCATACGTCCATACTGGCTTTAGCACTTGCTTATAGATAAGCAGTTTGTTATGTAGGCTCAACTTCGAATGTTTTCCGAGTAGCCAGTACATTTGTCGGTATTTGTTTTCGAGCTCGTCGCGTTTATGTTTTACGTGCGATTTCCATTTAAGCTTAACATCTAGAGTCATTCCTAGATATTTTGTTTCATTCGCGTATGGTATTTGAGCCGAGTTTAAATATACGGGTAATCTATCCACTTTTTTGTAGGTAATGTTGACGTGGGTGTATTTGCTTTCGTTCAGCACAATACGCCAAGAATTCGTAAAGGCTTGGACTTTATTAACAGCATGTTGCAGCTTTTCAGTTGCTGCGACGACGCAGTTTCTTTCCTGTGGGATATCACGCGTGTAGAGTACATATAGAAGTGGGCCAAGGACAATTCCTTGTGGGACTCCGGCCGCAATCTCCTTGAACTCAGAGTAATCATTTCGGTGCTTAATACGAAGAAGTCTTTCAGTGAGGTACGATCGTAAGATTAGAAAGAATTGCCGTGGCAGTAGTCGTTGCAATTTATACTCCAAGCCTTCGTGCCAAACCTTATCGGAAGCTTGTGAGACGTCAAGAAATACACCACAACAAATCTTTTTTTCTTCGAGAGTTTTCTCAATCACGTCAGTTATTTTGTGGACTTGGTCGATTGTAGAATGTTTGATAGACGTCTTTCGTCGATTATGCATAAATAATTTCATAATATTATACTTAGCTGTGCAAGAAATTCATTACTTTTTAAAAATATAAGTACATTTTAAAAAGAGAAAAATGAAAAGAAAAAAAAAGAAGAAGATATAAACAAAAACAGAAACAGGCTCTATTAATCGGTTACTGACGATTGTACAAAGTTGCTTGACAAAGGAGAAGAAAGTAAAAAACAAAAAGGTAAATAAAGATTGATGTTGTTACATTTCTTCCTGAAGAGCACATCGATTCCAGGGAATGTATGTGTGTTACGCATGTCGGTCTGTTTTCGGCTGCTACTTTGACAAAGACTCTCCCGCTCCGCGTAAACACAGAGTGCAGACGGTTAATGCGCCGGAGTACATTAGCTCTCTTAAAGATTGCATGGTTTTGCTTCGTAAGACTTTCATACACACGCACAAATTTGTTGCTTTCAAAGCAAAGATCACTTAGGCATACTGATATGGAATTAGCTTTGTAATATTCAGCGATCTTCTTCAGAAGGTTTGTTTTTATTTGTGCGTGCGGTAGTTTAACAACAATTGCGCTGTTGGATGAGTTTTTCGCGGGTGCTGTGCGAGTTATATAGTTTGGTGTTACAGTCTTTGTGCAAAACCTTTGAAAAATATCGGTGAGGTTATAAGGAGAATAAGAACCAGTGGAGTGGCGCATTATGCAAAAAACGTTTCCTTTTAAATTGTAGTGCTATAAAACTCCAGGTACGCCAGTAGTATCTTGATTTTAATGTGTGCGAAGCGTAGTGGGAGCGGTGTTTGCTTGTAACTCGAATGATGAACGTTCAATCCCCATCGGGGAACAGCAACCCTCAGCTACATCTGGTTTGGGCTTCATATCACTTACCACGTGCAAACTGAACGTTGGTTTTCGTATTTTTGGAAAAAAAAAAAAAAACTATCGTCTATAATCTAACTAACGCTAACTATTCGTACTTAAAAAAAAAACTCCTTATTTCGAAAATTGGTCTTAAGCATTTTTTTTTCTCTCTATGATCAGCCCCGTATCCACAGTACGGCGTGGTACAGCTATTCTCGCATGTCCAGATTTTATTTTTATAGCTTTAAGATTATCCACACTAAAGAATCATTACGGAAAATATTTCTTAAAAGTTTTTATAAAAATGTTTCTTTAAATTCAAATTTCAATACAAATCACATAGTGCCATGTGATCAGGCCTAAAACAATTGAATAAAACCAGATTTTAGAAATGTCGATTTTTTTTACTTTTCTCTATGCTGCGAGCGCATGTCCAGTATTTTCCAGCTCGTTATGGGGCTGTCTATGATGCATTTCATAACCTCAGGCAATTCAATACAAAGTTTTTGTCTCTGAATAATAGGAATGTACATAGAGATCATTATTTGTTAACAGCATGGAAGAAGAAAATATAAATTTCAAATGTAAAGAAAAATATAAATCAATTTTCACACAGCTGCGAAATTGTAGAGCATTAGCCGACTTTTGCATTTTGATTTCAAAAATGTAGTTTTGTTCTTCCAAGTACACTTAAAAAAAAAACATCTGCGAATTGATTGCACAGTGCTTCTTCATGGTTTTGGAACCCCATCTCTAAATCTTATCTGCGCTCCATGTTGACTATCAGATCATCTCACAGCAAATTTCATGAAAAACTCGTTCAGTATTTCCCGAGTTAGACACTTAATAAAGATTTTTAAAACTCCATTTCTCAAATCTTATTTCCACTCCATTCAGTTTTAATGATTTTTATACGAAACTATCTACACACAATTCCAAACTAACAAGCCCAATTTTATCTGAATTCATGTAATAGTTTTTAAGTTATACATGCGACGGAGACGATTTTGAAGATTTTTGTTAAATCCGATTTTGGTTATTTTCAAATAAGACCATTTATGCACCAGACCAAACTAATAAACTATTTGATAAAAATCCATTAACTAGTTCTTGAGTTAGTCCATAACTTACCATCACTTTGTTAAATGTTAATGATTTCCAGATAGAATCATCTGCACGCAAAATCAAACCCAAATATTACCAAAATTCATTAAATGGTTCTTGACCTAGATACATAGGAAAAAATAAATTGACAATTAAAGTATTTGATGACTTTTAGCATTCAACCTACTACGAGGGGCGGCTGATAAATTCGCGGCTTGAGATACCCAACAACGAGTCATCTTCTTATTAGTGATAGCACTAACTGCGGTACTCTTTAGAAGTATAAATATCACCTCGTTTTAATAATAATCTTATTTTGTTATTATCTGTGGTAGGGTAAACATCACCATGTCAGCCGAAATCGGCATTTTTGAACACCGCGCCGTGATAAAGTACCTCGTGAAAAAAGGAAAATAGCCTACAGACATTTTTGAAGAAATGTCATCTACTCTTCAGGATTCTAGGGCTTCATATACCATGATTAAAAAAAGGGCTCGCTTATTTCAACAAGGGCGAGAGAGCTGTGAAAACGACCCCGCCCAGGGCGCTGAAGAAAACGTCGGAAAAGCTGAAAAATTAATTCTGGCCGACCGAAGAATAAATAATAAAATAATAAAAATTCGAGGTGGAAAAGACGGCTTCGAAGCTTATGGCGTCTGTTTTTTGGGACAGCGAAAGTGTTTTGCTGATCAGTACGATGAATGGTCAATATTACGCAAATTGGTTAACTCAGGCACGTGAAGCGGTCGTATGGTAGCGACGTGGGAAACTCAGGCACGGAATGTTGTTTTTGCAGGATAACGCGCCTGTTCACACGGTGCGGGTTCCGAGACAGGCCTTAAAAGACACAGGTTTTTCAACGATAAACCATCCACCCTACAGCCCAGACTTGGCCTGAGCGACTTTTTCCGTTTTTTTTCCAATTTGAACAAGGAATTACGAGGTCTGAGATTTGCAGATGAGAACGAGATCAAGGCGGCCGTAGAAAGTCATTTTGAAAGCAAAGAAATCAAAAATGCATTTCGTTCGAGGGAGATTATATTGATAAATAACATTTTTTAATCGGATCTCTTCTTTCACTTAATGCCTTAGGCCGCGAACTTATCACCTGCCTCTCGTATATTTTATCCCCACTCGGTCGGATTTTAATAATGTTTAGGTGAGAATATCTACAAACTACACTGTCATATACCTAATTTGCAATGCTGAGTTTTAACTTGTTAACTACATACAGTCGTCAATTAAGTAATCGAATTTTACCCCTTACTTTAAGAGATAAGGTTTATGTTCGCCTGAAAATTTATTATTATATGAATATTTGGGAGGTTGGGACTCAGAACTAGCGTGTATCACCCCCTCAATCTTTTTTCTTCTCTAATCAATCTTGTAATTTTTCACTTTCATCACTAAGTTCTATAAATTTTAAGTTAAAAGTGACTCTACTCTATCTAATTAAGTCAAAGGAGACGTTTAACTTAACTTGGGGTGGAGTTACGAGTCTTTAATTTTGGTCCTAGGTAGTTAGTAGTTGATAGGTGATAGAACCTAAGTTGCTGGTGTGTAATAAATACATAATTCATAATCTGATTACTATTAGACACTAGTAAAAGGGCATTTTTAAGACTTTAAAAGGAAAAAAAAGTGTTATTGACCCTTTTTATCTAATTATTCAATGGTAGGTCCAAATACCGAACCTTCGGCTCGTCCCAAAAATATTTGACCCACTCATGTAGTGGTACACAATACTCAGCTAATAAATAGTTGTTTCGTTGGTAATTCTTTCATGCCTGTTTGTTGTTCTATTTGAATATTTGCTTTTATTGATCATTGTCGGCTTTGCTGCTTAGAGAATGATTTGATACAAAGATAATATAGCGAAACATTTTTACTTTTACATAAACAAGCTATTATACCAATAAGTACTCTCATGAGCATGTTCGGTTTTGGTTTCCGTTTAGATCGGAATGGGCTTTAAAACCGAAATTTGGGTTTGGTTTCGGTCGCGCACTACTTGTGTGGTCATGCCTTTTCTAAAAGTTTACTCCTTACGATTTATGATTGAAAATAAAACAACTGTGGCAGACGGCCATTATAAGCAGCTTTATATTGGGGTGAGGAAGGGAAAAACAAGCGAATTATACGCACTTAGAAATTAATTTATTTTTTTAAGTCAAATTTTAAGTTGCAGACATACATTTGTCTTGCTAAAATGTTCATATTTTGAAAGTCAACGCATACTTTTAAGCACATTACATTAAAAAAAATTGACTTAATCTTACCTCTTATTAAGAAATACGGATAACAATTTCTTCGAAGAAGAACTATACATGTAAAATTGTATAACAATTTGAATTTGTTGAACAATCTGCCGCAATTGGTGACCAACTCTAACATAATCAGTAAACTCATTATAATATGTGTTTCTCTGATTATATGCCAATATGATACAAACCTTATTACTTACGAATACATATTCTCATGTCGAAAAGTCATGCGGGCCACAATCGTTTCGTCTTTTTTTATTAATAAAATGGAAACCAAATCCCGGAGCAGTCAGACTTGATTTCGGTCTATTGTACCTAATATCAGGCAGCAACCTCTTTTATTCTAGGGTTTAAACGTGCACATTTTAATAATAAAAGAATAAAAACAGCAAAATAATGACTTTATCCGACCTACGAAAGCTACACATATATCGTTGTCTATGATAATTGCTTGGCTCTTCAATCACAAAATCTCGTCGATTGATCTACGATTATTTTATAGCATCGCAAACATTTTGTTGACTCTCAAAATGTTGAAGTTTGATAAAAAAAAAAAATCTTTGTATATATGATACTACGTTATTAAGTAACTTCAAATTCGACTTTTAAAAAAATATAAGTTTACAAAGTACAAACCAAATAACTACAAATCTGCATCTTTAAACTAACTAAATTTAAATTGATTTCTGAAACCATCCATCCAAGACATTTATAAATCTTTCTTCTAATGTATTTACCCCATAAATCTACTAACACCATTTTCTTCCTTCAAGAGATATTCCTATACACAATGCAAAGATAAAGGGAAAACAAAAACAACCGTGCTGCAAAATTCACCGATAAATCCATTCGCCACAAATCGCAAGCCATTTAGATACCAATAAATACATACGTATGTATCTACATACATACTTCTCGTAAAGGATTCATTCTCCCGCACGATAATAACCTTCGCAACAAAAAGTGACAATAAACTCTGAAAACCTATCTAAAATACCATACAAAAGGGTGGATTGCTCACTCCCTCTATTTCTGGCTCAAATAGAAAATATGAAAAAAGTCCCAATAATAAATCAATATCAACCAACATGCAGAAATATGAAAATCGATGTTCGATTACCTACTCACTTCGTAGCAACCTTTGCCGAAACCCTTTCGCACGTCACACCCCTTTGCCAAGCATAAACACTTTGGAATATATGTACACACATATTTTCTATTTTAAGGTGCTAATTTTCCTCCATTATCTTGAAGCATTTTCCACTTGGCCAAGCGCCAAAAGATGTTTTTTTTTTTTGTTTTTTTCCTCACTCATTCGTATTGCCTGGTGTTCATCCTTTTGGCTCAAAAGAGAAATAAAATACTCTCGCTACTCGCCCGCCCACTGCCTTATTTATTATGTATCCCGAGTGTTTTTCGGATGCCACTTGCAAGTAAAATACATTTTTATTCACTTTCCAATTTCTGGAAAGCCTCTCAAATTCCTACCTAAGCAAGGAAATAAATAAAAAGTTTTGCAAAAATTCCACTCTCGTATAAAAGTATATCAACATCTTGCAAAACATACTTCTGTATCTCTGCTTAAAACTTAACCACATATGAGATAGCAAAGTGGTTCTTATGAGTATTTATAAAACAAAGTGCTGGGAGAATTTTACTCGTACTTCATCGGCATCCTTATGCTCTTCAGAACTCGTTTTAAGGTTACAAAATGACCAAACCAGGTCAAATTTCAATTTCGTGTTGACGCAAACTACATTTGTTATTCGAAGCCAAAATGTATAGCGCACATCCTATTGATGGAAGTGGTTTGTAAAAGTTTATCTGGAATACAAATTTCGGGCTGGACTTTTTTTTTGTCTTATACACCAAGATAGCTTATCATAATAATGAGATGTACGAAGGGGACCAGGGCGAGGCCTGGTATATCGTCCTCGAGTGATGTAAACCACCGTCTGAGTTTGGTTTTCTCCTTTGGGTGAAATGCAAAACTCATATCTAATCCCAGTGGTACGTTCCATCCAGCTAACGGAAAGTGTTTATTCTTTCTTTGAATCGATGATATTATTTTTTTTTTTTTTTTTGCTATGAGCTAAGAAAAAAAAATTTGGAGAAATTTTTGCGAGTGTTTTATGTTTAATGCTAATGGGGGCAGAATAATGGCATGAGAAATAAGTGGGACGTTAAACTCTTAGTCTAAATTTTCTCTGTGGGAATATGTAGGTACTTATTTTGAGTGTTAATGTAAACAATATAGAACAACGTATTATAAGTCGTTCATGCTGGTCATGAATTCTGGTAAGAAATAAGATTACAGATGGCATTGTTTCTAGAAGTTTGTATTCATTTTCTGAAATATACATGTAACATTACTTTAATTGTATAAATAAATTTTAAATTTGTGAGCAGTTTTCTTTGAAATGACATTGTTGTGTAGGGGATATATCTTACAACGATTTGCATGCTTATTTACATAGTAAAGTGACCAAAAGTGAGACGATTAACGATTCCAATTATCAAATGTACACGAAAATACACTGAAACCTATAGAACTCAAGCGACAGGTGTGTTGTATATATGTACGTACATCCACAAATGCATTTTCAGTTAACCGGGTTTTTCATTTAAGCGAATTTCGGAGAACTAAAAAAAAAAAATCACTTGGCCGAAGTACGGATAAGTGAAAAAGAATTATAATTACCTAATATGAAAACTCGAGAAACGAGACAATAATTTGGACAAATTTTTAGTAATCAATAAACTAATTTATTGAAAAGAACACAAACCAGGAATTTTAAGTTTTCCATGTGAGCATCATGGTTAGTAATAATAATACTTTGGCGCTAACAGCCCAATGCAGGCCCTGGCCTAGCTTCTTGCAGCCACTCGTGCTGTGCGATTCACGAATGGTTGGGACTCACAGTTTTATGCAGTTTCCAAAGGGCAATTTTTTCGATTGAGAGAAGCTTTTCATGACAGTTTTACTCTCGGATGTTTGTCAGACGTTTGCGAAAGGTGGGACCATGAGAAAACTTTTTTTTTTGTTTTGTTATGAGCGTCATAGTTATTTGCGCGAAAAACAGTGAAACTACCTTTTTTTGCTGAAATTCACCTAACTATGATCGGAACATTTATAAGTTTTCTTTATTGTACTGTGGGCGCCGTGGCTTAGTGGTTAAGTGCACAATCACTCAACGAGATGTTCAAGGTTCGAATCCAAGAAAACACAAAAATAAAAAAATAAACTGTTCTCTCACGGTGCCACCTCTCTCGAACGTCGGACAAACATCCGAGAGTAAGACTGTCATGCCTTTCTCTCAATCGAAGAAATTGTAGGGGGCTTTTAGGTTATAGTATACCCGAAGACATATCAAATTAATCAATGCGATATATCAAATTTAAGCTGAACATCCAAGGAGACCAAAAATGTAAGATAATATAAATTGGATAAAAGTTATCCCCAAAACCATTAATTATCTACCTATCCCCAAAACTATTAATGCGAAAAATTTATAAAAAAATATATTGTACGTGGGTTGAAAAGTCACCCCACCATATCTTACCCTGCCTTCATCCGATTTTAATAATTTTAAGACAGAAAGTATAATAAAAAACCCAAATTTTATCAAAATCCATTGAGTGGTTCTTGAGTTAAGCGTATGAGAAAAATAATTCGAAAATGTTCTAAACCCGTCCTCAATTTTACTCCCACACCTTTCGATCTCGATCTGTATTAAGTGAAAATACTAAAGTATCAGTCTAAGCTTACATGCTAAATTTAACTGAAGTCCGTGAAGCTGATGTGTGGGCAGCCATGTAACTCTTTAGACGGGGTGGTTGAGGAATGATATAGTATGCATAAAATCAAGCATATGTTTTCGATTTCAGGGTTTCAGTACGTACAAGGTAATAAAAAAGTAAGAACGGTACCTTCATAGTGAGAATCAGTTGTCTGGCCCTCTAACCATCTGTCTGTCACAGTCTCATGAAATTTGGACCATTGCTAAATCTCAAACAAATAAGCAGTTTCAGAAAAGTTCAAAAACAAAAAAATAAATGCAGTATGGATATTAAACACCTCTGCTCTCTATCCCTACTTTCCTGGGGAGAAACTCTATTAGAAACTAATAGTACGAACTTAAATAATTTTCATATTCTACCTATATTACATGTGCACATATTTCTGCTTATTATTAGAGCTGGAAAACGATTATGCTACACTTAAATAAATTGCAGCACCACATGATATTTGTTTCCTTTTATTCATGTGCGATATAACCGAAATAGGAATAATAGAATATTATAGCCATACTCGTATGTGCTATTCTTTCTACTAGAAACATATGGTAAAAGCTGCGAGAATTTATATCACAGATTTCTATTTACATAATAACAGCAACAATGTAGTCACCAGCATGACTAGGCTAGCAAAATAAATTGTAGAGAAGAATATCGCCCAATTCTGTTTCAGCTTTTATTTATAGGGGAATTAGCTATGAGAAATAGCCAGCATTGTCATTCCTATGAATGTACTCGTAAATGGAAGAATTAGCTATGGAAAATTGTTATTATTGCTATTCCCAAATAGCTATTTTAGCCATTTTTTTAGTAGATAAATACCAAAAAAAATTCATTGAAACGCGAGGAGTTGAACTTACGACGACGGAGGTGTTGACTATGTCAAAAGTCATACTTGTATTCCTTCGTAATGCGTTTAATATTTTCTTAAAGATTGAGAAGATCTCTAATGACAATTTTAGTCTCGAAGGTTCGTCGCGAGAGGTGAAAAAACTTGAAAAACTTTTCGGATTTTTCTGGGATTAATAATGAAATTAATAAAAATAAAAATTTCTTATCATAAATTATATTTTCATTACGTAGTTACACCAAAGATACATATAGGATACTGCATACCTATATATCATAATTACAATTGTTTAGTGTAAATGATTATTTCAAATAGCAGCTGTAATATAAATAGCAGAATGAACTATCACAACCAGCCGTTATTGCTATTCATGAGACACGAAATTAGGAGATTTGGCTATGAAAAATTTGCCATTGTTAAAATGATTGAAAAAATGTAATGATTTTATAATATGCTGCTATATAAAATTATTCAATGTAGTTATCAAATGGTAGCACTGCTCAATTTTTTATATCAAAAGCAGTGAAAGTATACTATTTTTGCTATAAAACTTTGCGCTACACTAGAATTTTTGTGGGAAGTCTCAACTATTTGATGCTTAATAATTTGCAATACTAGAATTGCCATATTAGATGGCAGAAATACTATATAAATAGGTACGCCATATACTTAGTTATTATTTTACAGCAAAATCAGTAGAAGCGAAATTTTTCAGTATATTTTAATTCATTTCACCAAACTAGATTTTCTTTTGCCCAAAACTAAAATGTTCCGCCTAAGTTAACTCTGCTTATAGATAGATACGCCTATGAATGCACAATGAATCTTACAAACGAAAAAACATAAATTTGAAGGAAGTCAAAGAAAATGGAAAATGGAAATAAAGGGCACGACTGCATCGCACGTACTCGTATTTGCTTTATTGAAAATTCGTTTGTAAACTGTTCAGATCTCAGATTTAAGAAAAATCGGTGAAAAGCAAGAAAACGAGATTTTTCGAAAAATGCGTAAAAAAGCAAAAAAACAGAAAAAAAACCTTTCCGTTCACACGTCAAACCTTTTAACGCCATGTCCTTACATATGTAAAAAGTAACTTAGATACCAATATCAAAATCGTTTTAGCCATTTTCGAGAAATTGCCAATTTTTTCAAACCCGCTAATAGGTAAAGTACCGTTATTCGAATTTTTAGCAAAAAAAAAAACAGAGTACGCCTCTAATTGAAAATGTCCATTGTACTCTAGACATGAATTTTTATCGATTTAGCTTAGAGCGCCCGCATAGGGCCAGTAAGTTAGAATAACATAGTTAAGTTAATAAAGCGTTTCTTATCTAGCAAGTAAGTTATAATGAATTGATAAATAAAAATGCATTAAAAATTAATGAATTTTTATCGAAATCGTAAGAGCTGTGCCTTAAGTAAAATACCTTTATTTTGCAGGCTACGTTTTCGAGAAAATTTGCAAATTTTAAAATTGGCCTTAAGTAAAGTACCTTTATTTTCCAGGCTATAATGAAAAATTATATAATATAATGAAAAATGTATAATTTTTATTCCGAGATACAGACAGACAGAATTGCGATGCACACTTTTTTTAGTTCCTTTATTATAATCATATCAAGATTGATCAAAATCTCGAGATCGACAATTTTCACGAAAACAATTCTTGCCCTATAGGAGTAAGTAAAAATGTGTATGGAAAATAAACCTTTAACATTAAAGGACAAGCGCTCTGTACAACTTCTTTTTAGTAAAAGATCCGTTCAGTGTTTGAGTATTCCACTTTCTTTTAAGTCCATTAAATTCGTGTTTTATTGTTCGTTATATTGTGCAAGCACAGCGAAGATTTGCAACTCATAATTGTTGTTATCTTAAACTATTTTTGGTACAAAAATGTGTGTAATACCAGAAATTTTATATTAGTGATGTCTATTTGATGTTTACTTTTTTTTTTACAATATCAGAAGTGCAATATTAAGCAACAGAAACATTATGTAAATAGCTAGATCCATTATTTATACTCAGAGATACTGCCATAGCCTTAGTTGGTTTGTTTTACAACAAGATCAGTGAATTTTTAAAGCGTGGTATCTATTAAAATTCCTCTCATGAGTGCCGCATGACATAAGATCTGCATTTTTTTCTTCATATCATACTACATATGTTTGAACCTATGAATAAATAAGAAAAACAGGCCCAATCTTATAACCCTTTCACTACTAAAACAACTATTAAACTTAATGATCCGAGCAAAGTAGCCCATCATCATTATCAACATTAAACTAGATCAACGAACATCAACATGCCATTATACAGCGCAATCAATTAAAATCGATTAATGCACCCTACTATTCACACGAGCTTCAACCAAGTAAAGATAGGTAGTCAAAAAAAATCAATTTCAGTACCGGCCGGAATAAACAGTTTTTGTTGTCGAAAACAACTACAACAATGACGACATTATTATAATTATACTTTAAGCCAGCGCACAATATGATAATTTTAAATCAATGTATTTGAAAGCAACAACTCGATTCTTATTCACATAGTTTTGTTGGAGTTTCAGATGACGTTTATAGGGGGTAGTGGAGAAGCTATAACCTTAGTTGTTTGAAATTTAAGCAAATTTTGTGATTTCTATTTATTAAATTACAGTGGTTTAAAAAATGGCTTTTACATAAGTTAAACATTATTCCTATGTCACTAATGTGCTCCGCAATTATGACGCAATTATGACCACTTGACTATTTTCAATTTCCTCAGATATATGTACGAGTATTTAATAACTTGTCCAGGTTTCCCCTATTATGAATACACACAATCAAATGACCGAACTAGACAAAAAAGAAAACGCGAAGCTAGTGGTCATTAAAGTTTGCCTCCAAGCGAAATTCCAGCCAAGGTTTTTTTTGAATTCAAAAGCCCGAGCTGTGCAAACTCACTGAACCACTAGCTTTTATATGACCCAGTTTGTGCACCAAAGTGCACCATATGGCTTGTTGGCGTTTACTTTCGACTAACTTGGTAAGTCAGTGTAAAAGAAGAAGGAGGTTGTAGAGAGGACATTAGCTTCTGAAAAGCGTTTAATTGACGGCACGAAAGTGGTTATATGGAAGCGTAACACATTTCAATTAACTGGCAGAGAGCAATCATTTGGTTTGACCTTCATTTGGTCAACAAGCTAAGTAAGTGTGGTGGCAGGCAGCGCCTTTATTGTTCAATAATTGACGGTGCGCGTGGGGATGGTTAAGTGCATGTTAGAGCACAGGCATTTGGTATTACTTCGTATTTTGACTACGATTTATTTAGTGACTGTTCTTGGATGTTGAAATACGCTAACACTTCATGGTATATATATAAAGGGTGTTTAAGTTTAAAGGGCCGATGTTGATTTTGAATAAAACACAAATTATTTAGGAAATTACTGTCATTTCTTTTTATTATGATAATATTGGTATGGTTCAATTATGTATGGAACAAAATATCGGCCAAATGGCCGCCGCGACCTCGGCGCCACACCTCCATCCGATGGTCCAAATTTTCGATGACGCTGAGGCACAATTGAGGTTCTATGCCGTTAATATGCCGAATTATCTCATCCTTTAGCTCTTGAATTGTTGCTGGCTTATCGACGTACACCTTTTCTTTCAAATAACCCCAAAGAAAGAAGTTCAACGGTGACGTGAGATAACACGGCCATTGAATTTGTCGCGCAAAAGAGCCATTGTTTCGTTAGCTGTGTGGCAAGTGGCACCATCCTGTTGAAACCATATATCGTCCACATCCATATCTTCCAATTCGGGCCATAAAAAGTTCGTTATCATCTCACGATAGCGAACACCATTCACAGTAACTGCCTGACCGGCCTCATTTCGGAAAAAATACGACCCGATGATACCGCCAGCCCATAAACCGCACCAAACAGTCACTCTTTGTGGGTGCATTGGTTTTTCAACAATCACTCTTGGATTATCATTCGCCCAAATGCGGCAATTCTGCTTATTGACGAATCCACTGAGGTGAAAATGTGCCTCATCACTGAAGATGATTTTCTTCGAAAATTGATCATCCACTGTTGCCATTTCTTGCCACCATTGTGACCATTGACGACGCTTGAAATGGTCAAGAGGCTTTAGTTCTTGAGTCAATTGCACCTTGTAAGAGCGTAAATGCAAGTCTTTATGCATAATGTTCATCAACGACGAGCGTGAGAGATGCAATTTTTGGGCACGACGACGAGTTGAGGTGGACGGCTCTTCAGCCACACTATCGCGAACAGCAGCAATATTTTCTGCAGTACGAGCTGTACGAGCATGCACTGGTGTTTTCACATATCCTACAGACACGGTTTGCACAAATTTTTGCACGATTTTTCCGATTGTACGCACATTTGGACGATTAAATTGACCGAAAGAATCACGAAATGCACGATATGCATTTTGATTTGAACGCCCATTTTCATAATAAGCCTGAATAACTTTAACGCGTTCCTCGATTGTGTATCTTTCCATGGTTCAAATTGAGTTAGTCTGAAATTGAGAAATGTCAAATGAAATGCAGAAAAAAACTTGACGTTTAGGTGTGGTTCACATTCAACATCGGCCCTTAAAATTTAACGTGTGTGTGTTTTTTTAAATTTCAAATATGGCTTAATATTTTAAGTTGTTTGTCATTATAAAACAATTAAATGTTGAAATATGTATTTGTAACATTGTTACATATGTAAATAATTTGGAGTGACGGGCAGTGCTGTTATACAATTTGTTCGAATCTTTTAACTGAGGTTTTTTTTTTTAACAAAAAAGCGTATCCGAAATAATGTTAAATTCTAACAGTACTATACTCAAAATTAGTAGAAAATTGGATTTCCAAATGATGGCTGTGCATATCTATCTGTAAGTCCATCTGTTCATCTGTGTATCTGTGCGTCTGTCGTCTGTCTGTGGCATTGCCTTTCGACTCCTTCTTTAACTATAAATTTTACGAAAATGCATTGAATAACTCTTTTTTGCAGAGTATTTACCTTAAGTAGTACTCAAGGCGTATTGATTTTGGTATAAATCAAATGGGATGTTTGGAAAACACAGGCAAAGACAAAAATGTTGATACCTACTACTGTATCACCTAAGCAGAGACTTCCTCGTAAATTTTGTATAATAAACATTATTTTATATACCGATATTGGCACATTTAAAGGTGAACAAAAAACATGGGTAATTTCATAAAATTAACTGTTATCCGTTATTAACCATTAATCCGATTAACACTAGAATGAGCAAGTATATAGTCCTAGTAAGAAAAGACTTTATATAAGACCCTAATCATCCCGGCCTTACGGCGCCTCTCTGCCCCGAAAATGACTACCCGGTAACTTCTCCAAAAATTTACCGATTTGAGGGAATGTTTATGCAATATGCTTCCCTGAACCTCATTGGTTTCGATTTCAATCGGATCAACAATGAAATGTTAGTTGTTTACTGACGCATTTATTTCACATCTCAACTGCGAGATTTCCTTCCTCATGCCTACAGACTTCTGCTATGACTTTTTAGCCATGCACTCGTACTTGTACTTTTGATACAACTTTTATAACTTCAACATTTCATAACATATACTAGTTTAAGTGTTCACCTAATTTTTCTTGAAAAATGGAAATACATATAGAACGGTTGTGTACAAGTAGTTTTTTTTATTTTTATTTTTGTACTCTTTCATTTTATTTTATTTTATTTTTTTTTAATATAAATTTTTTTTAATTCATTTCGTAGTAAAGTAGGAGCTGCAGTTGAACAAAATTATCGAAATCGACACATGAATCTTGTTGAACTTGTGAAACTGAAGTTGTCCGAGTCCGACATTTAACATGATCGTGGGCGTGGCTGTAGGCTAACAAATTACGCAATACAAACCAGTTAATAAACATAAGGAATCACAGATGGATATGGCTCAGTTAATTTCGATATTGATACATATATCATTTATATGGGTGTGCCAGTAGCTATAGTCCAAACCATCATGAAGCTGAATTTCATGAAAAAAAAAAATTCCGCTACAAAGTAAAGTATGCACTTTTGCAATGAAAAACAAACGAAAAACAACTCCAAATCCTGGAAGTACTGTCAGAAATTAAAAAGTGTAGCCTCTTTTAAGAGATAATAGCACTTTCATTTCATTTTATATTTATATAGACATCTTTCATTCCATATATATATATTTATTTTTTTTTTATTTACTGCAAAAAAAAAAAATGGTTAATATTTTTCAACTTTTATGAAGAAGTCTGATCTATTCTTCCATTTTCCAGATTTCGAGTTATCAACGCTTCAAACAATTTGATTTATAAAGGGTTTCGCAGAAATCAATGAACCTTTATTTCTTATTCATGAAAGCATATTGAAAAAACAAGCCTTTAAATCGGTGTATTTCTGCAGAAGTAATCATGAATTCCATAAACAGATAAACAGAATCAATTCAGAAACCCACTCTTTCGAACTCCGCGATGCTCCTAATATAAATATAGGTATAGGTGGGATTAGAAAGTGGACCGTTGTATCGGATAATGATAAACCCCGGCCGGATAATTTTGTTTGTTAAAGCCAATGCAGTTTGGACACTTCGGACACTTTTTGCCTACTCAGGCTATAACTAGTACAGTAAGCCATTAGTATAACTAGTACGGTAACCCATTGAAATAGCTTGCAATGGCAAGAACTTCCGCTAAAAGAGTATCCTCGGAGAAGGGGCCGCGTCTTAGGACGTCTGCTTCATCATAGTGCATTTCCTAGCGAAATTTTTCAAAACTGTTTAATTTGAATTAATTAGGTTAGAACAAGCGAAATTACCGCAGGTAGACTGACTCAAAATTGCTTCTTAGTCTAGATGTTCAACTTTGGGTAGTATGAGAAAAAAAAATTTGCAAAAATGATAATAAGACCTATTTCCAGTCCTTCCTTAATGCAAGTTCTAATTTTTGAGTTTTTGTCCAGCTGTTTCGTTTTTAAATAAAAGTATGTTCACTGAAGAGTAAATTGTCATCATGAGAAGCTTCTCAGTTGAAAAATATGCCCTTCGGAAACAGCGTGAAGATCCCTTCCATTCGTGTGCGGCACAACACTAACGGCTGGGAGAAGCTAGGCCTTCTTAGGTTCTATATGGGCTATTAGTGGCAACAATTTTATCTGTTTAGTTTTTTCTTCAGAATACTCGTACTTTATTGTGTACTGCAACTAGTGTACTGCTACAAGCGTTCATCACAGCTGCAAAATTCGCCTTACTCACATTCTTTACATGTTCAACCTTATTCTCTTCTACTTAGATACTAGCGGATTATTGGATACCCTTCAAGGAATTCTGTTACTTAGCTACAAGCTACACAGAAGAAAGGTTTCACCACAATAACATCCCGCAAAATATATTTCTCCGAATTGAGTGCAAGATAGAGTATTGTGTAACTTATCTACGACAGGATAGAAAATGAAATTCCTTTTTGGGGACGAGATCAAAATGATTGGGCGGACGTGACCAATTTCTACATAAGCATGCCTCCGCAACGTAATACTCCCTACACATACATACACGCATATGTATGGATTTATACATTCGCTTCAAAAAATGCGGTTGAGTTTTGCACAACACAATATGTGTCAAAGAGCCTAACGTCTAACTGATTGTTGTGACACACATAAATACATACATATTTCAGAACAGGGCATTGTACGTGAAAATATTTTCCCTTCGTTTTCTATAGGTAATAATAATCCATATCCCCTTGGCTACCACTGAATCTACTCCGCAGTGTGTCCTCTTCCGGACGGAAGCAATGCTTATGGCAATAAACTATCTCTTGGTTACTACCTGCATATACAGGTATTGTTTGTTCTGCATTGTATTTGAAGTATGCGCTTTGAAAAAGCAGAGTTGTGCAATTTGACTGTAATAATCTTTGAAATTACCTTTGCAATTATGTTTGGAATGGTTAGTTTAGATGGTTTTAAGTTTATAACTTAAGCTGTCACCCAAATAACAGGATCTCAAAAAATGATTATTTTGGGACCGACTGACTGACTGACTCACTCACTGATCATCACTATACGTTACTTCCTGTGAACACCGAATCTTGGTGTGTAGACAAAATTCGACTTTTCAACATGGCTTTGAATGTATCAAAACCTGTAGGGTACACCACGTGAATATACATAGAACCATGAAGACTGGTACAGAGGCAGTACTTGGAGTATAGACAAAGGGAAAAAATATGAAAACTGTACTTGTCGGTATGGTTTCAAAAAATTGACGAGGCAAGGGTGTGACTGTATAACAGACGGTATCAAAACCTGTAGGGTACTTCTACCTAGAGCCTAGAACATTGGAAATTGATACAGAAGTCGAGCTTGGGGTAAACATATAGACAAAGGATAAAATAAGTAAAATCACCTTTTAAGTATCGTTTCTTAACAATGGACGGCGGAGAGTATATCGGTATATTATAAGGTCATCAGAACGTATGGGGTATGTCCAGTAGACGTTAACTTATCATCATGGGACCTACATCATTTTTAATGCGTAGACTCCAGAACCGTTTATTTTATTTAATTTTTTTTTTTTTTTATAATCTGCGCGCGCCAAAGGGAGTATTAATACCCTTTAATTGTTTCAGGGCACGGGCGTCAGGGAAAGGGGGAAGAGGAACAGAGGAGGTACCTATGCACGTTGGCTTTGAATGTTTGAAGGTTGTAGTGATGGGGAAATACAGAGCTTGGTAGATCGTTCCACATTCGTGTTGTTCGGCTTATAAATGAATCCCTATATTTGACAGTACGACCGAAGTTTGGCTTTAGGGTAAACTGATGTGCATTCGAAGCATGTCGCGTATTGCGGGTGAAATTTTGAAGGGGAGGAATGCAACTGGCTATTTCGCTGGAACATTTGTTGTGGAAAAAACGATAAAACAGGGAGAGACAGGAGACATTTCTCCGATGTTCTAGTGAATGAATGGAATTCACAATGTCTCTATCACCTATAAGTTTTAACGCGCGATTTTGTACCCTATCAAGAATGTGCAAAACGGTCTTGGGTGCACCAGACCAGATATGGGCGTTATATTCCAGCTTAGGGCGGATGAATGCCTTATAAATTGAGGCCAGATCAGACGGGGTAAAATATTTCTTGCACCGTTTAAGGAATCCTAGACATTTTGCAGCATTTTTGGCGACCTCGAATATGTGATCATTCCATCGAAGATGTTTATTAATACACATACCGAGAATGGCAAGTCTTTCGGTTTCAATGATGCAAGTACCATCCATGGATAATGGTTGAGGGTTTTGTTTTCGCTTAAGAGACAGAAGGCAGCATTGTGTTTTGGAAGCATTAAATTCCACTCTGTTGGTTGAACCCCATTTAATTATGCTGTCCAGGTCGGAATTTAATGTGTTTAACATACGTTGCCGTTCCCCTTCTACTGCCGAAGAGCATATATATATGTCATTCATTAGTTATTATTAAAAAAGCCTTCTTGTAATGCAGATAGGTTTGCAGTAACAATTATGGCATCAAAAACCATGGCATTGGCGGTGTCCCTGCCCTCTATCCCTGAAATTATTAATGCTAACAATTTGAGTATGTTTTTTAAGAGGAGGTAATTAGAAGATTATAGCAAATCTTCTGACACAAAATTCTTTAAATCGTACCATCTTTATCTTATAGGCGTATCTTCATATCCTCCTCAATAATGGTAAAGAACACTCACGGCACGAAGCCCGACTCGCACTTAACGATTTTTTTTTAATTAATATTGAATTTTGTCCATTGTAGTTTCAATGCAGGTGAGCTTTCCAACACCTGCAGAAGCCGTTGCCTCCTAAACATTACGATCACACAGTAATCCGACCCGATGATATTAAATTTCGACTGGTCCGAAAAAATGACAGTTTCCCACAACTATGGCACCTTATTGACATCATTTTGGTGGTAAAATAACCATTTCTTATTTGTAGGTACTCAGGCCATACACTTATGGTAATGCAAACATTTGTTGGCAGTTTGTGGATTTACGTCAATTTGGAAGTCCTGCAAGAGTGATATTGCTAAATTTGTAGCACTTATTTTAGGACTTTCCTTCACCATACGCAATATTTTACACTGAATCTGTGGAGAAGACAACTTTTTTCCTGTCCCCTGCCACTTGCCATTTCTACTGATCTCGGTTTTTTTAAACGAGCAAAACGGACAACCGGAAACCGACAATGGTAATCGGTATATACTCGTAGTGATGGACTACTTCAGTAACTGGCCGGAAGCGTTTCCGATCCCTAACCAGGAAGCCAGAACCGTGGCGGAGCAGATCGTCTACAATTGGGTTAGCAGATTCGGTGTGCCCTTGGAATTGCATTCTGACCAAGGGCGGAACTTCGAGTCAAGAATCTTCCAAGAGATGTGTCAACTACTCGGAATCAAAAAGACAAGGACAACCCCGCTTCATCCACAGTCGGACGGTATGGTGGAGCGTTTCAATAGGACTTTGGACGAACATCTCTCGAAGGTCGTAGGTGACTACCAACGGGATTGGGACCGGCAGATTCCCTTGTTTTTGATGGCCTATAGAAGTGCCGTGCATAGCACTACTCGACATACGCCGTTCGAAATCTTATTTGGTGGAATAGCTCATTTACCCAGTGAGGTGAAATTTGGATCTCCTACCAATGAGCCCAGAAATGAAGAAGAGTACGTGGCGGACCTTAGGGAAAGGCTTAGGGACATACACCAAAGGACCAGAACCCAGATTAAGATGACGAGCGACCACATGAAGACCAGGTATGATGCCAAGGCAACAACGTCAGGATTCCAGGAAGGAGATCTGGTGTGGCTGTATAATCCCCATCGCCAAAAGGGGAAATCACCTAAATAGCAGCGGAACTGGGAAGGTCCCTACAGAATAGTAACCCGCATCAACGATGTTGTCTACCGCATCCAGCGAGGACCAAGGGCCAAAATGAAAGTGGTTCATGTGGACCGACTGAGTCGATACAATGGCCGAAATGAGGATGCACTTGTTCGGGACGAACACGTCTAAGAGGGGGGCAGTGTAGCATAATAATAACTACGCTCCCTAAAAGTATGATGCAACAAATTCCGAAGTGTCTTTTCATTCTGGCAGAATTTTGGTCCGAACTGTCCTTTCATTCGAGGTTCGTGTCTGCGGTTTCCACAGTTCATGTCTACGAAAGAGACGGATAATATCACGGATGAGAGGGAATTATAACTGCAAGAATGATTGTCATCTTGGAATTTCTCTTGTTCCAGTGGTCGAAGAATTTGCTAGAAGTTTCTGGCTATCAGAAACTTCTGCTATATAAGGACAGATGGCGATCAAACAGGGGCAGTTGTTTTAAAACCGTGGCGAAGAGATTAGAAAAGTGATAATGGGCGAAGTTGTAATTTTGTGATAAATTGAAAGTTGAGAGTTAACAAGAAGAAGTAATTAGTTTGGATTTGTGAATTAAGTAATTGAAAGGAGATAAAGTGCTTTAAAAGGAAAGAGACCTTGTAAGAAAAGAATTGCGAAGAATAGTATAGTGTGAACCTGAATTGTTCTATAGACTAAAAAAATAAAGAAATAAATTTCACAGAATATCGTTTTATCTACTCGAGCCGTAGCTCGCATATTACAATATGTTGGAAATGTTTCAAATAAATTATAATTTTAGTAGCCTAATTATATTGCCTTTCATTTAATACCCTTACTATCTGAATAGTGTTATTTGTTTTAGAAATATCGAGTAATAAATTTAGTGTCATGTTTTTTTTTTTATAATTTGCACGTGTGAAAGGGGTTATGAATACCCTTATACTAGTTTTAGGACACGGGCGTTTTGAGGAAAGGGGAAGAGGCAAAGAGAAAGACAGATTGGTGTAGTTGGTTTGAAACTCAGCTGGTATTAAGTTTTAGTGAACTCCAAGGGTGGCTGTCCAGATAACTGAGGAGCTTATTTGTTTTTGCTTTTGTCGTTACTCATGATTCACAGTATTTTTTTCCGTCCTCATGATGTCATCATCACAATCAAGTTGCATTTTAGCCATATGACCGCCCTACTGCCAGTGTTATGCCTTCGCAGTAGAGTTGACATAAGCTTTCGCAATTGATCGGCTTTTTATTTATTTCATGCGAAATAAATAGATGATTATTGACATCAGGATTCGAACCGTGAACCTGTAGCGTGACAAGCGATAATGTTACCCGTGACCACGGTCACCCAGTGTAATGTCTCATGAAGCTGTTCATTTGTTACGCAGTTTGGCCAGGACACTCGCAATAAATTGCGGCAACTTGTGAGGTTGAGGGGTTGTCAGTAAGGCCTGCCATTTTAGTTTTGGCGAAGTTTATCTTCATCCCTACCGTGTTGCGTCTGTCACCAAACCGGTGACCATTTGGTGCAAATCCATAGTTCTATCCTATATGAGGCAAACATCATTGGCGTAGTCAAGCTGTTTGCGATCGGTTGTAACACTCCATTAGGTTCCACCACTTTAAACCGACAAAGACTGCACTTAGAAATACATATAACTCCGACAGCATACTCCTATGCAATACGTGACTTTTCGCGCATTCGTAGCTTGCTTTGATAATACTCAAGAGATTATTGCGTAAGACATACAATATGGACTTTCTGTTTACACTATCAAATGAATTCTCGAAGTCTATAAAAAGTATAGCTGATGATGACCCAATACGAAAGTAGGCTGACCCAATACGGGAATCTACTCGCTCACTGTTTTAACTCTATACAGTGCTTCGCAAGTACAGGCCGTTTTTATGTTCCAAGCAGACGCTTTTTTGACTAACTATGAAATGAAACACAATTTTTTTTAGTTTATAACAATTATGTACGAAATATCAACCCAATGCAATGGTCGCGGTGCAGATGCGTGCTTTTTCAATCATATTTCGCATAATATATTGGCACATCTCGGGCGTTATTTCACCAATTTTATGAAAAACGTTCTTTAGCATCGGGATTGTGGTTGGCTTGTTGCCGTAGACATTTCACTTTAATTAACCAAACAGGAAGAGGGAGCTAATCTATATCAGCTCTGTTTGGCATTATGCGGCCGGGAAATATTTCTCACAAAATATCCATAGTGTGTGTGGTGTGGTAGCGCCCTGTTGAAGCGACATGTGTTCGATCCAATTCGCGTATCAAGAAGTTTTGTAATATATCACCACAGCGATCACCAGTAATTGTTAACCCATTGCCTCTTCCATCTTCAAAAAAGGTGGCCCAATGATGCCGCCGGTCCAAATTGTGTACCATACAGTAACTCTACGAGGGTGTAAAGATCGTTGATGTAGTAATT
This sequence comes from Pocota personata, assembly GCA_963082735.1. Classification (NCBI taxonomy): domain Eukaryota; kingdom Metazoa; phylum Arthropoda; class Insecta; order Diptera; family Syrphidae; genus Pocota; species Pocota personata. The sequence continues at coordinate 74,837,663 of OY720429.1, forward strand.
GAAGATTTTCAGTGCCCCAGTAGTGGATATTTTGTTTATTAACAAATTCAGATAGCTCGAAATGAGCTTAGACACTCATGATGATTTTTTCACAAAAATTTGGGTCGTTAATATGGAGCAGAACAATTTCACTCCACACCCGCCGGCACATATGGTCATTTTATACAAATCCTTTTTAAACAATTTTGCCGGAGTCATTCCAAATTCTTTTGCACGGCATCTAACGAAGGTGCCTAGACTTGCATCCATATGTACACTACGAACTTGGCCGGACTTCACTTAACATGACAATGTATACTGAGTTTCAAAGTTATTCATTATACACTGAATAGTTTACTTGCTAGGCGCATGATTTAAACCAAAAAAATACGCAATTTCTTCGTGTTTTCACAATTAAACGATTATTTAGAAAAAATGTTTTTATAACTTAAGCACGTTATTGAGGCATTAGATGTTCCATAATATATTGTTATCGACTGCTCTTCACGACCGTCACATGGGAAAATGACGGCCAAACAACATCGACCTGAAAGGTAAAAAACACTCTGTACAACAGCGTTATACCATGTATACCAAGCTGAATGCAGGTAGAAACTCAAATGTTTTTTTTATTAGAATATTTTTTTTAAAAGAATAGACCGATCGTTTACCTTTGGATTTGCAAGCACCGCAATTTCTCCTCACTCTATCGTTGTCCTTCAAAAAGCAAAAATGCAGCCTGGAACACGTTTGACTGAGGTGAAAAATATTGGCTTTCAATGAGGCCGGTTTGAGTTTCAGAGCAATTGGGAATTACTAAAATCTGACCGCGTCATTTGAATTTTTTTTTTAAAATACTGAATCTTCAATCCGCTTTAGACGTCCGCAAAAGCTTACAAGGGTTGATAGGCTTCATTTAATTCTGTACGATCTGTCTCAGATATTCGAATTAAGTTTACGTGTTTCAGCTTCAATAGTTTGTCGAGCAATAAAACGCAGCGGAAATATAATTCCGAGTAAAAAAATTCCCACAAAAAAAGGAGACTAAGATTTTCACGCGAAAACTTGGATCATAATTAGAAAACCATAAGTAACATTGCGTTCATTCGGACTTCGCCTTAATGTAATGAAACATTTTTGTTTCAGATTATTTTTAGTGACAAAAAAAAAATTATTTTGATGGTCCAGAGGCTTCAATGGATATTGGCATGACTTGAGGAAGGAACCAAATTTATCTCAAAGAGAAGTTGTATAGTGTGGGGAGCTTTTTATCTTAACTTCTACAAAAATGGATACATTGCTCCCAGAAAATTTAGTACCTTACCTAAGACGATTTCGTCGATTCTCACACGTGTTTCAACAAGATCAATTCACGTCAGTCGTCAAAACACTGAATGGTTTGAAGCCCAAAATATCAGATTAATGGAGTGGCGGCACGTTCTCCGGATTGTAATCCAATCGAAAATCTTTGAGGAAATCTCACTCGATAGAATTTATACTAATAATTGCCAATACATGAATCTCATTGAACTCCAAGAAACGAAAATGGATTCATGCAATTCTTTTGAAAAAATTAGTTGATAGTATGCCAAATAGAATTTTTAGCATCATTGAACGTAGGGGTCATAGAATTCCATATTAACTCCTGTATACGAGTAAACAATTTATCAAATAAAACAAATAACTGCGCCATAAAGTAATAAAAAACATTTGAGTCTCCTGCCTGCATTCACATTGGTATACACGGTATAATGCATGGTACGGTTATACTTTTGCAAAATACTGTATACGATATATACACATACATCTTCTCTACATATGTATATCTTCTCAGATTCGATGAAGTTTTCACCTACCACAATGCTCTTCTTGGCTGCAGCGTTAAATTATCGCCCCGTGCTTCTCCTGTTTAAGATTATTAAGGTTCAATATCTCAGATTCCAGCGGTACACGGAATTTTATACAGCCTGTTTCAAAGAAGTATAAAAAAAGACCTATTAGAAAGGCCCGAATTCTTGTGGATGTACACCTCTGTCGTACCTCCTATCCTTGCTTATGAGTAGCTTTCCGGTAGCTTTTCCGTCCAGGGGGGGACTGGGGATTTGCTGGCGATTACGCCCATTTTCGTTGATAGCCAGGCCGCTATCAAAACCATACTTTCGGCTAGATCATCCTCACTGGTAGAATAGTGTAGGGAGGAACTCGACCTGCTGGGCTAGTCTCCTATGGGTTTCAGGTCATAGAAGCTAGAAGAGAATAAGCGGGCCGAAGAACTGGCAAGGCGGTGATCGGCTCTTGACGAAATTCCTGCGGAGGAAGCGCACGTTCTGCTGGGATCCGTCAAGAGAGAAATCTTCCGACTATAGATGGGACAGGCTGCCTAACTGCGTAATATCCAGGAAGATATGGCTCAACTATAATTGGATCAAGCACAGGAGACAGTGGCGTTATTTCACTTTATCAAAGTCAAATAAGACCAACTGTTGAAATTTGGCTTTATTACACTTTTCAAAAGCGAAATAAGGCCAATTTTTGAAAGTTGGTCTTATTTCACGGCACCTCGAAAATAGAGTTAGAGAGAGCACTTAACTTTGGAGTCTGGGGAATACCGGCATTAGTAGAGAATGATCTATATGTACATGAAATGACCTCTTCCTTACTGTGAAGAATGATGAGGATCCTGGGATTTTGTATATCATATAGATACCATCAATGAATCTCTTGCAGACCGATTCGCATCATTCAAATCCCTGGATTCGCAAATATGTAGCCACGCTGAATGTTTGGGAGAAATCCAGCTTGCCTTAAGAGCCCATATCGGTGGCTGCGCTTCAACAAGGTCATTAGTCAACGAAATTGCCGAGGAACTCAAATTCCAGATTTAGCTTCGTATGATAAGTCGTCTAACAAAACTGACCCATCGCATCTGCCAATACCTGCCTAGCCGCGATCTTATTAAACAATTCGGAACCTTTTGGACCCAATTCAAGTGGAACGAGAGACTCAGTAAACTTCGCAACATGGTTCGTTTGATTATTTTTTTCCATCACAGAGGACACAGAACACTACCCTCTCTCACTGTATAATCTCAGTATAGCTTTACACAACTGTTGGATGAATAATATCGAGTACACCCCCTTTCTGGTTAAAGGTGTTCCACAGCACGCATATGAATTATGGTTATAGACATTTTTTTCTAAATTACAGCAAAGCTTTTGCTAAATCTCTCACCAAATTATTTCCTTACTTACGATCCTCGATTTCCCACCATCTTTCATTTCGTGGATTAGGTCATATTTAGCGGAACAGTACAGAGTCCTTTCAGTGTCTGATCCCATTAACGCCTCTTCAGGGCATCCTCAAGGCAGGCAACTATGGTCACTTATCTTTGTCCTAACAATAATCGATGTCGTTTACATCCTAAAAGAATGACAAGAAAATCTTCAAGATAATATCTATCCCAGCAGCCGATTCTCTCTTACTGAAAAAAGACCTGAAATTGATCTTCTTTTGGCCTTTTTGCCACAAAAATTCCTTAGAGTTTAATGTCAGCAAATGTAAAGCTATTACTCGTACATTTTCCCTTAAATGTTTCTTATGAAATGACTAATTGAGTCCCTATGAAGATCGGTTAAAACTGATTAATTTACAAACTCTTGAAAGATTTCGTCTTGCCCTTCACCACACCAATTGCGGCTACTTTAAACCCATTTTTAGAATATTGCGTATGGCCTATTGTCTTAGATTTCCACTACATCAAATGCACCCTCAGAAACTCCCTTTACATCTTCTGATAACTTTTCCCTTTACTACATTTAAGAGCCAGAAAATTTTGCATTTTCAAACCTAGTTTAAGTCTTAGTTTGAGTTGTTTAAGTTTATGTTGTTTTAATTAACTTTGCTCTGTATTCATCAAATCTTTACTAATTTCAACAATTCTATTAATACTAAATACAAAATATTTATTGCACAAAATTCATGAAAATTTTTATAATACAAGGCCTAAGTTAAGAGTTTTTTTTTAATTTTTTTTTACAAAATATATAATTATAAAGGTCGGACCAATACTTATAATATATTTTTTGCTCGAAATCTAATGCTCCACCAGAACTTAAAGTTTCTATTGAAGAAATACCCTTTAACGTTTCCATCACTAGCAACAATGACTGGCAAGTTCAACACAAGATGTACTTAAAAATCTAAATTTTAGGTAGAACTTTTATTCTAGTCAACAAAACAATTAAAGAGCTCCGGCTCGAATTCAGTTATGTCCACCAATCTGCGAAACTGGGTTCGAAGAGAAGTAGACGGTTTTGGGTATGTATATTAATTTGTAATAGAGTAAAAAGGTTTGCATCTTTTTACTGAACCTCCACCAAAGAGTAAACAAAAATTGGCAGTGTTTTATGCTATTCTAAAGAACACCAAAATTTGCGTATGTTATTCCAAAATTTGTTTTTCTTACAAATTTAATTTGTTGAAACATGTTTAATTCACACATTAATAATTAACTTCTATGAAAGACACCCAGCGATAGAACATAGACGAAAGAAAAACAAGATGAACAAAACAAAAAAACAAAATCTCAAAAAATGGTCTTAATATCCCATGGATTGAAGTTTCCTTCCTCACATGCGTCTGATTGCCTTGTATTTTAAATTAAGGCACTTAGTAGAATTATCATCGACAGTCTGAATTTGAACAACAGTGAAAATATACATACAATTATATTTTTGCTGAACTAGACTAAAATTCGGAACAGGTCAGAATTCTCAAACTAGACTTTGCCAGATATGGAACGGAGAAAAGAAGAAGCATTTGACGCAGGCCCAATTTAAAATTCCACTCAATGTTCCAGATTTCCCACCTCTGATGGTCTAATGTCATGCCAATTTCGAAGAAATTCTTGTTTTCATTTTCTTCGTTATATACGTATTACGAATATTATGTACTTGGACGAGTGTCTTGTCTTCCTGCCCCCGTCTGGTCATGACGTTGTTGCTTTGGTGATCTGTTGGTTTTGGAGTTCAGCAAAAAAAAGCTTTTCCCAACATCTGGATGGATTTACTTTCGTCGACAGAGAGTCTTCAACACATGTTCTAAATTCTCTTTCTTTGCCGATTAATGTACAATGTACATATATACAAATATGTACATATGAATGTACGAGTAACTTATTTCCTTTTCCATTATTTTCAAACACATATCAAAGAGGATTTAAAAACTTTTTTTTTTCTGTCAGTAAAATGTGAAAATAAAATACTTACATAGTACTAATGCCCTTTGTGCAGTGAGGTTTGAGGTGATTTTTCTGTTTGCTGGTGGCATTCAGGCAGACGATGATACAAGTATTTTCTTTCGCGAGAAGAGTGTAAATACTGGAGCATATGCTGGCACCGCCTAAGTTCGTTGAGCTTGCACATAGAGCTTTGCTGATGTGCCAATTTGTGGTTTACTGGGTTATTAAACTATAGATTTGATATGAGATCTTTCTATTGTACGAGTATATTTATTTTGTGTTAATAACTAACCACACCATTTTTTTCGTGCGATTCCAAATTCATCACTGAGGAAGAAATTCCTTTGTAAGCCTTATGATTGTGTATATGTATCGTAAACACTTGTTAGCACTTAATTAAGCTTAGATTCAAGTAAATGTATATAGATGTTCTCTTTTCTAAGTCATTAGGTATGATTTATTTTCTGATTGAAAGTAAAATTTATTCTAACGGTTTGAGTATTGACATTGCTTCTGTGAGTAATTCATGTAATACTACATAATTATTAGTAGTCGAATATTATTGCATTGATGACGAAATTGGTTTGAGTAATGATTGATTGATGTTAAAAATCAATATAAACTATACAATTACAATAATGGAATCCCAAGTTTATAATCAAAGTAGAATACTCTTACAATGCCAGACTTCTGATCCCAATTCTCAATTGCGCTTTGCTTCCGTAGGTAAACGAAGGTGCCGAATCCGCTTTAACTAGCGATAAAGAGATATTCTTTTATCTCTGTAAAATCACTTTTTTTAAGCTATTTTTTTTTTAATTATTATTATTATTATTTTCTGGACACTTCCCGAGTAGATGGAAAATATAGTAATTGACTTTTTAAGCACGTAAAACAGAAAGAGATTTGGCCCTGATGACACTTCCTTAATACCATATTTTCCCTTCCTCAATGAATATAAGTTACTTCAATTCAAGGAAACACAAATTTCACCGGAAAGCGGGTCCAATTTCTCTATCTTTGCACTGAAAATTAATTTGTTGCGCTTGATATTTCAAAAGCAGGGAAAGTAGGCTTGTGTTTGAAATATACGTATATGCTGTCTTTAACTGTTTAATTCTGCAATTAAATAAATAACTACTGGTGTCCCTGAAGCTTCTGTTTGCCTCCGACCTATCATTCTTACATGATCTCTCGCCTGTCCTTTATAAATACACTACAAATTGAAGTGACTAGTCTAGTCTAGGTTTCCTCAATCCAACTGCACAAGAATACTTCTCACCTCCTGATCCGTTCCGATCCAATGTGGTTTCATCCGTCAAACTCTTGTGTCTACAGATTCCTTATCTGCTCTCGCATAGAGGTATTCTTTTTATACACGCCTCGGACAGAAAATTCTTAAGATGATACGATAATCTATTTACGAAGGACTGTAGTGCAGCTTTCGAATGACAGTGGGAGTTACTACACTCAAATAGCAATACTCACTCTACATTGAAGCGAACAGTAGTAGCTTAGATTTCGTAATAATTTTTGACAGTATAAAGAGCGCAGTTTTTGCTTTCCTGAATCTCGATTCCATCTAATAATAACCCAACGACAAAATAACCCCATTTTTTGGGAGTCAACTGGGGAGCGTTTCAGTTTTCTCACGCGAGATGTTATGTCTTATGTTCTTTTAAGACAGTTGCTCATAACGCTCGCTCCAATTCGTTTACGTTTTTTTTTTTTTTATTATTATTTATGCACAGGATAAATTTCACTCAACTATTAATGAACAAAAAAAAGGGCCGTTAAAAAATTGTGTATGTGGACCAAAAGATGTGAAGGATAAAAGAGTTTGTGTTATGTTGAAACTAACAAATTAAAAATACCATACTTTACTGTATCATTCATTTGTTTGTACTTAAAAGAAACGCAAATGCAATTTCACTTAGGACTCGCATTTTTAAATTTCTTTACCATTTAGAAAGTATGCTATGGATGAAACCTGGAGGTGTATATATAGGTATAGGAGAAATGAGAATATTTTACTTACTCCTGCTTTGGATTTTGCTGCGCACTCCCCAGGGAAAACCTTAGCATCCAAAATTTTCATTAATGGCGAAAATGCGGAGGTCTGGCGATGTTGTTGGCAAACACATTTTAGAGCTTGGCAGGATTGTATTCAAGTTAAACACTGCCGCTTTTTAGCTTCAATTGCTACGATGATCTCAACCTCATTGGCGAACTTAATCTGAGTTCAGGTGTTTGAAGCATCGTAACTTTGGAGATAATAGTGGATGGAGATATCATTCATTATTAGGTCCAAGACAGACCTTTCTCCTTATCTATTCTTCACCCGGAAATAGCAAACAACTATCAAGACACTCCCTGCGTGTTAAACAACTGTTAACACTACTGCTTCGATCTATTTTCTAATTCCAGCATTTTCGGTTTATCACGACAGAGACTTCCCTCATTTATATACGAATTGCATATGTTAATTTTGAAATATTGTAGTTTGTAACGTAGAAAAATAATAAAGATACATCATATAAAGAATATAAAAAATCAGTAGAAAAAACCCAGTCGATTAGACCATGTCCGTCCATCAATCCGTCTATCCGTCCATCGGTCTGTTCCGTCCGTCTGTCCGTCTATCCGCCCGTACGTAAGCAGTTTTTTAAACTTTACATTTTAAAAATAAAATTTTAAATATGTATGTATAAGCTTTAAAGATTTCGAAGCAGTATAAGTGTAAACATTTTTGGAATCCGTTCAGACACGCCCACTTTCAAAAAAGATCCTTTTCTTTAAAAAACCGTATTTTGCATTCGCAAAGCTATTTACGGCAGTCATTAAGTCTTATTGCTACTGTCTCAACAGAATCCGTGAACTTCGGTTTCAAATGGTGACAACCATGCCCTCCATGGAAAAAATTTTTCCGATAAAATCTCTTACAAATCGAGAAAATATCCTCTGAATATGAAGATGTCTTTGCATTTGGATTACAAAATTCACAAAAATGGTGAATATTATATCATATAATAGATTTCGTATGGATTGCAATATTTAAATTATACTGTATTACTTAAGTCTAAGCTTGCTTTTAGCGTCTGCATGCTATTTACTAAAAATAATCTCTGCTCCGGATAGAAGTAAATTTTCTACAGTGCTCCAGTGGTTTTGTATACTAGTATATGGTATATTTTTGCAAACCGTTAACATTTCTCCGTTTTCATCATTTTGGGTTGTTTTGAAATTTAAGATGAGTTCAGATATTGAATCGCTTAAGCTATAAAATCTAGAAAAAATTCTTATAATAACCGGGGCCAAGCCGACCCCGGATGCAATGTGTGCAACTCACATAGGCGTATATGAAATATTTCGAAGTGAACCCTGTCCTCAACGGCCGCCAATATTGTTTCAGGTGAAAAAGGACCTAATTTAATAACCTGCCTGAAAAAACTTAAATCACTAAGTTTGTTACTATGGTTGTCATAAACATATTGAGTTTAAACTAAAAGGTTACGCTAAGATTAATTTGCGGAATGCCGTAAAAATATGTATACTTATCCATTACTGCTCAAAAGAATTGTATGCATATAATGTAGTTTAGTTGGTCGTACCTGAAATGAAAGAATATAAATAATTATTTAGAATTATGATTTATGCAGAAATAAAAAAAAACTTTAAAATCGACAGTTTAAAAAAAAAAAAAAAAACTATTAGGAGAGATCTTTTAAAGACAACAAAACAAATCTTTCTCTTAACAACTATGTCATGCATACAAATTATTCACTTATGTAAGTGTCATGATACCAAGAAGTTGGCATCTGGTTCCATAACAGGGAATAAAGTTCTAGTACCATGAAATATTGCAGATAGTAATAAGACAGAATCGACTTTATTTCCATCAACCAGCATTCGTTTGCTTCCTCGGCTTTAATTTCAATATTAGATTCGTAATACATAATGTTGATCGATTTGGAATAAGACGACTTACTAAATGGGAAAGCGGCATGCTAGCCGGCTAGAGCGAATATGTGCATTAGAATAAGAGTTCTCATTATTTTGCATAACCTTCTTCTTCATCACCAATTCGAACACAGCAATTTGATTGTCACCTAAAATTCTAACGCAGTTTTCAAAAACATATTTTGTAAAACAACGCAAGATCTTTTCAATCCTCTCAGGGTAAATCACTCAATTTGCTGCAGATAATATATCTTTTGATCTTTGTAGCGCAAAAATAAAAGACAAAAGTATATGAGGGCCTATGAAATCTCTAAATACTGTTTTTTTTTTTTTATAAAATGTACAACAGATTTGAAGATAAGATTTTATAAGGAAAATTAAGCTTAAAGTCCAAGATCTAACTGTTTTTAAAGGAATGATTGCGAAATATAAAGCTATTTTTTCCTCTAAAAAGAGATCTTTTTAAATTGTTTAAATATTTTAATTTAAATAAACTATCTAGCTTCGATTGAATTTTTAAGTAATCCTTGGTACTTGCTAATTTTCAAACAATTTGAAGTCATTCGCATATAGTCAATACAGACTAGATTTGACACTATGGATTATATTCGATCAAAAAATATAATGAATATAGGTGACGGGTATACACTTTGGAAAACATCTGATGTGCACCGTTAGTTTAAAGTTGAACCATTTGAATTAACGACAATATTTTTAACCATATGATTTAATACTCTAGTGATCTTATCTAAGGCAAATCAGTTTTGGGTCTTGTATACATATATCTGAAGATACAGTATATTTTTAATGTCCCGCAATGAAGAAACTAAGAGGACCAGTTGTGGATTCAAAACGATGTATGTCTGTCTGTCTGTCTTAGTGCATAAAATCCTGAGGAGGTTACGCAAAAACTATACGAAATCTTCTGAGACTCAATGTTTCATTTAATTTCGATTACTTTTAGATAAACGCATCTGCACAGCCGACTTAATTTAAAATTTAGTTAAGAGGTCCTTCAATTAGATGTGCGAGAAAGATGATTCGAAGATTTTTGAAGCCTCGTGCCATTTCTTCCCCTCATTTCTTCTAATTTTTATGATTTTCAGATGGAACTGCTATCATTCCAGTTTTAGTCTACAAACCAAATTTCATTAAAGTTCGTTTGGAAGTTCTTGAATTAGGAGGCTGACATAGATGACTTAAAGATTTTTTGAAGCCCTGACCTTCCTCATGTTGCCCGCACTCCATTCGTTCTTTAAAAAAAATTAACTTACACATCAGACCAGATATAATATACAAACCAAATTTCATCAAAATTAGTTCTGCAGTTATTTAGCAGGATATGTGAAAACAAACAAGAACAAACTTTTTTTTCGACACTACTAAATTTGGTATCGACACTAACCATATCAATACTAATATCAGTTCCAGGACATCATTATCCTTTTTTTATAGCTTTTTATTAATTTCAATTCATTTTCATACTTAAATTCTAAACAAAAACGCTTAAAACTAGCTTAACTAACTTAATTATTAGCCAAACTTAATCCTTAACTATTTCTTTCGACATACTACTTTACGTAGAGAACAAATTAAGACTAAAAAAATTTGTATTTATTTTTTTTTAAAAAGACTTAGTAACAGTATTTTTTTTTTTTTCATCGTATAATGCTACCTTAAAATAAATCTTGACCTAACTTAACTACATGCATAATCAAATATGTACTTTTTTTTGTGATTTTTATAATTTTTCGTTTTTTTTTTTAGCCAAGTGCTGTGCTTTTCTTTTTTTGTGTTTTGTGCTATTGTTTTTATTTTTTTTTTTTTTTCATAACTATACATCCATTTCCATCATCATACATCATTATCCTATCGAACCTCGAATGTGAACCTTTTCTTAATTTTAACCAATAATTCTAAATAAAATTCTAACGCTCTTCTAGATCTTTTCTTTTTTAGTACTTTACTCTCAAATAAACAAAAAAACAAAATTTTTTAGTAAGGAAATGGTTACAAAAAATGCACCACTCTCTCATCACATCACAACTATCATAACTATTTATTCTTTTTATCTAGGTTCAGAATTCAGAGCAAGGCTTTTGCATTTTGGTTCAAGCTTCTCAATTTTGAAGGCACCGCACCACCAATGCACAAGAGAAGAAGAAATTGAAAGCAAGCCATGGTTCTTTCAGAAAAACTGAGCATGAACTACGAGTATATCGGCATTTACAAAGTAGATTGCATTATTTGTAGTCTTTCCCAGCTTATTTAAAATTGCCAAATTCTTAACCATGGTAGCAAAGTAAGAGTCACTGTACGTGGGGACAAAATTATACTTCCTCGCGTGCTTGCAGTAAAAAAAAAAATTGTGCATTACTTTATTATTTATAAATTGTTCATAAAATAAATACATACCTATGTATTCTACATACAATACCTATGTATTCTACATACAATACCTATGTATTCTACATACAATACCTATGTATAATACATACCTACGTATTGACACTTTCCTTTCGATACGATATAGGTATCGATACTTTCCATTCGATACTTCTGAAACTCAATTATCGATACTTTTTCAGTATCGCATATCCCTAATCATAGGTTTCCGTTAATCTTCTAACTTATCTTTAATAAACTGGTCTTTGCCTTTTGAAATTTTTAAATAAAATGCAATGATATCTTTCTATTCAAAGTATATACGTATACGTATATACGAGTATATCTTCGTAATTTTTAAAAAAAATATTAGAAAAACTGTTATTATCACCATTTGCTGATGAAGTCTTCAAAATAAGACACCCATTACCGGATATAGGTATGAGAAAACCAAATTAGGCTTTTTGAAGGCAATGCTCCCAAAAAATAGGTTTTACTAATTATTATTTACCTATGACATATACGTACATACTGTTAGGGGCTATGGTTATTAATTTTCTGTAATACGAATTATGTATCAAAATTGATATACCCCAGCATATGGAATATGTTATAAAAACGTGACTGTATGCAAAAGTGTGGAGAACTCAAACAAAATATAACTCATCAAACAAAAAATGTAACGACTTGATTTGTTTACCAAATACCGAAACATTCTTTCCGATAACTGACTCACAATGCGCCTCTCTCATGAGCCAAACATTCTGATAACAGCGGTAACCCCTATCTTCTTACATCTAAACTGATGTTTAGTTTTATAGAATAGTCAAACCACATTTATGTAAGTGAACCCTCCAACGTAGCAAATAAATAATACATTTGGAATTATGATGCAATAAATTTTTGTTGAAAATATTTATCATTCGCCGTACGATTATATGTATTGTTGAATACTATTTGTTAATGATTAAATAAAACTATTCGCACCAAGTACAGTTAGTTGACACAAACATTGAAAAAAGTAGGAAAAATACATTTGATGTATTTCCTACAGAAACATGACTAATACACGTTTGCTATACGTACACGCTCTGTGATATAAAATTTATGAAGCAAAAAGGCTTTCTCGTGATGGGAAATATGACTGCTTGTGTACACATTTTTCTCTAATATATGCCAACCAAATTAAGTAAATATATTTAAGACATTAGAGGTATTTAGACTATGTAAATAGGATTCTTTCTAACTCTGCATTTAAACGTTTCTTTTTATTTGCACCATGAGGCAAATATTTTGGAAAAATTTAGCGTCTAGAGATTTTGATCAATTCTGGTACGTATACAATAAGTATACAGGAACTCGATAGTGACCGATTTTGATTTTTTCGAAAACTGTTCTAACAATTGTGTTCAATTCATGCATACATACAAGTGAATTATCTCTATTTTCATAACTTACGTCACTTCGTGTTCCAACACATTCCAAGGACCATATCAAGTGGACATTAAAATTAGTTAGTGACACAGTTTTCTTTTTTGTGCAATTCCCGAAAAAATATACCAAGATTATACAATAAAAACAACAATTCACCACATATAAAGATTTTTCACATAATCAGACAATGGGAGCATCCGCAATTAGAAGTTTTGATTTTGATAATATATATAGCTAATAAGTCTGCTTTTATTATTATTATTTTTTTTTTTTTTTTTTGTACTTTCATTTTCATCAATACAGGGTGACCATGGTGTAGTGGTAACATCATCGCTTGTAACGCTGCAGGTTCACGGTTTGAATCCTGAAAACAATAATCATCTATTTATTTCGCATGAAATAAATAAAAAAAGGCGATCAATTACGAAAGCTTATGTCAACTCTACTGCGAAGGCATAACACTGGCAGTAGGGTGGTCATATGGCTAAAATGCAACTTGATCGTGATGATGGCATCAGGAGGACGGAAAAAAATACTGTGAATCATAAGCAACGACAATAACAGCAAAAAAAAATTCTCCCCAGTTATCTTAAGGGTGGCCGTGGTGTAGTGGAAATAAATAAAAAAGTCGATCAATTGCGAAAGCTAAGTCAACTCTACTGCGAAGGCATAGCACTGGCAGTAGAGCTGTCTTATGGCTGAAAATGCAACTTGATCGTGATGATGACATCAGGAGAACGGACAAAAATACTGTGAATCATGAGAAACGACAAAAACAAAACAAACAAGCTCCCCAGTTATCTGAACGCTACCCTTGGAGTTTACAGAAACTTAATACCATCTAAGTTTCAAACCACTACACTAAAAATCTCTCTCTCTCTCCTTCACAAACGCCCGTGTCCTGTAATAGTATAAGAGTATTCATATCCTCTTTGACGCGCGCAAATTATAAAAAAAAATAAAAAATCTGGACGCCACCCTTGGAGTTCACTGAAACTTAATACAACCTGAGTTTAAAACCAACTACACCAATCTGTTTTTCTCTCCCTCTCTCCCCTTTCCACAAAAACACCCGTGTCCTAAAAATTAGTATAAGGGTATTCATATCCCCAGAATACTCCTTTTTTTACCATCTGTTTGTGTTGCATATGAAAAATTAAGGCAATTTTTTACGTCAACTGAAGATTGGTATCTTAAATAATTTATTTAGTTTATTCCGATTCAAATTAAATCTTTTGTAATTTATTTGGTGAAAAAATGGACAGAGCAAAACCCTAAGTAACGTTCACTTAGTGAACAATGGTTATTTGGACGAGCAATCGCAAAAAAAAAATACGCGGGAGGAGCTTTAACGTTGTTTGTAGTTTTTTAAGGAATAAAAGTTCGTATGGAAAAAATATGTCGGAGAGTAATTATACTGGCAGCTTATAATTCAAGCGACTGAGTTGCAAAGATTAGGCAAAAAAACTGGGATAATTGCCAGCCAGCCAACAGTTAGGCGTATAATAAACAGCACTGACCATTTAAAAAGAGTTAAGCTCCAAAAAACACCTTTAAGTGAACAGCCAAAGATCATATGGGTTGGCTGAAAGAGTGGAGGAACGTGGTTTTCTCTGACGAAGAAAAGTTTAATTTTGAAGAACCTGATGGTTGCAATTATTACTTTAATGACTAGAGGAAAAATGAACGATGGTCCATCACCACAGCCGAGAAGGAGGTGTAATGGTTTAGGGTGCTGTATCTTATTACGGAACCATTGCGCTTGAGTTTCAGTTGTCCGAAATGACCGCAATATCTTATAAGACAATATTGAAAAGAGTACTTCCTAAATTTTCAAATAAAATTGGAACCTTACAATGGACCTGGAAGCATGATAACGTCCCAATTCACATCGCGCGAGCCGTGAAAATATAGATAGGTGAGCAGAATATGGAATGGCGACGTACTCGCCGGACATAACATAATGGAAAACGTCTGTTGACGCAAAAAAAAAATGCGTTAATTTTTCATATGCAACACAAACATATGGTAAAATATTACAGGAAATAACTGTTAAATAATTTTGTCATAAAATTCGCAACAGCAAATCATTCTCTCAAATAAAAAAAAAAATACTCGTAAAATTATGAGATATTAGCCCTAATTGCTCTTAAAGAAACGTACCTATTCAGTTGAAGCGCAGTGTACATATGTACCTTGGCATTATGTCTCTTTTATAGAAAACTTACTACAAGATTTGCTTTTTTTTTTTTTTTAATGAATACTTCTATTGCTCTCTTTTTACGACAATTGAAATTAAAATAAGAACAATTAGGTAATAATAAATTTAAAAATTGATTAGCTCATCAAAGGGTACAATATTTCAAACATTCATTGAAAAATGAGTTTTACTCATAGCTCTTAAAAATATGTCAATTTCTTTTTGCTATACCTGCTGAAATGCCAACGTTGAAAGAATATTTTCTTTAATGGGAAAGATGAAAAAAATAAAATGAAAATTTCAATGATCGCTTTTAACAATAAACTATAATTTCGACACATAAAATGTTCCGAGTTTTTTTTTGGGTATCTAAAAACCCAAGGTCTTAATACTCGTAAAACAGAAAGTAAGAAAATAAAAAAAATTATTTAAATGATGAAACTTAAAATGAATAATTAGAAATAAAGTGCACGACTTATATGGTAAAATTTGGTACACCATAATCTTGTATATGCCAATTATTCTTCAAATATTGATTTCCAACAAAATAGCCGTGAAATAGAAAATTTTCAAAAACCGACTAAGAAGTATAGTACGCATTTTTGGCAAAAAACCCGTTACGTCAAATATGTTCTCTGTGAATTAATTTCTTTTCTTTTTTTGTATCCTTATACATAAAACTTAAAAAAACTACCTTAAAATAAAACTTAACTAACTTGTTCTACCTTACTCTATCTTAACCTACCTTAATCTAACTACGTAATTATATACGTACTTTTTTTTTTGTTTTTTATTTATTTATCCAAGTGCTGCGGATTTTTATTTATTTTTTTTTTTTTTTTTTTTGTTATCCAAGTGCTGCGGACTTTTTTTTTTTTTTGCTACCCTAAACTATGTAAGTCGGAAAATAAAATAACAGCCGGATTATGAGCGAACGACGAAGAAGTTGCCTCTCTTTCGGCTAGCCACCAGATGTCCCTACTGACGTCGAACGTCCTCTATATCGTGACTCGATACCGCCCTACTAAACCCAAGACGCTCAACACTGCTGTTTGCAATGTCTCTATCATAGTTGAGTTGCCTATCCACAACTGTCCGACCAACATGGAAGATTAGCGGCACCGCCAATCTGTCCTGGATCAGACCTTTCTCATCAAGGCAGAGGAACGCCTCTGGGGGAACAAAGCCGTTAAGGCACACTCTCTCGTAGTACCCGTAATTAGAATAATAAGCCCAGGAGATCAGGTTGTTCATCGAGCTCATTGCTCTTGCAGCGTACCTTCGAATCAGCTTCATAACGAAATTATCCGCTCTTATTAGGTTAGCCCTGTTGTATATAGAATTTTATGCACTGGGACTCTGGTGTTCTGTATAAATGAAGGCAAGCCCTCTCAAACACCCGAATCTTTTCCAACAAGCTTGCTCCCACGTTGAACCATGACCGAATGAGGGCGGTGTAGCAGATTATTATAGATATTGACTACACTTCAGGCAAGTGCGTGTCTGTGCGGTCCCACGATTGAGAACTCTTCTTCAACTTCCAGTCACCGCAATATCGCTGCATCTTATCGAAGTCACGTTGCAAGAGCAGTGTATTGACCTCGATTTTTGGTCCTGGTAATCCTATGGGATCACTCGTGTAAATGTTGAAAAGGATCGGCGAATTCACCGCACCTTGCTGCAGACCGCTTTTGATTTAAAATGTTCCAGCAGAAGTCACATTGCCATTTTTGACAATGAAATGTCTCATCAGTAGACATGTTATAAAGTATGTACAGCAGTGGTTTGCTTATGCCCAACCTGTTCAGCTCAGGCAGGCACTCGTGCACTGTTTCTTGCTTTTGTTCTATTTTGGGATCGTTATTACGGCACTGAGTCCGCAATGGTCACTGTCATACACAAATGTATGTCAGCGTCAGTTACAATCGTACGTCGAACAGCATAAGATCCAGATAGGAGCCGCTTTTAGGAAACGACGGACTATCTGTAGCTTTCAAATAGAGTTTATACTTGACACTGTGCCGACCCCACCAATTGAATAGTAGGTACCCTCTAGGATTAGGTGTGTTATTTCCCCATTCTCAATGTTTGGCGTTTAGATCTCCGGCCATGAGGAAATAATTCTTCTCCGACTCCAGCCTTAGGCTTCGAAAAATTGTCTTGAGCTCTGAAATAAATAAAGTAGATTGAGTAGCTTCAGGTGCATAGAGTGCGACCAAGTATATCCTCTTTCCACTATGGAGAGGGATGCATACGATACACGCTTCCAGCCCCTGGAACCCTCGCCTTCATCGCTGCACATTACTTTAAATTGCGTATGAAGATCGCAACACCTCCTCTTTGTGTGGAGCTGGGTCAGTCTCTTCTGACAATAGTGCATTTGCAAAATATTCAAAATATTTAAACGCAATAGATCACCTGAAACCGAGGACAATTGTCTGTCCTCGGATAATACATAAATATCGTCTGACAAAGAATAAAGCGAATAGTACACGTAAAAAGGACTCTAGTATTAATTACTGGAGTCCATTACAATGTCTTCCTGATCGTAACAACAACGACGATATGGACTTAATAGTTCCGGTTAGTGAAAAAAAGTAAAAAAGTACCAATCAAACTCTTCCAAAAATCAAGTGATTATCTCCACAGCTTTATTAAATCATTAAATATTACTGATTACTATATAAAAAGAATATCCATTGGGATCAAAATTATTATTTATTTATTATATCTATGAATCTCTTGCTAACTCAGTGTTTGACAAGCTAAAATCTGAGAACTGTCAGCTCTTCTCACATGATCTCCGCCGTGAGAAAGCTTTTAAAGTGGTTCTCTATGGTATAGGCGAAATGGACGCAAATGTATTAAAAACTCAACTCATTAAATTGGTTTCAACATTAAAAAGATAACGAAAACATACGAACGATATAAGTAGTGATGTTTTCTATTTAATTTCGTTAGAAAATAGTTCAATCATTCGATTTATAAAAACATTGAGGGTGGCCGTGGTGTTGTGGTAACATCATCGCTTGTCACGCGGTTGGTTCACGGTTCGAATCCTGATGTCAAGAATCATCTATTTATTTCGCATGAAATAAATAAAAAAGTCGATCATTTACGAAAGCTAAGTCAACTCTACTGTGAAGGCATAACACTGGCAGTGAATGGTCATATGGCTGAAAATGTAACTTTATCGTGATGATGACATCAGGAGGACGTACAAAATACTGTGTATATGTGTAACGACAAAAGTATAACAAACAAGCTCCCCAGTTATCTGGACGCTACCCTTCAAGGCATATAGAATACATGGTATGACATTGTGCACGCGGTTATCCCATCTCTCTCTCGCATGATAAGTCACGTGACGGCAATTTGTTTGATTTCACCTGTGTTTTGTAGATTGTTTTGTTGACTTTGTGCGCGGAATTAAATTTGTTTGTTTATAAAGATGGTTCGATATGCGATTTTCGGTTGTAATAGCAACAGAACAAACAAAGATGCGCATAGGAAAACATAAGTGTCTACTTCCATTCCAGAAAAGGATATTGAGCAACATTAGTGCCTTAAAAATAATGTTCGACGATTTGAAGCTGCTGTATAACATCACTTATTTGTTAACATATCGCCTGAATCAGGGCCCCCTAGAAATGTTTTTTTTTTTTTTGACCTTATGACCATACAACGGTCCTACAATTTAAATACCGCCTAAAAAGTTATCTATTTGGTCGTAATGAGTGCATAATATCCCAATCTGCTAACATCGAGTCAGATTATTGCGAAGAGAAAAAAAAAAGGATTTGGATGACACGATAATCACCGCTGCTCCTGATGTGGATGATGAAGCGGAACAGGAAACATTAATAGAGTCTGAAGAAAACTCTCAGGATTCGGCCCGATCGAAGAAATGAGTGACCTTAAATACGATGCGCTCGAACACGTAGCCGGTTACATAATATATCGATTGAAATCCAAAATCCAGAATATGTTGCAAAAATATTCTGAAAGTCGACCAGCAAGTTCATTTTCTTGGACCAATCAGCTGTCTGAAGGAGGGCTTCGGAAACCGAATGATGAGTTTGTTCAAAGTCTGAAACACCTAGAAGAAGTGTTCAATGGAATGAATGGCACAACACTTAAAACTGGTCAAAATTTCATTCAACAGTTAATGACGAAGTCGGAAAGTAGTACTTTAGAGGACGAGATAAAAAAAAACTGTTCTTTCGGTGTAAAATGTTTTTTAAAATTAAGATATTGAATGCAGAATCGCATTTAAATGTTGATTAAAAAAAAGAAAACTTAGTAAAACAATCAATTAAAAACTCTGCAGTTTTTACTTTCCCTTACGTGGAATTACATTCAAAGCAAATATTTAACAGCACATATGTAGATATGTACATATGTATATAAGACAAAAATGTATTTTGAATTTTTGTTTTGACTGGGCAACTAATAAATTTATCAAATATCACACGCTTACGTAGCGCAAGTATAATTTTGGAAACAAGTTTCCTTTGAATTTATTCGACTGACAAGTGATAGCAAAATGTTTTTGTCTACAAGTGACGTAGATGCGCAGAACGAACAAAAAATTCAACTCGGAATGTCATACCATGTATTTTATATACCTTGGCTACCTTTGGAGTTTACAGAAACTTAATACCATCTAAGTTTTAAACCACTACACTACACTAAATCTTTCTTTCTCTATCTCCTTCACAAACGCCCGTGTCCTGTAATAGTATAAGAGTATTCATATCCTCTTTAAAATTATTAAAAAAAAAAAAAAAAACATTCACAGGTGCACTGGAGTATTCAAAGAACTGTCAAACTGCCAAATGTTCAGTCACGGCGAGCGTAATTGCCACGTAAAATCGTATTCTGCCATTTGTGCTAGTCAAACACATGATGCGTGTACTGCAACGGCTGTCATTTACTGACCGGACCTGTGTCAAAAGAATTACGTATTCTGAGATGAAAGAAAAATCTTTAAAACAAAAACCAAAAGATCTTTACAACAGCACACCGCAGACTCCTGCTCGTGCTAACACAAATGCTACACATACGCAGTAACATATTTCGTTAACTTCTAGGAAAGGAATATCTCCGATTTTACTTTGTTGGCGTAGCCGCAGCGCTGTGGATAAGAGAGCAGTACTTATGCTAGCATTAGCTTTCATCCTCACCCTCAAGTATAAGCGGAAGCGCGTTATGTGTTGCAGAAGGCGAACTACAATGAGAGCAGCTCTTCCAACAATGCTGCCAGCAACATTCCTGGAAACATTCCGAGCAATATTTCCAATCAACATTCAACTCTGTTCACAATCGAGGAATTTAACTCCTTAGCAATGGAAATAATTACAAGTTTATCCACAAGTAAAATCTAAAATAGAACAATTTCAAGTTATTGCACATTTAGCAACTAAGTTTTTGTATACTAATGATAAGTAATATGATAGATAGATATATTAATATTGAAAACTCTTCGCATTAAACAGTAATTGATTAATTGGAGCAGATCTCAATTCCAGACGTAGAAATTGAGTTGTGTTATTGTTGATCTTCTTATTATGTTGAAAATCTCTGTTTAGTTTCCTCCTAGTCCAACTTATTTCCCAGCGTTCTGGTGGCAGTCCCTCCGTCCTTGACTTATTTATTACAAATGTGCCTCATTACATAACAAATCCAATGTCTTTAAATGATCTTAGTTCTGATCATAATCCAGTTTTCTGTCGTCTTCTATGGTCACAGGAAATAAAAGTGCAATATATTCAAGATCTAAAAAATGCAACCTGAACAAAACTTCAAAATATTCCCTGAGTATCGACGGCATTTTAACAAAGGTAGGCGTTGACTGCATTGTAAATGACTTCTCAGAATACGTTTAAAGTTCGGCCGATGCAAGTATTTCAAAAGTTCCGATAAAGAACTACTCTTTAGAGCAACCTTCCCATCTATTGCTTTTAATTAAACTGAGAAATATTTGTAAACGATATTGGCAAATGCATTACATGAATAAACAAATAAGCCAATAAATTTTGGAGCACCGTAATAAAGAGTGGAACAAAAAACACAATATTAAGGAGAAAGACGGAAAACCTTTCTGGAACATAATTAAACTGGTAAAAACATAAAAACAGACAGTTACTTTTCTAAAAAACTTATCTGGCACATATTTTACCGATGTCGAAAAAGCCAATGATCTTGCCGTAAATTTTTCCGATAGCCATATTGCTGCACAAAATTTAGGTATGGGACAACTTTGTAACGTGCCATATAAAAAAATTGCAAGTGTTACAGAACAAACTCTTAAAAATGATGTTAAATTTACCTTATCGCCACTCTACTCTTGACATTAGCGAAAGAGCGAATGTTGAATTGATAGCTAATAGAATCCTTAAACTTGACAACACCTTTAAAACAAGATCAGTATCAAGATTAATTCGTTTGCTGATAATCCACTTGTAAACGAAGTAAATACTTAAGACTGTTAAAATGTAAATGCACTTACTCGTTTAT
This sequence comes from Pocota personata, assembly GCA_963082735.1. Classification (NCBI taxonomy): domain Eukaryota; kingdom Metazoa; phylum Arthropoda; class Insecta; order Diptera; family Syrphidae; genus Pocota; species Pocota personata. The sequence goes on from OY720429.1 coordinate 74,859,379, forward strand.
GCTAATTTATTGATGTATTTAATGTTAAATCCTTTATAATTATTGTTATTTATTTATTGACACATTTATGTATACATATCTATGTTTATTATTACATTTGTATATTATTTTTAATTTATTTACTTTTCCTAGTTTCTTAAGCACTTAAGCACATTTTTATTAATTATTTATTTATTTATTATTAATTCATTTATTATTCATTGATTTATTGAATTATTTATTTATTTATTTATTATTTATTTACTAGTTTATTATTTATTTATTTATTTATTTTTTATTTATTTACTCATATATATTTATTTGTCTATGCTTGACCATGTACATACACACGTTTTTATTTAACTATTTATTTATGATATATACATATATATATATATTTTTTTTTTTCATTTATATTGAAGATTTTTGTCATATTTTCCTTATATAATAGAAATACGAATAATGTTTCAGTAGAAAGATAAAAATCGAAATTATCAAATCTCTGTAAAATGTGCGGTAACAAAAATTCTGCAAAAAAATTTGTATACAGAATAAAAATATCTATCTATCTATCATATTTTACTTCTTCCTAATACTCTAAGAGTTAATTACGGAACAATCTTCATTAATTAAGGATAGAATCATTTAAACTGCTTCAAATTTGGAAAAGATACTGATCAAATAAACAAATGGCATCAAAATAAATTTAACATTGTTTTACGTGAAATGCTGTCTTTTTTGTCTTTCCTTGCTACATATTTTAGATCCTCTTTTTGTTCTCTTTTCATTTTTCCTTAAAAGAATGGTATAAAACGGGGCACTAATGAATTCACCACTATGCATCTGTCCACTATGACACACGCTTGTAACTTTGGAACAGTTAGACCTCGAAAACTGAAACTTTGAACTTTTTGAAAAAAAAAAAATATATTTTGTGGGGGGGCTTTGGTCATAATGCAGCCCCAGGGAAAACAATATTCCACCCACTCGAATATTTAAAAAAAATAGTTTTTTTATTTGATACCTATACCTAATTAGTTTGAAGAAACAAACTCAAAAACCAAGGCAAAAGCGATAGTCCGATTCGAAATTGACCAAGATTTTTGGATTCTAGAGTTATATTTTTAAATCGCCGGTATGGTAACCCTACAATATGCATATATCACATATATTCATTTCATCAGTGATTTCATATTTCGTCTTCGAATTACGTCGTTTAGATATAAAAATGTATTTTTTTAGAACGTAGTTCGGAGTATTACTGTATACCTATACATTACCAGTAACCTTTTTTTGTTAATTTCGCAATAAAATCTGTGAAATAATTTCGAGACTATAGTTGAAGCTTTGTCGTATATACTAGCATCATAAATATTATTAACCTATAGAGTTATGACAGCTGTAGTGGAAATTCAAATATTTCATTGTGTTATTCACTACGTCAATTATCTGAACCCACAAAACGGTATTGAACAGATAAAACATTATTATTATTATTATTATGCAACTTGATCGTGATGATGACATCAGGAGGATGGAAAGAAATACAGAGAATCATAAGCAACGACAATAATAGCGAAAAACAAAACAAAATACTCCCCAGTTATCTGGACAGCCACCCTTGGAGTTTACAGAAACTTAATACCACCTGAGTTTCAAACCACACCACTCTGTCTTTCTCTCTGTCTCTTCCTTTCCACAAAAACGCACGTGTTCTAGAAATTAGTATAAGGGTATTCATATCCCCTTTAACACATGCAAATTATAAAAAAAAAAAAAAAAAAAATATTATTTTTATTTTCAAGTCTTTCATTCCCCACTACGCAGCTGCCGTACAACAAACGAAATAAATTGTTCTATGAGCTACGTTTGTTTTTTATTGCCAGCTACAGTGCTTGTTTTACCCATTCAGCCACCAAACGAATCAGTTTCCCAGATAAATTATTATGCTCGGAAATCAAAATAAAACTCTATGAGCACAAAGTTAGCGCAATAGTATCTCAATACATATTTACAGTACAGCAAATGGCAATGAAAGAGAAAAAGCAAAGTAATAAGAGAAGCCACCAACTACAATACTAATGAACTCCAACCAACAAGGTCATAAGATGGCTTGAATAGTTGAAATGAGTACTACATAAATATCTCTGTTGAATACCGCGAAAAGAATGCAAAATTCAATTTTGTAATTAATAGTAATAAATAATAAAATTTATTAAAAAGTCAAGAAATTAAGAACCAACAAATTGTATGTAGATATTCGGATGTATACAACGAATTGATGAAAAACTACATAAAATATAGTCTTAAATAAAAGTCGACGCTAGTAGACAGGAAGATTAGAAATGACTGTGTTACAAAATTCTGTATTTCAATTGACTGTATTGCATTTACCAGTAAAGTAAAACTACTCTCTATAAGGGACAATCCTTTCAAGCAGCAATTCTGCCAAAACCATAGGAAACACCACCTCATATATGTATTAGAGCCTTTCTATTGCGGACCCTCTCCTAAACGGACGCGGACACGAGTTTATAAAACCTTTCTATTGCGGAAATCTAAATTTGTCTGATTCGGGTGGCCACTAAGACGAATAGATTTTAATCATGAATAGATTTTATTTTGGATAATTCAAGGAGTGCGACCATTTCAACGCTACACGAGCGCAGCGGTTGGAAGTTTAAAGGCTTAACTCAGCCTCTTTCTTTGACAGAAATATTATTAATCATCACAGCAACATTATCTGTTAGGAAACATTTTTTTGTAACATGCTCCTCCACAAAGTACACCCCTATATGCATTATAGAGAAGTCCCATTGTATTTGAGTTTGGTGTATTTTAGAAGACCGTTTAAAACTTATGGTCTCATATCCTGTTTTAGTAATTGATATTTGGGTGGCTACGAGTACGTAACTCGAAAATTATAAATAAAGGGATCTCTTGAAAGTGATTCATCTTAATAATGTATGGCTAAATTTATTGTTATTTTTTTTGTTTTGGTTGTATAAATTTGAAGTAAAGGATGACCAGATAGCAATGATAGTTTTTCCAATTGTTATGTTTCAGCAGCTGTTAAAGTTACCAATGACATCCAGATGTCAGAATATTCAGTAAGGTTTGCCATTTCATCATGGGGAAATTATTAAAAATTATTATCGAAATTCACGTTGCGTATTTACAACTGAGCCGGAATTTCGATAATAATTTTTAATAATTTCCCCAATTTCGTGAGGTCGGTCGTCATCATCGCTTCTGTGCGCAGGCAATTCGTCGCACAGTGGAAAAGTTTGAGCATGAGTACACTCTTTTGGACCTTAAACCACCAACCAGACAGAGATCGGTGCGAAGTGAAAAAAATATAGCCGCCGTAGAGGCCAGTATCGAAGAAGAAATGTCGATTCGGCGCCGATCAGCTGAATTGAGCATCGCCAGAGAGTCAACCAGGCTTATTTTGCGGTTGGATTTAGGCCTACATCCGTATAAGATTGAGCTGATGCAAGATAAGGAAGGAGACACCGTTACCGTCAATGGTCCTCGGTATAGAGCGATGTTAACCGACTTTCTGTGGAAAAAGCTCGACAACATTGATATATCCGAGCTGTGGTTCCAACAAGACGGCGCACAGTGGCATCAATTCACAGGTGCAATGAAATGATTTTTAAAATACACAATTGTTAACAAATGTCCCAGTAGACAAAAATAAAACACATACGCAGTTTTAAAAATTCATAATTTTTAAAATATTGATAATATTAGAAAAAATGCGAATCATCGTTTCCATCATTACCCTCACTTTCGATGTCCTCACTGTCACAACTTTTCTGAACAGTGGAAGATTTCAATAAACTTAATGCTTCTTTAAGTAGGTATTCAAGTTTTTTTAACGGCAGCTTTCTTTTACTTGTAATATAGGGGTCCGAGATTAACATGAAATAGTTAAATTAGTTTGTTCACGACTGCACTTCCGCGAGTAATGTTCTCTGTAATTTTTAAAGTTTTTGTTTCTAGTTTCTTGCGCTTCTTCACTTAACTGCCCTATAGGCAACAAAGCAAATGAGACTATTTCGGGTCCATGAATAAAATATTTGTGCAATGTAGGTAACATATTGTACCACATATTTTGTAGCTAGGTACAGCTATGATATGATATATATATATCTGGCTGTATAATAGGGAAAGAGTCGGAATCTATCGACTTCAATTTCATGGACACCTGATACAACTATAATAATTATGTGCATTCTTTTAAATAATCCAATGTCTAATTCAGTTATATCAGCCGAGATCTCAGCATTTTGAAAAAAACGTCTGGCCCTGTTCCCATCATTGGAATTGCCAAATCCTGGCTTAGGTGTGTCGATGATCAACCCGCATTTTTCCCTAAATTCCTTCTGTATTCGCGCTTTAGTTTCTGCAACAATTATTTTGTCGTTTCCTCTAGCTTGCCACTTTTTAAGAGATAATTTGTATGACAAGTGAACTAGACACTCGAAGAAACATATCCATCCATGTAAAACAGATAGCCCAAATTATAAGGGTACTTGCAATTTAATTATTTCTTCAACCCGTTTAAAGTTTTATGACGTATCAACTATTGTAAACATCAAGTTGTGATTTACTACTAACATTTTTCATTCAAACATAGTTCTAGCATTTACTTGTGTTTTTATTTGATCGTCTTTTTTCTGCTTTTGAAATTTCAATGGACGCTTTAACGTACTCAATTTTTAAGGGTCGGCAGTATCTTGTAAAGACTGGACGTGGGTTTTGCCGTATAATTTTAGCCTCACAAGTAAGACGGAGTGGAACAACACAAGTAATAAAAACGGCCGAATCAGAATCTTAAACACCATGCAAGGCTTGTTTATAAGAGCTTGTGCCCCGAGCTGCCATCAAAACCCCACTTCATGTACAAAGAAAAATTTTCTACTTCCACATTTTCCAGTAAATCAGTAACAGTTTTTTGTGTTTTAAGTAACCGCTGCACAGTGTCATCAAGCAAAGCTTGTAAAGTTACTTCAACTGATGTGCTACTTAATTTGATATGTTCTAGTGGGGGATAGCATTATATATTTTAGGACAGGGAACGGGAGATGACTAGAGATGTACTAAATGTGTGGTTGTGTGTTCGTATATGTGGCTAGTATGTATGTATGTGTGTATGGGTGTGTGAAAAAAACTCAAGCACATTTCAAAACCGATTGGGTCTGGCCAGACCCATACGCTCATCGGAGGGTTAAGAATGATATTTACTTAAAGCTTACTTGAAGGTTCCATACCAATAAAATGAATTGCTAGTAAGAAAGCAGTGAAAGAAATTGACAAAAAACTACAAAAAAAAAAGTTAAAAGAACACAATTGTTATCACGGTGGGTTAATGACTCCAACTGAAAGGTTTGGACTAATAAATTACATTGAGCAATTTTAAGCAATTGTTTTTTTTAGCCCTTTTCCCTTCTGTCACACATTGTCACACAAACGTTGATCCCCATCGCGGATGAAAAATTAACATACATTTTTGTAATCATTTTATTATAAATGTATGTATATATTTAATTAATATTATTAGTTAGTGTCTCGTTTGCTAAAATATGTACATATTGTAATGCAAAAACCGATTTAATTTTCAGCACAACCATTACTCGTAAAATAACAATATAACAAACAATAAAAATTCGCAAATAAATTTTGCTACATTACATTTTATTTGTATACCCTATCTTATTAAAAGTGAATAACTGGGTCAAAGGCAGGGGTCTGGAAGTGAATCCGGCGAAAACCGAGTTAGTGCTACGAAGATCGATACCAAAATATTATATAATTACCCTCGTATGAATGGTATCGAGCTGATACCTCAAGTAACTGCAAAATATCTCGGCGTAATATTGGATTCCAAATTAAACTGAAAAGCTAACATTGACAATCGAATCAAGAAGGCATATGTTGTACTACTCGAATATGCATGTAGAAGAGCCTTAGGGCGGTATACACTGCGGTAGTACCTATTGTTCGGTTGTCTGGTGGTATACGCTCGAGAAAAAATACGAACTTGAAAGCGTTGCAAAGATTCAACGGGCAGGCTGCCTGGGGGTGACGGGGTCAATGAGATCAACACACGACGAGGAAAGAGACTGGATGTTATCTCAGCGGCCAACACTGTGACCCTATGCTGGGTACCGGGCCACATGGATATCTCCGGTATCGAAAATGCGGACGAACTAGCCAGAGAAGGATCACTTACAAACCCTTCGCGCGCCCTTTCCGAAGCTAGTGTACCACTTAGTACCCTATACAGGAAGATAGACATCGACTGTAATGAGGAATCTAATGAACTAATGTCAATTAGATATATGCGCTGCAGTCAAATCATTATTGTCAGTCTACGACAAAAAGAGATCTATCAATCTTATAAAACTAATTCGGAAGGATATCTGTATAGCTGTTGGTGTCATGAAAGGACACTGTATGATAGGTAATCACGCAGCACGGCTAGGGTTACCTCATAACGACTACTGAGAAGCTGCAGAGACGTAGAGGAAATAGAATCCGCTCGTCAACTCCTGTATGATTGTCCAGCTCTGGCCATCAAAAGAAGCCGTGCTTTTGGCAGATACTTCTTTTCAGAGCTGGATGAGCTAGGTAGCATTGAGCTAAGAAACTCCTGAGATTTATACATTTTTCTGGTTGGTTTAGCCTAGCGATCGAAGATTGAAATTTTTAGGTTCCCAGGGTTCTAAATATTGGGCACAATGGACTCTAAATGGTCTAAGTGAGCTGTTGATAACCCTGTCAACAAGGGCACCTAGTTACCTAACCTAACCTATACCCTGTAATAAATCAAATTATAACCATTGATCCGGAAAGTAAACAGTTTTTTAAATCCACCCATAAACACACCCACAATTCGAAAATCGTCATTTTATAAATATTTTTTTTTTAGAAGCTGAAAATATAATTCTCTACAATTCGTCCATACAATATAAGACGCCACGCCCACACTTTTGGGGAATCGTGTTTCTTTCCATTCCACTGCATAGACTATTGAATGCTCTGAGGACCATTAAAAGATTCCAATCTGATTCCAGTACAATTCCTAATACATTCTCGAATTTTCTCTCCACAGCGGCCCAAATTTGTCGTTGGGAGCAAGGGTCATCTTCAGTGGTTTCTATACCACTTTTCTTATTTTGTAAAAAACTTAATTAACGCACGATGTTTGTTCTAATTTGATCAACTTCACTGCGTCACTAATAATTGTCCTCACAACAATGGCATGGCGACCATCCACAGTGTTGATACCCACGGGTGCCATATGATTGCAAATTTCACTATTAAGAAATCACCGTACGACTTATCCCGTGCGGAGTAATAGTTTGCGTTTCAAACAGCCTTTAGAATACAAATGGTTTTAAAATGGCCATTAATGATAACGATTATCCCCCGCGGGGTTAGGTCAAGAATACCCCTGAGGTAAGGTATGCCTGTCGTACAAGGCGACTAAAGAAGTAACCATAATGGTGCTATGAGTAATGCTGTCCGGAAGCGTCTATCACACAATAGGCGTTTGACCCCTACTTGAGGCTCATATGGTCACCTTGTCGACCGGTGAGATACCACCACATCTAGCTCCATGAAGGAGTCGTGATTATATCTCTAACCCATGAGCAAAAAAGCCACGCGCTTGACGCATCAACGGAAAATGGCACCAAGCCCAAGGCAAATCAAGTTCCCTCTACTTATCCCTATATTTATTAAATACATTTGATAGAAAATGGTCCTCTGTGGTGTGTATTTAGACCAACATGTTGTGTCTCTAGGGACGGCCAGCGCAGTATAGCAGTGTTACCATAGGTGCGACTTGTTCACCTGAAGTTCACATTTCTTTCACTTCATCAGCGTGATCCAAACGCTTGAGAACTGAACCGCCGCACAATTTTCCGCGATGTCTCAATGACACATCAGAGAATAATATTACACTGTTAAGCTATCTCGTTAAGAGATGATGAGTAGTCTTGCACTTGAACTATTTTATGTTGAGATTTTCTTATTTACCCTTTCTAAGTTTTTGTTTTCAAACAAAAATTTTGTATTAATTTAAAATTTATTGTGCTTTACAGCCGCAAGAAAAAATATGTATAAGGTTCTGATTTTTAGAACTAAAAATTTCAGATCATATTTTTTTTTTTTTGGTTTGAGAATGTAGCAAACTCCGCATTTTGGGGCATATGAGGCTTAACGTTAATATAGTAGGGGTGAAAACTATTAAACTTTTTTTAAGATAGGCGGTTAACTAGATCTTCCATAAAATCCATATCATGTATGAAGAAGAACAGTCCTTGCAGATACATATGTGTCTGAGTTTGAAAGAAGAACTCAAACCCTATAGAAATGGTTATGTCTGCATCGAGCTATGGCATAACATTTACACCAAATGTGCTCATCAGTTTCTTGTACTTCAAGACAAAAACGTTATGTGTCTGAGAGACTTTTGCCAAGCTTGTTAAGATGAAATTTGAGTGAGCAAGGACCGGTGAAAAATTCAGTTAAATGCCTTGCTTTACCCTTGGTCAATGTGAGAAAGTCCTGGGTTCTCTTGTGTCTGAAGATTGCTATCGTTTTATTTGATAAATATTCGAAATATTCATTCATTCGATACTTACTGTATTCACTCATTGAACATTTTCGTTCATTACTATTTCCATTTATTAAATTTTTCATTCATTCAGTTCATTTCATTCGATAGTTCGCTAAATGGGCTGAGTAGGTACATTCCAAAATATATAACTTTAGCCGTACTTTTTGCGTGCGAATATCTCGCAAGCGAAGAGTCATACAACCAAATCTACAGTTTTGAAATTTTCTCTATACAGTAGATGGCAAAATTTAAAGAATTTCAAAAAATTTTAGGTACGCAATCATCCAAAATGTCCGACCTTACCCCGAAGATAATACATATACATAGACCTATTTTGAATGTTTGTTATTGCGTGCGAATATCCTAAAAAGAAAGGTCATCTACCAATCTCATCGCCACGATGCTCTGCATACAGAGTTTTTTTTTTTATATTCCCCGCTTTATGAATGAATTGACGAATGGACGATAGTTGTTGCCTTTATTTATACAGAACACCAGAGTCCCAGTACATAAAATTCTATCCCAATGAGGTCCTATACAACAGGGCTAACCTAATAAGAGTGGATAATTTCGTTATCAAGCTGATTCGAAGGCACATTGCAAGAGCAATGAGCTCGACGAACAACCTGATCTCCGGGGCTTATTACCCCAATTACGAGTATCAAGAGAGAGTGCGGCTTAACGGCTTTGTTCCCCCAGAGGCGTTCCTCTACTTTGATAAGAAGGGTCTGATCCAGGACAGATTGGCAGTGCCGCTAATCGTCCACGTTGCTCGGAGAGTTGGGATAGGCGACTCAACTACGACAGAGACGTTGCACACGGCAGTGTGGAGCATCTCCGGTTTAGTAGGGCGATATCGAGTCGCGATGTTGAGGACGTACAACGTCAGTACGGTCATTTCTGGTAGCAATCCGAAAGAGAGGAAACTCCTTCGTCGTTTCCTCCTAATCCAGGGTAGCCCCTTGGATGTTTGAAGTTGGCTGTTTGTTGTTCATGACCGACTTACATAGTTTAAGGCTAGGTAGTTTAGGTAGGTTGTAGGTAATATTTTATAAATCCACAGCACTTGGATGCAAAAAATGCAAAAAAAAAACACAAAAAACATAAAAAAAAGCAGCACCCGATAAAAAAAAAAAATAAAAAATTAAAAAAAAATTACGTATAGAATTACGTAAGGTAGAATAAGATATGCTAATTTAGAATAAGGTAGTTTAAGATTTATATTAAGGTAGTTTGTTGAGTTATATATATAAGAAAAAAAAAAAAAGTTTATTCACTAAGTTTTTTCTCTAATAATTTTCTTAGTAACAATTAAAATTAAAAAAATTAAATAAATAAACAATTTTCAAGTTCGTTACGTCGAAAGACATAGTTTTAAGTATTAGGTTTAACTTAGAGCGCCCGCATAGGGCCAGTAAGTTAGAATAAGAATAGTTAAGTTAGTTAAGCTAAGCGTTTTGTCTAGCATGTAAGTTAATAAATGGATTCATAAAAATGCACTAAAAATGAAAAAAAAAAATCATTCGATAGTTACAATTATTCAGTTACTAACTACCGATATTTGAATTCTTTCGACAGTGCTCAACACTAATTGTAAACCATGTCTTGCAAGTTAATATGCAGTCTCATTTCTTTCGATGCCCTCATGTCTGAGAACCCAACTGAAGGTGATTTTTTATGAGCACCAAGATGCATTAAAGTGTCCAAACAGTTACAGACAATTTTGGAGTAAGAAACAAAAGAACTTCAAAAGTCTTAACGCTACTGGGCTAGAAGATAGAAGAGGAGCAGCTGCTCATCTGAAGTCGGGACATCTGATCCCCGCCTTTATTATTGTGCTTTGCAGTGGCAGTTCAGGAATAATTTCCAGTACCGCATTAGACCATAGCACCTGTGATGATAACACAAGAATATCTTTGTAATTTTTAAATGTTTAACAGTGCGATTTAGGTAGAGTTTTTTTTTAGACATTTCCTCCCCCACCGAACCATTTCCCACCACTCTAAAGAAGCATAATGTAACCATTTACGGTCTTCAACCCCATTTCTTCCCAAATAGTCTTGAACATGCACATGTCCCCGATGTTGATTTGCTGAGAGTGTGAGGCTTATTTCGGAAGATTTGCAGAACTTTGGCTAATCGGTGAAGTTATATTTTTTAATGTAAATTTAATATTTTCGATTCAAAATTGTACATACGTACAGTGCTTTACAAGTGTTACTCGTAGTAATCTACACTCAACTTTCACTTCACAGAAACATTTATAAATTGCTTTTTTGTGTTTTTGATAACGCGGTACATTCCTTCACTAAGTTGGTGATTTGGAAATCAGATAAAAGCTACAACCTAGTGTGAATTGTTGTAAGCTTCCCGATCTTTAACATCTTCTTTTCCTTGTAAAACACGGTACGATTAAGAAAAAGACTTAAAATAAATTAAACATTCTTTGCCTGAAACCAGCAATAGCAGAATATTCACAACATCTTTCACTAAAAATCCGGCTCTATCATCAGCGAATAAAGAACAGCTGAACTTGATGACTGGTTATATTTAAGTTTACGGAATTCCTGACCCTTTCGTTTCAATTGTGTTGAATTTTTTTTTTTTTTTTTTGCTACTCCTATGGGGCAAGTATTGTTTTCCTTAAAATCTTGATGGAATGGGCCATTTTTCTAAATAACTAGCCGATGTTAGTGTAGTACATTTTTTTTAAATAAGAGTTGTCAAAGTTGGCTTTCAAAATTTTTTTGAACTATGACTCAGTCAAACTTTATTTTTCTTAAGAAACTTACAGCATTTATTTTTGGATTTCTGATTGCGATCAATAGAATGGTTATTGAAGATTATGTGAAAAAAAACACCGTAAAATTTGGAAATTTGTGACCACAGAACCTAAAAATGTGGCCAGGGTATCGGTTTTCATTATTTTTCTAAATATGGCTATTATTACTTAACCAAGCGAGATAGATTTTTTTTCTTATTTTTCCCAGCACTGGTTTGATCCACCCTATCACCCGGTGCCCGCTTGCTCTTGAGTTTCGGGATACCCTGTATATACAGGGTGTGTTTTATGTTCCAAGCCGATGTTTTGTTTGACTAACTATGAAATTATTGTTTATAACAATTGTAAGCCCAATCGATTCAATTCGAGCAGCAAGAAGTTTTGCAAAACGATCACCAGTAATTGTTACAGAATTGGTGTATCAACTGAGAATTTGTAGTACCACAGTAGTGGATATTTTGTTTATTAACAAAGCTAGATAGCTCGAAATGAGCTTCGTTGTTCATGATCATTTTTTCCCAATAAATTGGAGCTGCAGAATTTGTTCACTCCCGCCGGCGCATAAGGTAATTTCCCATTAGTTGTTGGCTCAATTCAATGTTATGCTGGTACAAATGCAAATCCTTTTTGATTATTTTAAAGAAACTTGGCGGAGACATTTCAAATTCTTTTGCACGGCATGTAACGGACATGCCCAGACTTTCATCAATATTGTCACTAATTGCGTCAATATTTTGTGTTTACGTACGCTAAGAACTCGGACGGACTTCACATTACCTGCCAGTATACATATACTAAACGGTTGACTTTCTAGGTGCATGATTTAGACCAACAAAATTACATGGTTTAGAATTAAAAAATTGTTCGTGTTTTCATAATGGAACGATTATTTAGATAAAATGTTTTAATAAAATGTTGAGACGTTAGATGTCTCAACTTTGATCAAAATTTCAACCAACTGCAATTTGAAACTCACACTAATTATGCTACTCGTCATGATAACTGATAAAGATGTCGACATACATTCAATGTATTTATACATACGATTCTGCTTAGCTACAGAATAAAATGGGCACCATTTTTTGAATCGTATGTTTAAAGCTGTTCTGATCGATTATTTGATGAAAAATGAACAATTTTAAAAACTTACAAACCTCACACGTGCCCTCATTTTGGGACCCCTGCTTGGAAATTTTTGTTAGCCAGGTATCCTCATGCCAATTTGAGCTAGGGACAATCTGCCTGATTTATAAGATTTGCGGGCTTCGATTCTCTATGTTGGTTAATAATTTCGACTTTTTTCTTTTAAAGAGACTGAATATAAATTGTAACTTTCAAACGATTGGGCGACATCGAATTGTTCCAACTCGGGGGAATACCTAAACAAAAATTGATTAAGTCATTGTAGTGGCCATCCTTCCCAGAATCTATATCATGTGCTAAGGATACGAGCATGTATTAAAAGGAAAACAAGATGGTCAAGCATGAAAGTAAATATTTCATGGGACTAGTGCTCCGGAGCAAATTCAATAAATATACAAGTAGTGTTAAACTGCATTTTGTTACATTCATTACTCTTCATACCACATTCTTCGTTCCCATTTGTTTGTTTTGTTTACCTGGTTTTATTTTTTTACCAAGCTAAAAGATTTTGGGATGAAATCAACGCACGGCCATCTTCCATTGTTTTTATGGAAAAAAAAAAAAGTTAACCTTTACTCTGGGTTTCTTGGCACTGTCTGCAGGTTAGTAAAACTCAACTCAAGTCTAAATTTAATCTTCTATGTCTAATGGTTCAAAAGTTAAGAGGTTGTGACAGACAACTGACTCCGTACTATAGGGCTCCATACTTACTTCTTTTCCTCGTAAGTACCAGAACCCTAAAACGAAGAAAAAAAAAAGCGTTCGTATCAAAATGAATGCAAGAAACACTTCTGTCCCCACATAATATTTCAATTATTAACACTCAGACAGTGGATTACTGTTAACTAAAGTTACCTAACTCTTGAATGCGCAAGGCTGCTTGTTTTTAGAAACAGAAAGACGGAAGTTAATAACTAAAATATTACATGACATGAGTACTGTCGCTAGCACTGCTCCAAATCCACAAAGGACCGGATTTCCATTCTTACCTTACCCCAAGAGTTCTTTTTTTTTTTTTTTTTTGTCTAAAAAGAAGTTGAAAAGTATTTAATTTTTTCTGTTGGTCAAATACTTCGGTCGCTGAATTTAATAACCGCTTTTCCTTTTCATAGAATTTAGCAAGAAATGTTTAAATACAAAAACACGCAAAGGCTTAAGTTCTTCCTTTTAGAGCTCATACAGTGTACAATTTTCCAAGTATAAAACCGTATAAACAGACAAAAAGCGTTAAATTCTTAAAAGTGTTCATTTTTCTTATTTTGTGTGTACTTTAATAAGACAGGTTTAAAATCCACCATCCTAAATTTAGAGACAAGAAAAATGCTGACATTTGACATTGCCCCAAGGCAACATTTCTTATGGACATCATACGAGTATATCAAATCTGAAATTTAAATGCAAATCCACGTCGAAAAGCAAACGTTTTTCTTTCAGAGATTTCTTAGTATTACATAGTCGTTGAAAGATACTTACATCTTATATCTCTACTGCTACCTTCGAGAATGGTACCCTATGGCAGAACGCCGGTTCACACCTAAGGTCCATAATTTGTTAAACATATTTTTCAGGCTTTTACTTGCTACACTTTCATCTTTCATTTATATACAAAAAAAAAAAAAAACACCCAAAACTCCCTAAATGACTGTTTATACTTCCTTCCAACAAGTTTTTTATGCCTCCGAAAATATAAAAAAAAAAATGAATGAACAAAACTTGCTACAGACATAAGGGGAGTCCCAATTGCATAGCTATATAATGTTAAGTAAAATGCTACAAAAGTAATAAATGCGAAGTTTATGACTTTTAATGTTAATTTTCCATCGAGGGATGCATTCCTACTCTTTTTTCATCTTGTGTACTCATGAATAAGCTATTGACTGGCTATTTCTGAAGTTAGTTGTTTACGAGTTTGAAACTCGTAATTGATATTATAATAATAGAAAGAGATAGGCAACAAATATAATTACGACTGTCATAAAAAATTTATGAAAAAACTAAACATTTATAACTTCAACTCATTAAAATAACCATTTTTTTGGTGTTGGCGTAGTTACATTAAAAAAAAAGAACTTAAGTAGATACTCGTATACTTAATATTTTTAATTGTAAATTTCTTATGATGTGGAGAAGTTTCATAGGAAAATGGTAACATAAAGAAGTTTTTTTCAGAAAAATGTTACTTTCTTCTTACAGTGGGGAGGGGATCGGAACGCTATCGATCCTAGGGTTTCGATATTTCAAACCCATTCAATGTATTTGTCTCCTTTCCAAAAACAGGTAAACGTTTAGAATAGTTAAGAGGAAGAGTACACTATTTACGTAATTTTAAGCATTTGTCCCGTTTCACATACATTCATATATCCGACTTCTAATATATCTCGCGTCGTACATCCATCATTTGTAACCTGTGAACATTTTTATTGAGTTCTCTATAGCTTGTCTCGGATAGCTGAAATCGCAAAAATGATGTAAGATATGTGTTAAACGAAGCTTAC
This sequence comes from Pocota personata, assembly GCA_963082735.1. Lineage (NCBI taxonomy): Eukaryota > Metazoa > Arthropoda > Insecta > Diptera > Syrphidae > Pocota > Pocota personata. The sequence goes on from OY720429.1 coordinate 74,874,413, forward strand.
ACAACATACTCGTAACTGAATCAGTTTTCTTTGGGTCTGGAAAATAAATATTTTCATTCCACGATAAAAAGATGGTGGATCGACAAAATCGAAATTAGTTAGTTTCATACCAGAATGGTATAAAATGAAACAATAAGCAAATTTAACACGATGTCTGTCTGTCTGTTCCTGTGTCTATCACAGGCTTGTAACTTTTGAAATTTTAGACCTAGGGGACTGAAATGTAGTATGTGGTGAACCAAACATAATCACCTTATCAAATTATTCAAAATATTTCTTTTGGGAGGCATAATATACTCCAGGAATAAAAAAAAAAAAAAAATGCCAACCCCAAAATTCGTCAAAATTCGGTGAGTGGTTCTTGAGGTACGCATATTAAAGAAATGATTCGAGATGTTTTAATCCATTTCCATATCTTACTCCTACTTCATTCAACTTCGATAATTTTTGAGTTGGACTACTGACGCAACAGTCTAACAGTCCAATCTACAAGCCGAATTTCATCAACACCCATTTAAACGTTCTTGAGTTAGTCGGCTAAAAAGAATTTCAATTGTTTTTTAGTTCATAAACTGCATAAAAGGTATCGATTCAAACATGGTCTCAGTATATTTACTCGAACAAACCTGACTTGTCAAAGGGAAGAATCGATGAAGCGTGATACGCTCGATATAATATGGCTGAAACTCGTTATTCATGATTTCACCATATTCGTGTGAAGCCTTTATGGCCCACCAAATGATGATCAATCGGCCAGACTATTTCAACACCTACGTATCTGACAAGGTCTTGAATTCAGAATCATTAATCGACAGCCGAAGTTATTGTCTCTGGCGACTTTAACATATACATCAACTAACTTACTGATTAGGCAAGAAAAGCTGAAGCCCTTGCCTTCAGCAGCAATCCAACTTATAAAGTACCCACACGAATTCTCTAAAAGTCTAACCTTTTTCTCTCTCCAGAACCAGACAGTTACGCCATCAAAATGCCTGACCCTTGTGAAATTCATGTCATTTCCTAACATCAAAACACCCGATAGTTACACCGATGATAGGACAAAAGAATCACCATCGCCTGATTTGGCATTACGTTGTCTACCTTGGAAGAACCGCGCGATTATTTTGCTTCTTTTCCGTGGACTGACATATCTGCATATATTTCAGAAGCTATCAACGAGGTAGTTCACATCGGAACGGAGCCTTACATTTCCCACTCCACCCAAAAATGTATGGCGCTCCAACCAGCATTACCGCATGTATACAATATATATATGTATATGTAATATATTATGTATATATACATCTTTCATTTACGAAATATTTTTAATGTGTTATAAAAATGTATTACCAGTTGAAGAAGAACTGAACATATATATTTCTTTGTTTATCGATTTGCAACCTCTGTATTTTGCTGGGATATATTAGCTATACATTTATTATATTTCGTTCAGATTGTCGTTCCATTAATTAGTAACCAAGCCTCCTAGATGATCAAATGTCAAACAGGTTGTTTGTCTGTCTGCCTATCCGTTAGACCTTGAAGGCTCATATTTTGCACACAAAATAAATGTGGTAAATCGAAATAATCAGGGACACAAATTATAGAAAATATGTTATTGAGGGGGCTTTTGGGAGCGTAATATTTTGTTTACGACAAAGTTCGTTGAACAAAAAATTCAAATTGACAATACTACTATACAATCTAATATTTTTATGTGCTTTGGTCTAAGATTAAAAAAAAAGGGGATACATTTTTTTCAAATGCATAAATTTGTTAAGCCTATCGGATACAACAAATTTGACAGCCATGGCTTCAACCCATAAGAGCAAACAAGATCTAGCTACATTAGGCTCCGAAATACGTATAATTTAACGGTCGATTCCACGAAAAAGAACAACCATGAGAGGATCATCAATAAGCTTCTAGAATGGCCCAGTAGCTCCGCGGCCTTTCTGGTCAATACCAAAAGTGATAAGCAACAACTTTGGTCACTCCTCCATTTTCACCTCTAGTAAAAGAGGACGAAGCACTAGACACATCGCCCAAAGAAAAAGCCGATCTCTTTGCAAACATGCTTTCACGCAATTTGACTTTAGATCCGGCACAGGCGGAGCCACCAACCCTCCCGGAACTACAGTCATGGAGGCTGGATGTGAATGTGAATATAACATCGCAAAATTGGTGTCCATTAAGTTTAGCTGTGTATTTACAGCTTTACTATATTTAGGCCGCGTCTAAGTGTTGGTCTAATGTAGGTATGGAGCTCGGTCCCTAAACATTCTCTTCACCTACTTGACAACAGAGGGAAATAAGTAGTTCGCATTGTAATTGATGAACCGGCACTAACATTCAATCTCCATATTTTAATCTGCAGCTATTCAATAGCAGAACCAACAGGCATCTCGAAGTGCTATCGCAGTGTTATAGGTTCACCTTTCCTTATCACCTTATTATCATGTTTATTTATTGACTCTTCCTCCAAACTCATACTATAGACAGTATGATAGTGCTTGGCTTTAAGCTAACCAAGATATAGATAAAAACCTGACTCCCTCTTTGAATTTTCTTCATCAAAAGAGAAGACGTAGGCATTCTTTTTGGTGAACTTGCAGTACCAACGACTCGCTCCAAGTAAAAGCAAACCCCCAAAAAACTTGAACTTAAATCAACCTACATACATATATGTACATGTACAATACATTTGTATATACACAATATTAACTTTGAGAATTTTCTTTAAAAGTAGAAAAAAACCTAAATCCAAAAACTCTTCTTCTCCCATTGTTGACATCTTTTATGGTGAGAAATTATGTACAACTGATCCGAATTCGCTCCGGATGTTTACTCCCTCATTTGGAGTCATAAAATTTTGTAAGTTTTCCATTGTTGCCATTAATTGTATATTCATGGCACAAAACTTCCGTAATACCACATGAAAGCGAAATTAACATCTTCTTCTCAGCGAAAAAGACCAAGTGAGTCCAAATTAATTCACACAACGGTCATCAAATGCAAAATAGGAACGCTAACGATCCCACCTCTTCTACCAAATTGCTTTCTGTTTCATAATATCCAAGCTGCAGTAGGTGTTAGATGGAGATTGTCCTCACCTTAATCGTAGCTAATTTTCAGAAAATTATAACAAAATGCGGAGGAGACTTCCCCATGTAGTAAACAATGGAACAATAATCCAAAAAAAACGCCACGTCGTCTTCGTCGCTGAAGAGCCAGCAATGTGGTCAAGACGACCTCTTTAATATTTGTTTGAATTGTGCTTCGCACAGATCAGGTTTCAACACTATATGTGGGGTCCAACAGTTGGGGGGAATTCCCCATAGCAGCAAAGTCAAAATCTTTCAACAGAGCTCCTTAGCTTCTTCTCACGCCGAGTGGATCAGATGAGTACGATAATGGTTGTGTCCCTCACTTATGTGACTTTTCTACAGAGCATAACTTTTATTACTTTTCGTATTTCTGATTTTTTTTTCTTTTCAATTGCAAAGGTTTCAATAGCAATTTTTTTTTAGATTTTCATCCTGTATGGAGGTAACGATGTTGTTGTCAAGAACGCCGTAAAGGTTAAGAAAAATAAAAGACAAACGAGAAAAAAAAGATTTCATAGACCTACGAGCACAATCGAAATTAATTGCCCACCTGTGATTTTGAAGTTTTGATAGCTATTGAATTTCTTTTTATCTTTTTAGTTTTTTTTTTTGTTTTTTACAGACTTTGACTGTGTATGTGCACTTACATTTGTTTGAGAATTGTGGGAGCCGCAGCGGTAATACAAACAACGAGCAAGTATTTGATATGACCTTCACTTTGTTCGCTCGCCAAATTGAGAGATTTTAATTGGATTGATGGAGTTTTTGTTCAATCGATTTTCTGTGGCCTTTGTGAGTATTTAATTAATTTGAACGCTTCTAAATGAATGTTACTCTTGAAGAGATAAGAGATCTCCAAATTAAACAAATTGCAATCATGAATGATACATAAGTTCATCTATAATCTAGTGTACAACTGAAGGTTCGATTTAATCCAAAATTTGCCAAACCTTCGGCCCTCACCAAAACTATTGTTTATTTTATTTTGATTTCAATTATTTTATCATGGATATGATGATTTATTTTATTTAATGCTAGAGGTATTTATAATCAGTGCTAAACATGAACTATAGGGCCTTCCAATAGGGGCTTCCGAACTTTGACAGTTGGTAGCGGCCACATTGTTGAAGCTACATCTGCCAAATTGGCTGTCATTTATTCAGTCTGTTTTGCCAAATCATCGTGGACGGATATAGCGTTCAACAACATGTGCAAATAATAAAATTGTTTTGTCAAAATGAGTGTTCTGTTCGGGCAGCGTTTCGCGCGCTTCGCCCATTTTACGGTTGCCATAATCGTCCTTCCGAGAGGACTATTCGCAGTGTGGTGGATAAATTTGAGTCCATTGGTTCAGTAAACAATCAACCAACACCCATACGTCGACGAAACGCAAGAACTGCCGAAAATATCGCCGCTGTCCGTGAGAGTGTGTGCCTTCGCGTCGCTCACAAGAACTCGGCCTTTCACAGACCACAACTTGCATCGTGACGTGGGCCTGCACCTGTACAAAATTCAACTGACCCAGGAGCTGAAGGTAAATGACCATAGACAATGACGTGTGTTCGCTGAATGGGCTCTCGAGCAGTTGGAAACTGATCCTAATTTTCATCGAAAAATCATCTTCAGCGATGAGGCCCATTTCTGGATGAATGGGTACGGCAACAAACAAAATTGTCGAATTTGAGACGATACCAATCAACATGCGTCCAATGCATCCCGAAAAAGTCACTGTTTGGTGTGGATTTTGGGCTAGTGTCGTCATCGGTCCATATTTCTTTGAGAACGACGTTGGCTAGGCCATCAAAACATTAAACGGCGAGCGCTATAGGTCGATGATTACCAACTTCTTTTGGCCTGAATTGGATCATGTGGTTTCAATATGACGGCGCTACGTGCCACACAGCTCATGCCACATTGAAAATTCTGCACGAGCGATTCGAGGGCATGGTCATCTCACGTGGAGGTGATGTGAACTGGCCACCGAGATCGTGCTATTTGACCCCGTTAGACTTTTTCTGTGGAGTTTTCTGAAGTCGCAGGTCTATGCGAATAAGCCACAAACCACAACGGCCCTCAAAGCCAACATAGCTCATGCCATCTGTCAAATTCCGCCTGATTTATGCGCCAGAGTCATAGAAAATTGGACATTTCGGATGCACGCTAACCAGAGAAGCCGCGGCGGACATTTGAACGATGTTATATTCCATACTCGTACATAATGGCATCGATAGGCCTTTCAAACGAATAGAGAATGTTGATTATCTCAAACACACTTTGTTTTATTTAAATTTAAAGATAGGAAGCGCTTAATGAAAGACCCTTTATAATTGTAAAACGCTAGGCAAAATTCCCCTTGTAAGGCGTTATATCGAAATAGAGTTTCAGATCTGTAATTTGCATCCATATAATGAGAAAGAGGACTACATTTGCTTCTATTTCGATCTCGAGTTAAATTAAATAATATACCTCTGAATATGTTATACATATATATGTCACATGCTAAAGAAATGCCATTTGGAGATAAACAGGAATGAGACTTACCTAATCAAATCATAAATATTGATACACCCATCTGACGGCGGCAATTGCACGCTGCTTCAACAAGGTCGATAACAATATGCCATCATACTTGACAGGATTGTATAAAATTCTAAAGCTAACATCAGTATGATCTTTCAAATGTCTGTACAAGTACTCGTATACGCCGACGACATTGACATAATTAGAAGAACGTAGCAAGCTATCAGTGGTGCTTTCATAAGTATTGAAACTAAATATATGCTGTCATCAAAAAAAGACAGTCAACATCGGCGAATTGGACAAAAGGTCACAATAGACAGCTACAACTTTGAGATAGTTCCAGACTTTGTCTACCTAGGCTCCGCTGTAAATTCAAATAATGACGCCAGTGCAGACATCAATCAAAGAATCACTCTTGCCAACCAATTTCTATAAGAACCTTATTTTAAGACCCTCATCATCCCAGTCCTGCTATACGGCACAGAAGTATGGACGTTATCAGAGGCTGATGAAAGAAAATACCTTTGGTTGTTTTAAAAGAAATATTCTTTGAGTGATTTTTGGTCCAATTCGTATCGACGGGAATGTAAGATATACAATAACGATCTATACTGACTTTTGACAAATCTCCACTATGGAAATGCCTGCCTGCATACTCAACCGTAGTAGATGGATTCATATACTTGTACATAAAAAATATGCGATCATAAATCTCACCTCAAAATGAACATACATATATTGCTAATTAATTTTGGAAAATATCGATTTTCTTAAAAATAATTCTAGAAATTTAGTTCAAAAGGTTTTAAGAAAGCACTGGTATGCTTCAAAAAATTCAGCTTTTTAAATATTTAAAATTTTTTTTTTTTTTTTTCAGAGCAGTCAAATTCGATTTTTCCTCCATTGTACGTACTACCAGGTAGAAATTTTTTTTTGATATAGTTGTTGACTAAACTTAGATTTATTCGTTTCTCTTTTGTGATCGGTGGCTGTTGGTTGCTGTTCCCAGTTTGTGTTCGAGCTTATATAGTTCGAGTTACAAACAAAAGTAAGCTTGCTGCGGCTGCTTATATTTCGATTGGAGATTGCTGCAAGATTTTGCACAAAAACGAATTCTATAAAAGTTAATACCTGAGATAATATGGGCGTTTTTCGCTACAAATTCGAAAAAGTTTGTTTCTATTGCTATGAATTTAATGTTTTGACAAATAAGATACAACATACAAAATTCTAATAAGTGAGAAAAGGAGAAAATTGCGGAGATATCCGCAATCATAATCGACGTCTTGAATCTGTAACCATAAAACAAGACGTCGGTGACAGGAAAACAATTCGTGTGACGTGTTTTTGTTAATAACCAAATGCATTCACTACCAAAAACTTGTATACATGTATATGTATATACACATACATACGTACATCGTAAATTTTACAATAGGTACATAGTCATGTGACATTCAAATATTGTTTATTTCATATATCAGCCTGATATTCTCATTTGAAATGTTTACCAAAAAAGGACTGAAAAGCTTGGGGGAATGATGTTCAACGGTTTCTTCTTCTATTTTTTCCTTTCGTGGTAAAAATATGCTAGGTATAAATTAGTATATAAATTGTCTAAAAGAGAAGCTGAGATACATACATCGGTTGCTTCTAATCTGTCAAAATGTGTTGCTTTCCCTCTCTTGGTATTCCTGCAAAATGCGCAATGAAAACCCGGCTCAATGGTATTTTACTTATTAGCGGACTTTCGAAAATTAATTAAGGGCAGAAAACTTCTTAACCCGCTAAGCTATATATCTTCACAAGTAAAATGCTAAAAACCTGCTGCATATTTTGATCTCGTTTTATTACTTATAATAAAGGGTGGTTAAGTTTTAAAGGCCGATGTTGATTTTGAATAAAACACAAATTATTTAGGAAATTACTGTCATTTCTTTTTATTATGATAATATTGGTATGGTTCAATTATGTATGGAACAAAATATCGGCCAAATGGCCGCCGCGACCTCGGCGGCACACCTCCATCCGATGGTCCAAATTTTCGATGACGCTGAGGCATAATTGAGGTTCTATGCCGTTAATGTGCCGAATTATCTCATCCTTTAGCTCTTGAATTGTTGCTGGCTTATCGACGTACACCTTTTCTTTCAAATAACCCCAAAGAAAGAAGTCCAACGGTGTCAAATCACATGATCTTGGCGGCCAATTGACATCGCCACCACGTGAGATAACACGGCCATTGAATTTGTCGCGCAAAAGAGCCATTGTTTCGTTAGCTGTGTGGCAAGTGGCACCATCCTGTTGAAACCATATATCGTCTACATCCATATCTTCCAATTCGGGCCATAAAAAGTTCGTTATCATCTCACGATAGCGAACACCATTCACAGTAACTGCCTGACCGGCCTCATTTTGGAAAAAATACGGCCCGATGATGCCGCCAGCCCATAAACCGCACCAAACAGTCACTCGTTGTGGGTGCATTAGTTTTTCGACAATCACTCTTGGATTATCATTCGCCCAAATGCGGCAATTCTGCTTATTGACGAATCCACTGAGGTGAAAATGTGCCTCATCGCTGAAGATGATTTTCTTCGAAAATTGATCATCCACTGTTGCCATTTCTTGCCACCATTGTGACCATTGACGACGCTTGAAATGGTCAAGAGGCTTTAGTTCTTGAGTCAATTGCACCTTGCAAGCGCGTAAATGCAAGTCTTTATGCATAATGTTCATCAACGACGAGCGTGAGAGGTGCAATTGTTGGGCACGACGACGAGTTGAGGTGGACGGCTCTTCAGCCACACTATCGCGAACAGCAGCAATATTTTCTGCAGTACGAGCTGTACGAGCATGCACTGGTGTTTTCACATCTCCTACAGACCCGGTTTGCACAAATTTTTGCACGATTTTTCCGATTGTACGCACATTTGGACGATTAAATTCACCGAAAGAATCACGAAATGCACGATATGCATTTTGATTTGAACGCCCATTTTCATAATAAGCCTGAATAACTTTAACGCGTTGCTCGATTGTGTATCTTTCCATGGTTCAAATTGAGTTAGTCTGAAATTGAGAAATGTCAAATGAAATGCAGAAAAAAACTTGACGTTTAGGTGTGGTTCACATTCAACATCGGCCCTTAAAATTTAACCACCCTTTAGTTATAAAAATACTTACTTAAGAAAGGCTAGAGAAGTAAAAAACAGCAAAAGTCAAGTAACTCGATTTATTTCTAAATTTTTGATTTTCCTACAAAATTGTTAGAATTTACTCGCACATTATCCACACTATTATATAAGTATTTTTCTTATATGCGAACAACAGATATAAGAAAAACACATTTATTGAAGATTTTTGAAACTCAACAGGTTATGTTTTACCTCCACCGCGTCCAATTTCCAGTTTTCTCCTCCATGCAGCAGGTCTGCTTTTTACATAGGCTTGAAGATCGATATTTTTGTGGTTTCAGTTATTTCTTTATGGTCTAAAAATTTGTTCTACAACACCGCGTACAGTCAATTTGAAGATTGTATCCTTGCCTTCAATTTCCCCTGTATGGTCGACTGTATATGTGTCTGTATGGCTGGATGAATTTCTTTTAAACTTCATATTTGGAATCAATTCGAGGAGAAATCGGAATTTGTATTCTAGCCCCAAAATTAACGGTACTTTACTGAAGGTCGATTTCTCGAAGACGGGTTTAAAGATGTTCCTCAAAATTTTATACTTGAGATGGAGTAGACATATTCTACCAGATAGTTCGCATAACGGTACTATATTATTACTCGTATTAGCGAATTTTTGAAAATTGTCTATTTCCCGATTACGTTTCAATCGAATTTCTTCTAAATCAATATATAAACAATATTAAATATATGCACGGTTGTGGCATACCAAGATTAAAAAAATTGTCACAATAATTGTATGTTTAAAGGATTAAAAACAAAAAAACGCAAATTAACGATTTCGCTGAATTTCCAAATCTGAGTATTTTGCATACAAACAACAAATAGGTACAAATACGTGCGACCCAGTCGTGCACTTTATTTTTGTATTCTTTCTTTTATTATATTTAGTTGCGAGAAGATTGTTTAACATGCAGCGTTGGAGGCCGGTTTAATTAATATTGCTTTGGCAAAATTTTGCCAACATTGCCCTAAAAAGTTGGTGTAGAATTATTGCCTCTACTTGATGCTAAGGATATAGTCTTATCAAATTTAAATTTACGATACTGGTGTCCTCAATACTTTGAACACCTTTTAACAGATTATTTTAGAAATTCTTGGATAATAGGCTATATTTTTGAATTCACCATGTTCAGCATCTTGAGGATCTGAAAATGAAATATATCGTATAAATAAATTATCAAATGGGAATCTAGATTTTAATTGTGTACAAAACTCGACTAAAAATCACTGAAAGCGTTGAAAAAATGTATATAGATACTAGATTAGCAATATGTTTAGTAACACTGGCCCCTAATTAGATTTAATTGAAAAGTAAATTAATGCCTTTTTACTTAAATAAAGAATCTACATATATAATATGTATGGTGTTTTTTTTAAATCTTCGCTCCAGTTTTTTCATAGTGGTAGCGCTGGTTGCCCTACACTGATGTATAAAATGTTATTATAGTAAAATGCATTCTGGGGTGATTTTAGAAAACTGTTAAAAATTTTTTTTTTTTTTTTGCCGAGGGTAGGTAACAAATCTTCATGAAAACACTATGAGGATCGATAGCGCGTGCTCATAGTAGTGTGAGATTTTTACTCACTAAAAAAACCTCGCTTCGTGATAAATTTCTTTGATTACTACAACTAAGTTTTGACTTATCCAGCAGTTTTTTTTTCACGTATTGAGATCGTTTGGCAGGTCCCTTTCCATTGAAAGCTCCTGCTTGTTCCGCAAATTAGGCGCGGTTTCTTGCTATCGCGTTAAGTCGGAAGGTTTAGTCCTTTGTAGACGACGCAGTAGATTCCTCTCATCTAGAATTCGAAGGACTTTATTGTTAACGTGTCCTTGTAATCTGTCTTTATGCTTACGCGCGAAGTTTTTGATTTCATGTTCGACTGTTGCAATTCCTAAATCTCTATGGATATCGCTATTTCTAATAAACCACGGTGCATTAACTATTGATCTTAGCACTTTATTTTCAAAAGTTTGTAAAATATTGACATTACTTATTTTGGTACAACCCCAAAGTTGTATTCCATATGTCCATATCGGCTTTAGCACTTGCTTGTATAAAAGCAGTTTGTTCTCTATATTAAGCTTGGAAAGTTTCCCAAGTAACCAGTACATTTCTCTGTATTTGGTTTCTAGTTCTTTACGTTTTTTCTTCACGTGCGATTTCCACTTCAGCTTAGCATCAAGGCAAATTAGTTATTTATTCCAAGTTACTTAGCCTCGTTTGCAAACGGAATTTGAACCGAGTTTGAAAAGATCGGCAAATTATTTATTTTCTTATAAGTAAAATTGACATGAACAGATTTGTTTTCGTTTAAAGCTAGTCACCAAAACTTTGTCCATTCATTTACTTTATTCAATGCTTCTTGCAATTTTTCAGTCGTTTCTTCGATCGTTTTACCCGTTACCAGGATGGCAGTGCCGTCGGCAAATGTAGCTAATACGGTGCCTTCTTCTTGCGGTATATCGCGAGTATATAATAGGTACGAAAGCGGTCCAAGCGGCACCCCAACCCTTATTTCTTTAAATTCTGAATATTCATTTCCGTGTTTGACTCGGAAAAGTCGATTCGTCAAGTATTTATCCAGAATATTATATAAGTGTTCCGGCAGAACTTGCCGTAATTTATATTTCAATCGTTCATGCCAGACCTTGTCAAAAGCTTGAGAAACATCAAGGAATACGCTCGAGCAAATCTTTTTTTCTTCGTAAGCTTTCTCAATTAAATCAGTTATTCTATGCACTTGGTCTATTGTTGAGTGCTTGGTTCTAAACCCAAACTGGTGATTGGGAATAAGAGATTTTTCTTCTATAACCGGCTGTAATCGCTTAAGTATTATTCTTTCGAAAACTTTAGACATAATCGGCAGCAGCGAAATAGGTCTATACGATTTTTTAACATTCGGCGGTTTTCCTGGCTTCAGAATCATTATTACTTCCGCGACTTTCCATTGACTCGGAACATATTCTACTCTTATCGCTGAGTTTATAATGTAGAGGAACTTAACTAACACTTTTCTAGGTAACGATTTAAGAAGCTCTCCTGTGATTAGGTCGTATACAGGAGCTTTATTCGGTTTCAGTTTCTTTATTTCTTGTTGAAGTTCGGTCAGCCTTGCATTTCTTACTTTGTAATTATGAAGTGCTATATCCGACGCATTATCATTTTCAGCAAGCGCTTGTCCATCAAATGGTTTAAATGTTTCTTCTAAATGGGCGGCAAAGACTTCTGCTTTGTCTTTATCATTCTTGGCCATTCGTTGTCATTTTTCTTGATTGGGGCCGCTTGTATTTTCGATTTTTTAATGCCTTTTATAGCTTTCAAGAGCGAATAATTGGAATTTTTTTCCGCTGTTAAGCTTTCAATGCTGGTTTGTATTGTCCAATTTTTAAAATCAATAATGGCCTTTTTTAGCAAGTTACACAAGCGATTTAAATGCGATTTATGTTGCGGAGCACGGTTTGTTGCCATTTTTTACACGCTTTTCTCTTCTCCCTTACCATTTCTTTTATTTCCGGTGGATATTTTTGGTCATGATTGATCGGCGTTTTCCTTTGATGGGGAGTATTTTTCCACGCGGCGCTCTGCAGAACTTCAACAAAACGATCAACTTCGATTTCGAGTTCAGAAGACGTCCTAAGTGATACTCTCAGTTCGATATGTTCTTCAACGTCTTTTTTAAAGCCTTCCCAATCAGTTTTTCTGCTAGTTAGTCTAGCAGGTACATCTTTTTTAATGAGGGGTTCGCTCATCGTTAGAATGATAGGGGAATGATCGGAAGAGAGATCAAAATTTTCATCAATTTTAATACAGTTGTCTGGTATTCCTTTTAAAACAAAAAAATCGATCAGATCGGGTATTTTGTTGCTTTTCCAATATGTTGGTTTCCCAGTCGAGTGAAAGTCGCAACTGTGTTGCATGCAGGCGTTGTAAAGTGCTCTGCCTTTTTGTGAAACACATCTTGAACCCCAGAAGGTGTGTTTTGCATTAAAATCACCGCCAATAATAAAATTCGGTCCAAGAAAGTTAAAAAAATTTGTAAAATCATTTTTTTCAAGCCTGCAACGCAGTGGACAATAAATAGACGAGACATTGAAATAGTAATGTCCATTTTTCACGCGTACAGTGCTCGTAAAAAATGCTCACTGCCTTCAATAATACACTGCGTCCAAAAAAATACATACAAGAAGCGGGCGGAGCCTTTTGGATAACAAAACAATTCTTAAACATCGATCAGTTAGTTAATCAGTAATTAAACATGTTCATAAATTTTTTTTTTTTTTAATTAATGAGTGTGCTATATAAGACATACGAGTGAAAAAATATGAAACCATCCACCAGCGATAGCACCACCGTCAAACGCTTAGAAAAAACATTCATTGTAATTCTGCAGAGCGCATTAAGAGCATACCCCAGGAATAGCGTTAGAACAAATTTCTAGTGTCTGATGCAAAGACGGATGTTGAAGCCACATTTTCTTGGTCGAAAACAGGTTTAATTACAGTTTGCTTGGTTTAAAATTCGCGCCTCAGCTGCTCAGATAAACCGTAGAAGCAATATTTAGTTCAATAGTATTTATGTCCGTAATGTAACGGTGACAAAGCATATGGCGGAATTTACCTATCAGCAGGTATTCATCAGTTTTCGCCGCCATAGGCATAGAGAACCTTCATTCAAATATGATGATATATTGATACATGTGAGGTCATGATATTCAAATTTTGAACATATGGTTAAAAGTTTGTTAGCCTTCTAATGCATTTTTCGAAAATTTCAGTTTTGTCTCATCTTTTCGACATTGCATAAATTTTAAATCTGAACTGTTTACGAACTGTTGGGATTGAATATGTTAGAAAAAGAAACGGAAAAAACAAGTGAACATTATAAAATTGAAGACCAAATATTTGTCGGCTTGCGAGAATGATAGCATACACCTACATGTTTTTCTCGTAATTACAAGGAAGAACAAAGTGATAATTATAGTACAACAACCGATATCATGTGTGCAAGATTAGTGATTGATCCCACTTTTCTGCATAACAGCGATCTATTGTTCGTCATCGCCGTTTGAGAGTCTATAGAAAAGTTATTTCCATATATAGCAACGACGGAAAATTATCTACTTATTGCGAAAAAAACGATGATATTACTTTGTTCTCGATCAGAAAAGGAGATGATGATGTCTTGTGGATGCGTTTGACGTCAAATACATGTACTTATAGTAGAAAGTAGACACTTTAAGATCTACGGTGGGTTCGATTAGAAAATTACTGGAACAGTAATTAGAATTCTAATTGGCGGTTGTACATACTCTCCCATTTGGCAACAACGACGACGATTCGTTGGAGTATAGTCATAATCAAGTTAAATACTTCCTATTTCTATCTACTCGTACTTTACAGCATGGGTAAATACATTTCGATATGGGCTAACCAAAGCAATATAGAACTGTTCAATATTTTGTATTATACCCTTAATGGAACAGCATCTCATCAAAAACTGGCACATACACTTGACAGATCAATTGAACTGCAACCCAAACAGTTTTATTTTTCTCGATTGATCAATTCGTTTCATTACATTGTAACACCACTTCCATATCGGCCTTCTTATACCTACACCATACGAGTATGTGGGCCTTTATATATATGTATATAATATTTGTTTTAAAATAGCGATGCTTGTATCCCATCTGGAAGTACCGGGTACGTATGCATAGTATTGTTTTTAATCGTATAGGATTTATGACAGCTCGTTTTATTTACTTGGCAAACTTGCACTTTTTAGTCCCAAGTTGTTATCAAGTGGTTGCTACACTGCAACAGCAACAGCTCCTCAATTCTTTTGCTGCAGTATAAAAGGCAGCCTCTGTGACGGACAGATGTACATACATTTATGTATGTAAGTATTATGTATGTTGCATGTGAGTAGGAAACAAAATGGTAACTTGATTCCATTCGATTTGGAATTAATGTTGCAGTCAGTTATGCAACAGTTACATGAAGTATTGGAATGCTGTGTTGATGTGGATGCGTTCTTTACGACTGCGTTTCGTTTCGTGTTGATTGATCAGATGCAGATGGGGTTGAAGCGAGTAGTTTTCTGGCTTCTTCGAGAAAAATGGTAATAATTTGAAACAAATAGAGTGCTTTGAAGATTAATTGAATGCAGTTATTGGCGCAATTGTTTTCATTAAACATTTATTCGATACGATCAATGGGAAGTGGATAGCGATGGTGACACACGCAAGTAGGATGTACATAGATACTCGTACATATATCCATTATTATAAAATGAATTGTTTTCTTCAATCGTTTTCTTTTGGTTCCTACTGGTACTCGTAAATGAATGGTTTTTATTCCCAACCTTCTGTTTGTGGTTTCAAACGGCCATATGTTGTTATTGTCAATTGTATTAAGTGTACTATTTTTTTTGTAAAACCTACCACGCTCCGAAAAATTCTCTATTACTATTAGTAAAACAAACACAATTGTTCGGAGTACACTTAAGTTAGGTCTCTTAAGCATAAAGTTAGAACAAAACATTTTTATACCCTACAGTAATAATAATTCTGTCACATAGTTTGTAATAAAGAAATAGCCCCTCAAAGGTATATACATATATGGATGTGGGTGATCCGCATCCAAAGTTAAATCGATATAGTCATGTTCGCCGGTCTATCTTTCTGAGCAAAGACACAGTGAAAGGAGAATAAAGAAAGAAGAAAAAAGATCATCACCACCGAGTGTAGATTCGGGCTCATGTCAAAGAAAAAATAAATTCAATTCTGAAGTTTGCAAAATAACTCACTTTTATAATAGTATGGATATAAAACTCAACTGCTTTGCATTTTTTTTAACTTACTCGTACATTATATTTAATTTAGCAAAATAAATTTCGCCACAATCTCTTCAGTGGTTTATGAACAAGATTTGTGAGAACAGACAGACACAGAAGGAAAACTGTTTGTTTTTATCTAACCCTTTCAACCCGATCATAGCTTTCTTTATTCTCCGGATCAATGAGAAAAAAAAAGTAAAAAAATCTGAAAAGTTACCGTAAAGAACACTAACAACACGAAGCCGGAGCCCTACTTGACGAATTTTCTTAAATGACCCCCATCACTTAGATATTAAAAAATTCTATTAAATTTGAGTCACTAGATGGAGGACAATGTTTTGCTCAGATTTAAGATCCTAGTAAGTTGTTATCTCACATACATACATACATACATGCATACATATGTACATACATACAGATACAAAATAAAATATAGAAAAGCGAAGAATTACACCAACTGCATTCCAGGAAAAGTAGTTAATTGCACGAATTGCCTCATCAACATAGGTGCCGAGTATGGGGGTACCTTGGTACGCTCCTGCTCTGGAAATAACCAGGGCGGATGCACATGTTAGACGTTTTGAACTTATTTGTTCAAAGTAGGAGTGGTTTCACAGTATCAGTGCTTGTCAGACCCACACTACAGAACCACTTGTAAAGAAGTTTAAATTTACCCCGAGATAGATAAACCACTTTTTTTTTATAATTTGCACGTGATAAACTGGATATGAATACCCTTATACTAATTTTTAGAACACGTGCGTTTTTGTGGAAAGGGGAAGAGACAGAGAGAAAGACAGAGTGGTGTAGTTTGAAACTCAGGTGGTATTAAGTTTCTGTAAACTCCGAGGGTGGCTGTCCAGATAACTGGGGAGTATTTTGTTTGTTTTCGCTATTATTGTCGTTGCTTATGATTCACAGGTTTTTTTATTCCTTTTTTTTTTTTTTTTTTTGTCAAAAAAGTGTATTTGTTTTTTCTCCTTTTAACTTCAAGACCAACCCTATTCTCTTAGAATTCAATAAACGATGATGTCAATATCCAGAGGATAAACAGACTAGTGGAATAAAGTGAACTTTGTGTTAGCACCGGTCGTGCACTTTATCTGCTGCAACACAAGATTCAGGAAATTTTACAGTTTGGAGAAAATGTTTCTAAATTTTACAGTACACACTATATTATCCAATCAGTAATCTCGGGATCCTGAAATCAGCCATTGTAAAGTAAAGTACTAAGACGTTTAACTTTTAAAATGGCATGAGAAATAATTTTAAACTTCTATCCCACCTATACACATTCCATTTATACTCACAGCCCAATAAAATTTTGGAAAAGCGAGTATAATGTAGTATGCTTTACAAGGGAACATAAACTACTTGTTTTTATTTACAGATTTCTCTCAGAAAAGGCGAATCTACAACACTGTGGCAGCGCCGCACAGGCTGACCTGTCAAGTTCCGAAACGTAATCACGACTACTTCACGGAGCCTAGAGCCACATGTGTTGGCATCTTACAGTGCGATAAGGAATCCCGGACATCATTGCTCATAGTATCATTAAGGCCACATCCTCTGTATAGATTTTAGTCACCTCGCACCTCAGGGTATTGCTGACCCGACCCTGCAGGGGTAAGATACAATATAATATACATAAATCAAATATTTTGAATTTCTCGCACCGCCGCGCGCGGGTAAGAAACTCTGGGGTACAGTATACAAAAAAAAACACCAGTTACGGTTTTATATGTACGGGTTTATATGTGCATATGAACATTATCAGAAGCCAGTGTAAACTCATAAAATTTGTCAAAATAGGAACTATGCAAGTTGTTTGAAGTATTTAATAATCCATTGTAATATGAATATGTAATAATAAAAACAAAAAAATATGAAACTACTTACATGACTGTATGAATATCTCAACCCTGTGTAAAAAAAAAAAAAAAATACACCATCCGCCAACAATTACACTTCAATAAACAAAACCTCAAAAAAGCGATATGTGTACGTATAAATTGTCTGCCCTTGAATAATTCTGAGTGAATAATAAGCCAATCCCACCACCCCCACCAAGACCTAGTCATCAGCATGACTATAATACCCCAGGAGGCATGTAGGTTGAGTTGATGTGCATATTATGTCTCTTTAAATTGCGACTAGAAATAAACAAATTTTTTTTGTACGCAATTTTTTTTTCTCGATCGCTCGTACGAAAATAGCAAATTTAGGGCGAATCATTTTCGATGTATCCTCCCAATTACAATACTCATGAGTGCGATTTGTTAGATTGTGTAATATTCGCACACAAAGTGTAATGTACCATACATATGTATGTAAATATTTTCATGAACGTAAATTAGAATTAAAAAAAAATTGTTCATATTTATTTTCCATTTCCTTTCCCACGATTTCGTATTATTTTGTATGAACTTTGTTTTGGAATGGTAAGTTGTTCAAAAACTATGAGTATTGACGGTAGCAGATTATCGAAGTGTAAGCAAATATTACAAAATAAATAAATAATATACATAAATGAATATAAAAGTATCCAAAAAGGTGAGAGAACTATGAAAGGGGAAATAAACAAACTAATATTGGAAAAAGTAAATACTCATAAGCGATTGTAATTTACAGCGATGATGAAAATTATTCTGTAGATCTTATAAGAATTCGTGAACTTGCTTAATGAATACTAACAGCCACGCCTACTATATTTGTAAACAAAAACTGTAAAAATATGTTTTCTTACAATAGCTATGTGTATGTACATATGTACAGCATACATAATATATAATACAGAATAATCTCTGGTTCTTCTATAGTTCGGCACTCTCGGAAATCTGGCTGCCTATCCCAATTTTTGTTTCATATATTTGTCTTCTATTTTAAGGGCAACGCTAAATTGCAACTGAAATTTCATTATGAATTTGTCGTGTTTGTTTTTGTGTTCTTTAACGTGCTGCAGTTAGTTATCATCTGTCACTTGACTGTCAAATGTAAACATCCGAGAATAAATTTGGCAAACCTAATACATATGTGGACGCTAAACTGAACTCTTAATTTTGGCGAGCATCCGAATACGATGTGTTCTTACAAACATTCGTAGGTATGTATATCGGAAGATATTTAACGTTGTATTGCACACGGATGACATCACAAATTTTGAAAAGGAAAAAGTTAATCAGTTGTTATAAATAATAACGAGTAAAAAACGTTCAAGCGACGAAACGCCTGCACTGCAATTTATTTAAAAATTTAAGACTTGCGGATTTTATCCGGTTTCTCAAATCAATAACGGTGCTCACTATCGAAAGATAAAAAAAATACAAATTTAATGCTTATGATTGTTTTATATCACAGTTTCAGCAACTCGGCGTTTTCGGTATTGCGCAGGTTCACGGTCACTATTGTACAGTCTGGGTGTATAGGTATAATCTACTTGTCCGATTATCATAATTTTAACCAAAAGAAAACACTTTAAAGAAAGGCGTAGCAACGCGTCGGGTATTCGCTAGTATGTAATATGAACAAAATCTTCTTCAGCGATGAGACCCATTTCTCGCTCGGCAGCTATGTAAACAAACAAAATTGCAGAATTTGGGGTTCTGATGAAATGTGATCGTTGAGAGGCCATTGCATCGACCACAGGTGACAGTTTGGTGCGTTCTGTGGACCGACCGCGTGATCGGGTCGCATTTTGTTTGGAAAACGACGAACCGTCACTATTATGGTGGATTATATGTACTATGATCAAATGATAACCAATTTTTTTTCACCTGAGATGGATGACATTGATGAGCGACTGTGTTTCCAACAGAACGTTTAATTTCGAAATTTGGCGACATCGATTGGCCACCAAGATCGTGTGACCTGCCCCGGTAGATTTATTTTTGTGTGGCTATACAAAAGATCGTGTCTATGCAGACAATCTCAAACTTTAGAGCACTTAAAAACCAACATCCGTTAAGTTATGGCCGCAATATAGCCAGAAATGTGGCGAAAAGTAATCGAAAATTAGTTCAAAATTTAAAACAGTAAACGAATTTGAAATCTTTAATACTTTCTATTTTATTTATTAACTAAATCCTAAAGCGCAAAATGAATAACCGTGTATTACCTTTTTAAATTAACAATGATTATATTGACAAATTAGCCTTTCAAATTACAAGCTCTTTCAAATGAGTTTTTGCTCGAATGATAGGAAGAAATATTTGTTGAAGAATTACACACGAATTACAGGTGGGGACCGAACCTGCGATAGACTTGCTTTTAACCACCAATGCTCTGATACTGAGCTATCCGAGTACTATCCGGCTAAAACCAAGGCTATCGCTCAACAGAGAGTCTTCAAATTCATCCCTTAGAACTTACTTACATGGCACGCACAAGTAGAAAGGTTCCTCAACAAAATTGTTGTGCAGAACTGGAAGCGGCTAGTTAAGGCTCAAGCTGGTTAGAAATGGGTTTAAGCTTCCCAGAAATACCCCGTGCTGTAACACCATCTAAAGTCGAGTAATTAAATAAGTTCATACGTTCTCAGTAATAAGGAAATAATCCGATTCAAAAGTGGTACCTGCACAGCAGCCGGGTTTTTTTTATTTTACTTACTTTAAATTATATTTGGAAAAATTGTATTAAGTAGGTATATAACATATATATGTACATATGTACATACATACATACGTACATCAAACTTTTTGCTGATAATATCGTTAACATTGAAACAATCACAGTGTAAATAAAAACAGACCGATACTACCGACTTGTTAAATAAGTATATATTAACCCATGTCAATATTTGCATGTGCAGCAATGTGCCCTTACCCGCAACATTTATGCAAACAAAATTAATTTTGTGGTATACACTGACTTTCACTTGTCCACTATAAGGCAAGTATTGGTTTGGATTTTGATCAAACTTGACATTACTATGTTAGTGAAACTCAATGAAGTGGGTCTCTAAATTCTGTCTGCCTATCTGTATGTCTATTTCGTATATCGATTTTCTTCAAACTTCATATCTATAGTCAGCGTGTCCAAAATTCGAGGCGATATCAGAATTGTCAATCTAACTCCAAAATTAACGTTACTTTACTAATGGCCGATTTTGAGAAAAGACGAGTTGCTCGAAAACGGCTCTAACGATTTTGATCAAATTTCATATTTAAGTTAAGGTGGATATACATATGTACGTACATTTGATATCAGTTGACGTACCACGTTTTTGGCGGAAAATCCGTATACAGGTACTTGATTCGGGCGATTTTATTGAAAATGGATAGTTACTCGTAAGAAATATTTGACATATACATTATCATGACAAACCAATTTTTGAAATTTAAACAACTTTTTCTGAGAAAAACACCTTTTTAATGATTTTGTTTATATTTTAAATCTGAGTTTTTGGAGATAAACAGCATATACGTGCGACACAGTCGTTCACTTTATTATTTAAATATACATACGTACAGGTATATATGTACTGTAAAACTAAATCAATATATCATTAATCGAAACAATAATTTCCAGCGAATTTTTCCTTGTTCAACAATCCAATAAATCCTATCAATCCACGCATTAATTCGCTGAATAAACTTGGATAACGAAATCCCCTCATCGATTATTATTACCTCCCGTGCTCACAGCATAGGTCCATGCCTATGACATCATATTCCCATATGTCACAGGAAGTCAGTGCTAACTGCCTCCGTCCGTTTTAATGACAAAAGTACACGAGTAATAGCCTACAAAAAATAAACAAACACAAATTCGAAACTAATTCCAAGCTAAACTCGACATCTATAGGTATGTATGTATGTAACATATATGCACATCTATACGTATAGCATAGCCACATTATATTGATAGCCCCAAACTAAACAAATAAAAAATAAAATTCACCCATAGGCCACCACCATCAAATATATTGCTACACACACTAAATTTCCATCAATTAATTAGCCCGACTAATGTTCACCCTACGGATTAATGTGGAGATAAAGAACGAAAATGCATCTGATACATAGAACTTAAAAAATATGTACAAAAAATGCTTTGGACGGAACAAAAAAACCAACAAAAACGGAAATCCAATGAAGAATTGGGTCAATTCCACTGATTGAAAGTGGGAGAGCATCTTACGCAAGAAGAAGTCTTATGCGTATTTATCTCAGTGTCTTGTGATTACCATGTAATGGAGCACATGGCAGTTGTATTGTATCTTCTACTCCTACTCCGCCTTCGCTAAATGCAACATCTTTTTTTTTTATAATTCCTTTTGTCAACATTTTTTCGAAACCCAAGCCCACACACGCTCACATTTTTCCCGTTTTCTTTTAGCTTCTGTCACTAACCTTATGAATGTTAAATGAAAGACCGGCGAAGTAGAGAAAACCGGCGGAAAACTAAAACGACACTGTCAAAATTTATGACCGCCCCGCTATGGGTAGGTAGGTGGGTATCCATGAAAAAAATGTTCCCAAAAATAGAATCTTTTATGTGATATGTACAACCGAAATATGTGGACGTGTGTGTTTGTTTATTTTTGTGGATAAATAGCAGAAGTGTGGCATGGTAACACTTTTAATTTTCTTTTTGAATACTAACATATGCAACAATGCAAATTTGTCTGTACATTGGCGACTAGTGTAGCTATGTTCATAGAGACGAAGTCACCTTGATTAAATAGATACTATAAACAGCCCATAACACTTCAACCATTGCCACCGGTAAATTATTATAATGAAGTGTAATTGCTTGAGTGTCGTTCGCTTGATTTCATATTACCCAAGTAAAATACATGCGTACATATGTATATTAATTAGAAAAGCAAAAGAACTAATCCATTAAGGACGGATTGCTTTTAAATGCATTAAATGCCTAGATGAAAGTTAAAAAACAATTGTAAATCTCTTAATATGCGTATCGTATATAACTTCAGCCTTGAAAAGTGAACTGTCGAGACTATGAAAAAACTAATACCAAAGATTTTGTGAATAACTAAACGAGTTTTAATTTAGCACCTATAACGCATCATTCGTCAAAATCACAATATTTACAGACATATTACCGATTTACCATTTTTACTACTTTTTAACACTTTATGATGTATACGAGTACATACATATGTATTGCAAAGCGACATGCGAATTGTGCAGGACTTTTAGAGGAACGTATGTACAACCCTCTGGGAATTATACAGAAGCTCCAGTGCAGTTTTAGATATAGTGACTAAATTATACTTATGTACATATAAATATACTCGTATGTGTTGTGATGAATCAAAATAAATTGTTGGCTTCGTCGTTCTTTGGAGAATGTACAAAGCTTAGTGCATAATCGCTGCCATCATTTCATCAAAAATCATTAAGCACTACGATTGGATACATACCAGTGATCACGGATCACACAGATATGTATTATATCCGCTGGTACGGATACAGATAATTTTCTAGAATATCTGCGTATATGCATGAAAGTGCTTCATGTGCCGACGGTTCCGGATCAATTACAATATTGTAAATATATACGTATATTACTAGATATTAAACAAGTATGATTAATTATTGCATACGTATGAGAAGAACAAGTATTGCTTTTGACTTCCCCAATGATAACACCTTCGTGGAAGAGATGGCTAGTAGGCTGCGACAATGAGCCAAACACATTTTTAATCGGATGATCTGTGATCCAGTCCCTTTGGAGAAATGAATATATGGTCAATTGGTTTTATTAATTTTTTTCAATTAATAATTATTATATTGACAAATGAACAAGCTCTTTCAATTGAATTTTTGCTCGAAAGAAATATTTGTTGAAGAATTGAACAAAGAAAAAAACATACTACATAGGGGCGCTTTTTTTTACAAAATTCGATTTAGCTTTTTTAAAGCCATTTTCGGTGACGAATAAGCCTTATTTTCAAAATCTCATCAGAATCAATGAACTCTGTTACCGAAGCGACACTTTCTCTAATTCATCAAATCAATTTTTCTAATAAAATCTCTTAAAAGTTGCTGAGGTTTACTCTGTATAGAAAGATACGTTTATCACCGCATTTGAATTAAAAATTTCACAATGACACGCCCACTTTATTAGAGATGGGTTAAAAGAAGAGGGATAGGTTCTCATACATTCCTTTGCAGACGGATTGTAATTTTTTTAATTTCAAATAAAACTGTAAAATGACATACAGATTTTACATTTTTATTATTCTAATCACTACGGCCAAGTCCAAAGTATTTCTGTGTGTTTCACGTGTTTAATGCCTTAACGGCTGGGCCTTTTTAAAAAAACAAAAAAAAGTGTATCAGACGATTCATCTCATTATCACGAGTGAGAATGAAATTCTGGTGTTCGAAGAAAAACAAAATGGCAGACGGTAGGTGTCATTTTGTCTGTCACTCACATTTGTAGAATTTTTTCGAAAATCGATGTATGTATCAAAATGAAAATAGTGTAGTAGTTTTAGAGATAAGGGGGAAAAAAATTGTCACAATTGTCACAAAGCATTGTCACTTTTTATTTGATACCCATATTATATTTTTTTTTTTTTACTTTTAGTCTACCCTCTAAAACTTTTAGATTTTGAACTTTCGAAAAATTGTTAGTAAAACTCAACTGTGATCCGAATTTCAACTTTCTATCTCTGACAGTTCAAAAGTTATGAAGCTGTGACAGACAGACGGACAGACAACTGACTCTCACTATAAGGTTCCCGTTCTTACTTTTTGTTACCTTGTAAATAAGGTTCCACTGCAAGTTCAGGGTTCCACTGAATAAAGTGAGCGATTGATGTTTATATGAACAAATTTTAAATTTAAATTTAAAAAATATATACAAGTTCGAAGAAGCTTATTTTGAAAACTTTCCAAGACTTGGTACGTCGATGCACAAATGAAATATTGTTTAGATTTTAATTTCGAACAAAAGTAACTGAGAAATAGCCAATTTTTAAGGAAAAGTTAATAAGTAAAGTATCGTTATATTTATTTCTTGCCAAAAACTTGGTACATCATCTGGTAGAATATGCCCACCATAGCTAAAATATCAAATTTGATCCAAATTGTGGCAGCTGTTTTTGAGAAAATCAGCCATTAGAAAACTTACGTTAATTTTGGGGTTAGAGTGAAAATTCCGATTTCTCCTCGAATTGTGGTCCCACAAACCCCAGATATGAAGTTTGAAACAAATCTGTTCAGTCGTCTACAGTCGTGCTTACAGAGAGGTAAACAAACGGACAGAACTGAGTGACCCATTTTTTTGAGTTGGAATTTTGTTAATTTACGAGTGCTTAGATAATATTTTCATGTTTCTAGTAAAAAATAACGATTTTTTTGGAAAAATATGTCTGTGGACGGATTTTAAAAATTATTACACTTGTACTTCTTCGGATTCTAGACAGCGTATATAGCAAATTGCATGTTCTTTGTTCAAAACTGAAGGCCCGAAAAGTAGTGACATGCATACGACGGGCGGACGGACAGACAAGACTAGATCGAAATAACTTTTGACGCCGATCAGAAATATGTAAACTTATGGTGGTCTACTGTTCTCTATGTTACAAACTATGTATAATAATTAATATACCCTGGAGATACGAGAGCAAAGATCGAACAATATCAAAGAATTTCGATAAAAATTAATTTGATTAATCAACAATTTCATAAGCTATGTTTTACTCCTATCAAAGAAGATGTGGTACATTACATTGCTTATTTTACCATTTATGGGTGCAAAAAGCAATGCATCTTATTTCCCCACACAATTTTTCGCATCTATATAAGTAGAAGTGAAAGAATAAATTTAACAACAAGGCAATACATAGGTACATATCTATATAGATACTTACGAAATACAAAAACTACATTGATTTATGGAAAATGAAATAGCTGCACACAATTTCGGAACTCATTTGCAGATACATAGATGTGAAGAAAGATTTTGATCACAAATTTTTACTATGCATGGAAATGAAATATCGAAAATATTTTCCATTTGTTTACCTACCCTCTAAGATACCATCAGCTGAACACTCAAGTTGTAGTTATAGTCATCTAAGTACTGCAAATACTGCTGATCCAAATGAATCAATTCGTCCCTTACTATTGTCATCTGACAGAGCTCTTTATTAGTACTGATAAATTTTCATAGGAAAGTGGGAACAATTGTCTTACTTTTATTCATAACGTAGTATTCATACTAACATTCTTACAATCCATTTAAGCGCTACCTGATTGTAATATTATTATGTGTGTAGATATAATTTGTATGTAAAAAATATAATTATGTAACTCCCATTTACCTTTGTAAGCAAAACAAAAACTAACCAATCTAAGACTTGTTCGCCTCCGCTTTAGTTCAAAGACCAGCAAACCCAGTTACAAATTGATTGCTAACAACAAAACTAGTACAAATCTAACAAAACTGGCCATTGACATTGAAAAGTGTTAAAAAGTTCACTGCCAGATTGACAAAGAAACTCAAATAGAAAACACAAAGCCATACAAATAGAAAGATGCGGATTATAAAAAAAAAGCACACCAAAGAACAGACGATGATTGACGGTCATAGAGAATAATGTTTCTCGTGAAAACCAAGACAAATCACACATATGTAGACCATACCGAGATGGATAAAATATCAAACTCAACGAAGCTCTCAATGACTGGAGCTTTTTTCTTGTTTTTATATTCAAATAAGAAATTGCGCAATTAGTTTAATATCTCTTTTTTTTTTATTATTATTTGACAAATAGCAACCACCACAAAACGACATCAGCACACACCATGCAAGTTCTCCATTCCACATCTCCAAGCCTTAGTAGATTTATTGAGTTTGATGTTTCTGCCGTTTGCAAGCCCACTCTGTGTCGGATTGTAAGTTCATGTTCACGTCGTGTCGCCTCTAACAATAGGCAGCGGCAGCAACCAGAACTCGAGAGGCCATATGTGCTATATCTTGCCAACATCTATTTTAATACATATGTGTGTGACATACGAATAAGCATTAGGTAGGCAAATGGCATAGCACACAATATTTAAAAATAAATTTTTTCAGAGACAAACAAGGCAAACAAAAAAAAAAACAGGGGAGAGACACTAATCGTATCTCAAAGCTGTATCTGCTCACTGCTGCAGAATGTTACATAGGAGATTTCAAATGAGGGGGGTCTAGGAATGCCTAGTCAGGAAATGAGTTGTTGGAGAAGGAGTGCTACTAAAATTGGGCGTCGTATGTTTTGGAGAAAAACATATTTTAGGTTTGACAATTTTTGCTTAGGTTCTTTTAAAAATTTATTGTAAAGTCAAGGTTTTCTTTTAGGAAAGAAGAATTATTATAAGTGCAATCTTTGCGCGACTAAAAGACTAACTGGTGCTTGCATAACCTAACACAAATTCATCTACCCAAACGTCAAGGTCAACTTCGCGAATGTGCACAAATGTTTAAAATCCGACAACAAGCTCACCCGCTTTACTAGGTGGCTAAGATTCTATATACCCATATATGTAGGTAGTTAGATATGTACATATGAATTTATTCAGAGCAGAAAAAATAGTTATCAAAATATACAGATGCTGGCTTTCTGCGATCATACATTGTACAAGGTCACACCTACTTTTTGGAGACGTTTTTATCAAAAAATAAATTTCCCGAAACTGATTACGGTAATGATTGAGTCTTGTTTTAAGGACCTTGCTAAAATCAGTGAATTTGGGTTAGGTCTGAGGGTATCATGAGATCCGTTACAAATGAATTGTAACTTTTCAGTACGTCTTATTACGCCATTCGCAAAAATATGCAAATGCAGTAACACCCAAAGGTGTGGGAATTTGGTCTCACCTTACAAAAGCCAGAAAGACTTTAACTAAGAACAAAATGTTGGTCGTAAATTGATTAGAAAAAATATATTTGTTTTAAAAAAATAAATGACTTCGTTAAAAACATAAAACATTTTATTTTTTTTTCACCAACGTCCAAAATTTAGATTACCACGTCAGTGCATATTTTTTTAAAATTCTAAATAAAATCGTTTGAGCTTAATAAGTAAATAAAGTACCGGTATTAGAGGTTTGCCGGAAAACTTAGCATGCCGTATTATTGAAAACTTCCATATTATCTCAAATGCTAAATATTATTATCAAAATCGTTAAAGCGTTAAATTTGGCCTCTCAATTCTGTGTCTGTCCATCTGTGTGAATCGACTGCTGTATCTTAAACGGGGGACAGATTTCTGTGCGGTTACAATTAATTCTAGGTCGAATTGGAATTTTCATCATAACCCCAAAATTAATGGCCAAACATTTTCTCGGAAACAGGTCTTATTGTGATCTAGTTTCATACTAGAGTTGGGTTTTTGACAAAAATACGCATAACGGTATTTACTTATTGACTTTTTAAAAAGTGAAAATTTCTCAGCTACTACTCAGTCAACATTGTTCAAAATCAATATCTAAACAAGGCATATAAGGCGTATCTTATGTTATGGCATTAAAAAAAAAAGCATTTTAACTTAAATTTCAAATTTGAATGATTTTGCAATGAATGACATTGCAATTGTGTGCACGTGATTAGAAACGATTTCGATGCTGTATTTCTTACTTTCTCCTTTTCAGAATGTTTGTTTTTAGTGCTCAAGACTGCCACACCTTAGGGCAAAATATACATATGCCATTACTTTCTTACAGAAAACTAAATTGAGTGAAGTGTGCTAACACTCATTCAAAATATAAAATTCATATTATTTTTGAAGGGCTGCACAATTGGAAAAACTAATCCTGCTATGGGAAAAACTCACAAGTTATCATGAAGATATGGAAAAAAATCATTGGACTGAATTCAGGAAAAGCTTGAAAACTGTATACTCGTAAACCGGCGGAAAAAAGTACGCCAACTAATCTGAAAAAGAAGTTAATACCGGAAAAGATAAGAGCTCGCAGAAAGTGGCAAATCATGAAGCACCCGGATGATAAGGCTCTGTTCCACCGCCTTAGCAATGAACTTAAAAAACGAATCAGTGAATTTAAAAATGCACTCTGTAGTTTCTAATGAAATTTAACAACCGATGCGTGCCAAGCGTTTAAAAAGATAGCAGATACAAAATCCACCACTTAGAGACGGAAAATGGATCGGAAATCTAAAACAAAAGGCTGTCCTCTTCACAGATCATTTGTCGAAGGTTTATAAGCCATTCTCGCCAAGTACAGTGAGAGAAAACTTTGAGTTTGTCAATAAACAAAATGAAAAGGAAAAAGCATCTGTCCACACAAACTATCTAATAAAAAAGCACCAGGGTGCGATATAATCAATGCCCAAATAATGAAAGAAATGCCACCCGTTGCTGTTCAGGCTTTTGACATGATTTGGCATAGTGGACTAGAGTACATAAGGCCCTGTTTTGTCAATACTATAAAATATTGAAGTATTATATTTCAGATCGACTCTTCCGAGTTCATTATGAGTAAAAATATGCGGAATTAGTGAAAATACTCCCTCGGACCAATCCTGAGTCTGTTGTATACCAGCGATATTCCATTAGATAACAATGCCATGGTGGCTACCTTTGCAGATCACACTTCAATTTTAGTATCAGACAAATGCGTCGCGAAGGCTACAGAGAAGCTGCAAAATGTAGTCAGTAGAGTTTTGAGATTGGGCGTATTAAACTCAACTTGGCACAATCCACTCATATAAACTTTACCAATATAAAGATAACAATCTTCCCATTTTTATCAATAACCATATGCTAATACATCTAATTACTTTGGAAAGTTTTTAGATGGTAAGTTGAAGTAGAAGGAACACATTAAAAATAAAAGAGAGGAGTTAAGCATAAAATATGTTTAGAAAAATGTATTGGTTACTGGGGCTGTACAAAGAAAACAAATACTCAAATTATTCAGACATTCCAAAATAAAGTCCTCATGATATATACAAAACGATTTACATCGTGACCTACAAATCGAAATAGTAAACAGCACTCTGTACTACACAACCACCGACTGCAAGCACATATAAACTCCGAGATAGAGGGCAACTTAAAAGTACACAACATCCGGAGATGGAGAAAAAACAAGCCTGATGAGCGAAATTCCGGCTCAGTTGTAAATACGCAACGTGAATTTCGTCGTGAGGTCGGTCGTCATCATGGTTTCAGTGCACAGGCAATTCGTCGCACAGTGGAAAAGTTTGAGTGTGAGTACCGCCCTAGAGGCCAGTATCGAAGAAGACCAAGAAATGTCGATTCGGCGCCGATCAGCTGAATTGGGCATCGTCAGAAGTCAACCAGGCTTATTTCCGGTTGGATTTGGTCCTATATCCGTATAAGATTTTGCTTGCGCAAGAAGCTAATTGGGTGCTGGAAATGTTGGCCGGAGATCCGGATTTTGCCAAAAAAATCATCTTCTCGGACGAGGCCCATTTCTGGCTCAGCGGCTATGTCAACAAGCAAAATTGCGACCACAAACCATAAGTGTTCGACCAAGCATCAATGCATCCATAAAGATTGACTGTTTGGTGCATTTTATGGCACGGCGGCATCATTGGACTTTATTTCTTTCACCGTTACCGTCAATGGTCCTAGGTGTAGAGCGATGTTAACCGACTTTCTGTGCCCAGAGCTCGACAATATCGATATATCCGAGCTGTGGTTCAAACAAGACGGCGCTACATGCCATACAAGCGACGCAACGCTCGAAGTGGTAAAGGAGAAATTTGGCG
Organism: Pocota personata; assembly: GCA_963082735.1. NCBI lineage: Eukaryota > Metazoa > Arthropoda > Insecta > Diptera > Syrphidae > Pocota > Pocota personata. Next base: position 74,904,791 of record OY720429.1, read on the forward strand.
ACTGGGTCATCTCACGAGCGTTCATCAATTGGCCGCGGCGATCATGCGATTTGACACCCCTCGGTTATTTTCTCTGAGGCTACGTCAAGTTCTTAGTCTACGCTAACAAGCCAACCACTTTGGACGAGCTCGAGGCCAACATTCCATACGCTATTGCCGGGATAACGCCGCACTTGAAGCACTGCCAACGAAGCCGAGGCGGCAATTTAAATGAAGTGCTATTCCATATATACGAGTAATGGCATGAATGTAGCTTCAAAATAAAACCTCAATTTGATCTCTCACACCGTTGTTGTTTTATTTAAATTTCTTTTACTATCGCTCTTATCTGGTCGCCCTATATATCGCTTATTTTATGGGATATCAAAAGAGCAAAGCATGGTGTCGATAGGTATTGAACTGCTCCAAGAGTTTTGCCTCGTACGCATATTTTCGGAGTGAATTACGAAAACATGCAATTGCTCATAAGTTTACATGCAACATTTTTAGGTTTTCGCGAAAAATAGTATAGCATTCAAAACTCAAGAGCCATGTAGCCAATGTATGTGCATACACATATATGTACATGTGTAATTAAAAGTATACGTTAAGGGCAACAGTTCAAGATAATCTCTCCAGCGTGTTGCGTTCTGAAAGTCCGCAGCTGGATTTTTTGTGATTTTCTTAATTAACATCTCCACCGGGTTCCACATCATTTCAGAAAGGCCCCATTCCGTTATTTCGATTACCACGGCTAGACCATGAGTTTATTTGGCTGGACTAAATAGGATATTAGATTTTCACGTCTTTTAGTTTGGCTTACGTCAGTTATAATGCGTGTTTCTAAAGTTGAGTGTTTGTCATATACAAGAACCACATTCAGTCAACAACAAAAGAACTGTCACAGAATTATGTAAATATGTGCATATACTCGTAAGTAAATGACTCCTTTTTGTTTCTTTTCAGTCAGTATCATTAAAGAGACACTATGGTATCGCAACTAAATTAACATGACGTGCAAAATAATCTACAAAACTCCATTGACCATACCTGTTTTCATTGGGTGTATCTACTCCAACTAATTGCTGAGTAAAATTGATGAGTGAATTTTTTTCTGATGATTCTCATCACATTTGTGTACTCGCTAAGTATTAAATACATAAGGTGTACGCGACGAATGAACTATGTACGGACATATGTACACAGTTCCAGACTGTAGTTTTGATACTTTAATTTAAAATACTTTTTATCTTTTCTTTTTGCTTCTAAAATGTATAAAAACGAGGTTTAATTGTCACTGTCTAACACTTGTATAACAAGCTTATTCAATACTTAAAAGGGAATTTTATTAAATGCACAAACCAATTTTATGATGAATTGCTCATCAGAGTGTATCTCATCGTAGAGCTGAGTGATTTCTGATGAAATGATGGCACCGATTAGACTTGTAAAAAAACGAAATATGAAGTATTGTATTTATGGACTTATTTATTTTAATGTTTTAACGAATTCAAAAAAAAAAAAAAAAAACATTTCGCGGAACAAATTTTCCATATATGTATATATCACAGTGATAGTTGAATGAAATTCAGCTTGTTAAATTCAATAATAATTTAATTAATTCAGTAGAATGGAAGAGAAAATCAATATTGGTAGCCCTGTTTAAAAACTATACTATCACATTAAATGAAAAACATTAAACAAATCTATGAATATATGTACGTATGAATAAACTCTTTATACTCGTACTTGTATGACATCCTCAATGTTTTATCGTTTTATAGGTTTTAATTTTATAGTATAGTCATATACTCGTAGTATTGTCATATTGCAACATTAGCTGCTTTTTATTATTGATCTGAATTGGTTCAGACTGCAGAAGTTAAAATAAAAGTTTTGAAATTAATTAGCATCATATTTTTTCTAACGATTGCCAACTGAAATTAAGGGGGGAAAAATACAAAAAGAAATGCCTTTAAAATCGGTGCAAACAAGAGAAAAAAAAATATAGCCATTTAGGCTCTGTCTACAGCGCCAAGATAGGAAGCGACAACACTATGCTTAAGCACGTGATGGGAGTGCACAGCCTTGGAGACCAGAATAGCAATGGTGAGCGGTTTGTGGACTTCTGCAACACCAACCGCCTAGTGGGGGTACGCCGTTTATGCATACCAGCTACCAAAAGATCAGTTGGATCTCAACTGACAGGCAGCGAACATCTAACCAGATCGATCACATTGCGATCAGCCGCAGTTTCAGAAACTGTCTCCTAGACGCCCGAAACAAATTTGCTCAACATTATCAAATTTAATACCGACAGGCTCAGAGATCCCCAAGTGCACGAACAATTCTGAGACCATCTTGCCTTATAAGCAGAAACAATCATCAGCACAATGCAGGAGTGCGTGATGACTGGAATGCTGTGAAAACTGTTTTCGCAAATGGGGCACGCACCTCCGTCGGTAAAAGGCATAAATCTCATCGCACATGGCTATCGGCAGACACCTGGAAACGGATCGATGGGGGTACAGCAATAAAGGGTCGGATTGCAGCGGCCTCAGCAATAGAAAGAACCGAGCTAGAAGCCCAATGTCGCGTGAAAAAGAAGAATGTGTAGACGTGGTAAACGTCAGTATATCGATTCACTTGCCTCAATGGGTGAAGAAGCAGCAAGCAGGTGTGACAGTAGGATTGTTTATAACATCACCAAGGATTTCATTGGTGGAACTCCAAACAACATTCAGTGAAGAGTTTAGACAGTTACCTTTCGATTTCGGAAAGAAGACTACGCTACAGTCCTTATCCACATAGACGATGGTGATATGTTTTCGAACTCTAATGAGTCTTCTGAAGCAACAAATTCCCGAATTCGCACCGGACCTCCCGGTAAAGCCGAAATAACAACAGCAATCAAGTCCCTCAAGAAAAATAAAGCGATGGGTATTGATGCCATCCCTATTTCAAGCGGGATGGCATCAATACATAGGCAGAACTGCTACACCCGCTCATACGGAGAGTGTAGGTAAATGAACACTTTCCGCAGGAGCGGAAAAGAGGGATGATTATCAAGCTTCCAAAAAAGGGAAATCTGATGGATTGTGGAAACTGGAGAGCTTAATAATAATAGCTCATATTATATTAGAACGGATTGAAGAACACTTAGATTTAATTCTCGATATCGAGCAGGAAGGCTTTCGCGCTGGATCCTCCAGTATCGACCACATAAACACATTACGGAATATAATAGAGCAATGCGTAGGGGACAGATTCCGCTACATCTACTGTTGAATCGAGATGCTATCTGGTTGGCCTTACGCAGGAGGGCAAAAGTTGCGTAAGGTGCAGTACTGGGAATGTGGATACCACTAACAGACGCAAGCTGCAGACCTTCGTAAATGGATGTCTAAGAATCATCTTAAGGATTGGCTCAATCGTTTCTCCAAAACGAACAAAAGTTTTTACTAAACGAAGGAAAAAGCGGTAGTGGATTGGACACATCCTATCCTACAACTCCATTGCGAAATATGCCACTGGGTGACGCCTAAACGTGACGCAAAACAGTTGATAAGGGATCAAGCTCTTTGGGAATAAGTTGGAGGAGCTGCGTTGCAGAACTCCGAACAAGATGGCGCTCAGGCATTGTTGATTCCCTATGCACTTCGAGGGGTGAAAGGATTTAAATATTATTTAGAAAGGGAAAGGCGATAAGCAGCATTTATTCTTCGCATAGCTAATGTCAAAATGTTTTTTTCTTAATTTCCATATACCGATTTCATTAAAATCGGTATACCACTATCTTGATAGTGTATACAAAATTAATCAAATTCAATTTGAATGAACACCCATGTACATATATATGTGTTTTAAAAATATATATTAACAAATCAAATTTCACTGAAATCCCTTGTTACTCGTAAATCAAGAACCTGCAAGGTATACACATAAATTGATCAATATGCACCAACTCTCTCTCTCGTTGGGCCTCAAATTCTGAGTTTTGGTACACTGACAAATTGGTTTTGGGATTAACTGGACAATCACCTTAAGTATAAGACAAGTTATGTTTAAAAGCATTTTCAGCTAGTTTAAGTAGCTTCTTCAGGGACTGATGTTTGGTATCAAATAACTTTATGTAAAAAATTTTATTTTTTATTATTTTATTCCGAAAATTTAAAAATTTATTAATTAAAAGATCAAAAAGAGAGAACATCTGATATGTGCGTACTAGGAACTCATAAGTTACTTCACAGCTCTAGTATCGATTACATTTATCTAAAAGTAGATTATAGATAAGTCTATATTTATTTGAACTCAAAAGTTGCAAACCTATTTAAAGCAAATATTTTCCCGCTAGCATAAAAAGAAGAAAGCGGAACAAACTTTTTTCCTTGCTTATGATCAAAAATCTATAGCAGTACACGAAGTTCAACTTTTCAGCTTAGAATGGATTTAGGTATACCCTAAATATGTCTACTTGATCACAAATATCAGTCTTTTTTTTTTTTTTTTGGTTCACGGTAAGATCTGCTAGAATTCCAATTTATGTCAGAAATATAAAAGGCATTAAGATTAATCATCTCTTTCGTTATGTGTTTAACCTTGACCATCACAAATTGTCACGCCTCATAAATTTTAAAAATTTAGAATATTTAATAAAGCAAACGTTATGCTAAGTAAGGTCATCATAAAAACGCAAAAGAAAATATGTTGCTGGCATAAACTTTCATGAGGAAAGTATATTACATCCGAAATTAATCACATACTCGTATGTTCCTAAATATGTACATAAATCAATCATTTGTTATGAACATTATCACATTTAAAAAAAAGTTAATCGGTGCATAATATTAAAAGGTGAGCATTACAAAAGACTAGTCTTATTACTCATAACGACCTCCAAGAAAACTACCTAAAATGTAAAATCCGGAATTCCTCAAGGTTATGAATGATTAATTTAACACCAAACACCTAGCAAATGGTCAATGAAAAGAATATATGAATGAAGAAAAGAAAACGAGGGGCAAAAACGGAATTAAAACAGAAAAATGTAAATCGTTCACTAAGCTACTAAACTTAGTTGTTGGGAAATCTTTTATTTAAGAAACTGAGTTGTGATCAACAGTTAAAAGAATGACTGTCGGTTATAAGCTTGATTTGAAAGGTAAACGCTCATACTTACCCCGGATTAAATCATTTTTCATTGTTTCAGCTTGTACATATATTGTACTCGTATGTATAGATAGGTATAATATTCGTAATCTACGATTCAAAAGATACTCGTACATATTTATGTAAAATCGAAGAAGTCAATTATATTACAGGTTGGGGGCGTTTCTATTTATTTATAGAAGTGTGTTTGCTTGCGACCCGAGCTGTGCAAGTTCAAGCCCGAGCGGGGATCAACAACCAACGGCTTCCCGAGCATCCAACCAACATTTATTTTATTTTATTATTATTGTTATAGATATTTAATATTTTCTCAAATTCCGAATATCTAAAAAGATGAACTTATCTGCACTTTATTTTGAGTTGTGTAAGGTCCGTATAGCTTTTGAAAATTTGAGAAAACATTTTGAAAAGCTTAAGGCATCTACATATTCATTTAGAATATTTAAAAACTTTGCACAACACCTTAATACAAATACAACCTTGGTCATAAATGAAAAGCCTATAAAATACGTTTTATAAAAAACTACTGCAGGTAGGTGAATATTTTTGACTTCCCATGATCCGTTACTCACTAGTGACTAAGTTAGAGGGAATTCCCGCGATTTTTAACTCTGGATTTTTTGTGTGCGATCAAATTTGTATAATTGGTATCATTTGGAAAATAGTAGTGAAAGTGTGCATACCAGTTTTTTGCGGATATCTTATTATTTATTCATAGTTTTTGTGTTTAAATAATAAAAGTAATCAACGTAAAGATGGCTAAGCCAAAAAGACACGAATTAAGTGAAGCTGAAGAGCCCAAATTGTCCTTTTGTCCTCTCAAGGCATGTCCTAGCAAAAAATTTCAAAAACTCTTAAGCATTCGCGTGCAGTCATTCAATATACCTTAATGCTATACAGGGAGACTGGAGAGTACATTTCTAAGCCGCGCCCAGGCAGAAAAAGAAAGTCTTCGACGCGTGAAAATCGTCAAAAGAGCTCTTCTGAATTAGCTGCTTCGCTTCATGAACGCTGAAATGTTACGCTTGCAAGAACGGTTACAAGAAGACTAACAGAAGCCGGTCTAGAGGGTGAAAATTCTGGCATTTTGAGGAGAACAATAAACGACGTCTTGAGTTGGCCAAATTGCATAAGGATTGGAGCAATGTCGTGTGGTCAGATGAGACAAATTTTGAGGGAAGTAAATTGCATACTTCTAAAAACAAAATAAAAAGCGGATTTAAGTAAAAAAAAACTATTTTTATTAAAAGTGAGTCCAAACTGAACACTAAACAGAATGTGTCTTTCCAGATATTCGGGACGGGAGAAGAGTACCATCCTGATTGTGTGGTACCCATAGTCGAGTTTGGTGGTGGTAGTTGCATGATGTGGGGCTGCATGGCGGCTAGAGGCATAGGCGGCTATTCACGTATGAGCGAAGAATGAATAGTGACGGCTGTATTGATGTTTTAGAGACAGCTATATTGGTGTTTTTATAAAAAATAAGTAAATGTTCATCCACATACTAATTGTTTTTTTATTTATACGCATTGAATTTTTCAGATACTATAATGAAAGAAAACCCCATATTTTTAGTAATTTTTCCTTTTCAATTTTAGATCATTGGGGCCATTTTTCGTTTATCTTTGGGTCCATTTTTTTTTTATTAAATTTGAAATGATATTTCAAAATGAGTTATTCGAATGAGTTATTTTTTTCGATACGAAATTTTTTACTGGGGCTAAAATTCACCCAGCCTCCACAATAATATTTATTAACGCCAATATCACATAATAGTGTTAACGCTGATTTTATTATTTCTAATACAAAGTTTTTGACTTTGGATAACTTAATCAGACTATGGGCAAAACGTGGGTGGCCATGGTGTAGTGGGTAGTATGTTTACCTGGAACCAATACGTTCAAACGCCAATAGAATGCGGCAATTCAAATATACAAACATAAACTAATAAAAACCAATATTCTCCAGTCAACATATACGAGTAAGTGGCAGCAGATACAATGGAGTAAATTGAATTTGAGTGCTCCGGAATTTGGTTTCCATTATTAAAAGAAAAATTATATGGGCACAACTTTATCTATTAAATGCTAATCAATGTTGTGCCCTTTTATGTGATTTTCCAGCAAAGTATCTGATAGTTACTCAATATTTTTACAGAGTAAGTTTAGGCGGAGTGGGCATTGATGAGTGCTTAGTGTCATTGGCGCCGACACCGTGGATGCACTGGCTCACTAGGTTATAAATATATAAACAATTGAAAATAAAAGAATATGACCAACGGAGGCAGGAAAACAACCAAGACTTCACATTGATCAATGTGAAGTCTTGGTTATGACTTCGGCAACAGCATTCTCAAATTTGAATTCATATGAGGAAGTTCATGCAATTTAAGATTTTCATAAGAATAACAAACCTGGAAAAATAACCTAATGACCGCATTGTAGCTTCTCCACATGGGTCCTGAACCATTGCAAGTTTTTAATTAAGACGTTCAAATCCGACGATATTTTGGAAGAATCAAATTTAAGTTTTTCGCAAGAAAAGAGTATGTTAGTGAAGTCAAGGTATGTAACAACTTTAAAATAAAGTGCACGACTGAGTGTACATATATACAAGTATGTTGTTTAATTGTTGTAAATAAAATTTTCCAAAACTTGGTAAGCTATAATCTTATACATATATGTCAAAAATGGTTCAAATATTGATTTTAAACAAAGTCGATCCAATCAGAGCCGAGAAATAGCCAATTTGCAGAAACCGGTTAATAAGCAAAGTACCATCAAACGTATTTGTTGAAAAAAACCTGCCACCCCATACCCACCGTAACTCAAATACAGTAGAAGATCGAAAAAGTTGACTCTCAGAAAAGTTTACTATACAGAAAAGTTGACCAAATTTCAGCTACCATTCGTTACCTTAAAAAGTTGACATTTGGTCAACAGCAGCTACGCATTCCGAAGAAATGTATGTTTCCATGGCAACGGCGTGCCAGTTACAGTTTAGATTATTACTAATTTAATTAACTAAATTTTGGCAAAAAACTGGCAAACGAAAATGGTAAACGAAAACAAGTTCGATTAAATTTAAAACAAAAAATAGAAATGTTGAAGAAACTTGACAATGGTGTTCGCGGCAGTCGTTTGGCAATCGAATATGGCGTCACAAAGCAGGCAAACAATTGTCGCAGCAGCAGTCGACAATTTCGAACATGCACAAACAAAAACGCTTCATAAGGCTGAATATCCTGAGTTAGAGAGCAAATTATACGAATGGTTCTTAAATCAGCGTGCTCGAAATTGTACTGTTACCAGTACAGTATTTAAAGCCAGCGCTAAGTTTGTATTCGAAAAAATGTATCCGGAAAAAAGGTGTCAATTCATTTAATCCGAGCGTTGGATGGTTGACGAAATTTAAAAAGAGGCATGGAATTCGTTATCTTGCAGTGTGTGGTGAAATTCTTTCGAGCGACACATCGCAAATCGCACCGTTTATAAGAAAATTGAGAGGAATGATTAGTGAACTTGAGCTTAGCGATGCTGCAACTAAAAAAACACCACCTGGCCAAAAAACCCCAAAAGAGCGAATCACATTTATGTTGTGCGCAAACGCTGATAGTTCACACAAAGTAAGCCTAATGGTCATTGGCAAATCTGCAAATCCGCGCTGTTTTAAAGGCTTCAAAAATCCGGTAACTTACTCTAATTCGCCATCAGTTTAGATGACATCAAAACTGTTTTATGACTGGTTTCATGGTTCGTTCGTAAAAGAGGTAAACAGTCAGTTTTACAAATTCAATATCAATACATATGTAGTTTCTTATTTAGGTTCGTCGATTTTCAACCGAAAACAATTTAACGTCGAAAGCAATTTTATTGATTGACAATTGCACAGCGCACAAACCTATCGAATTGCTTAAAACTAATGATGGTAACATTTCAGCGCTTCTTCTACCCCCAAATGTTACAGCAGTTTTGCAGCCGATGGACCAGAATCCCATTAAGTTGGTCAAATTAAGCTATTGTGTAATGTTGTGGCCCAAGAAAATATGCCAATAGAAGCTTTGTTAAAAACGCATAACATTCGCGATAGTATTTTGTTCCTCAAATCTGCTTGGGATGAACTTCCGCAACGTGTTCTGCAAAACGCATGGAAAAAGATTAAATATTGGGATGACAATGAATTTGATGCTGATGATAACATTCCTCTGTCCGAGTTGTTTGCTTCGGATCATTCCTATAATGACCAAATTCAAGAAGTCAATACATTGCTGTCGAAAATAGAATTGAGTTCCAATTCGACTTTGGAAGAGATTGAAGAATGGAATGCGGACTCAATTGAAGAAGAGGACGAGATAGAGGAAGTTGATACTCATAACGGCGAATCAGATATCGAGACTGTGGAAACGACAAAAATTTCTTATCCAGAAGCCATTGGAAGCGTGAATGCATTGATCAAATGGTGCGGCGAAAATAACGAAACTCACCATATGCCAAACCTGGTGGTTTTACGTACAAACATTGTAAAAACTAATTTTACAAAAAATACGAAGCAAACCTCTCTTTTCAGCTACTTCAAAACAGTTGAACATCGCTAAGATTTTTTAAGTTTTTGCTTTTAAATAAAATAAAACTAATTAATTCCAATAAAATAAGACTTTTTATGAACAAAATACTAATTTTCTACAGATCCTGAAAAGTGTCCAGAAAAGTTGACTTTTCGGAAAAGTTGACAAGCTCTGGAACATTTCGATCAACTTTTCCGAGCTTCTACTGCATCAAATTTGATCAAAATCGTTGGAGCCGATTTTTAGAAAATGGGATTTTTTCAAAATAGTCCATTAGTCAATACCGTTAACTTTGGGATTAGAATTCTTTCTCAATTATCAGAGGAAAACGTGATAACAGTGATGAAGAAATTTTATTTTTACAAACTGTTTGTGTCCAGAATGTTGCAAATATTGTCTATTAAATAAGTCTATTGAATATTGAAGGGCGAAAAATATGTTGTGAATGTTAAAAAATATGCATTACCTGTCACTTAGATATTAGCGCAATGAAGTGTGTTTGTTAATTTATAAATTCAAAGAATTAAATTTGGATCGTCATTAAATTTAACAGACGTCAACAATAATTTAAATCTTTGGTAATTAAAAAGCCAAGGTTACCCGGTCGTGCCCAGTCAACTGTGAAGCGGATTACGGTCAAAATTTGATTAGATTCTACATTACTATTTTTATGGATAAAATTGTCACATTTCCGCTTTTGATTTGTCTTTTAAAGGGAAGGTTAAAGTACTGTTTCGAAAAGTACTGTTTTCGTGAAAGTATTCGATCTCGAGATTTTGATCAATTTTAGTGTTACTATTATAGACTAAGAATAAATATTTAAAAATTCTGTCTGCCTGTCCGCCTATCTGTACCTCGGATTGGAGCCTGAACGAATTTTCTTCAAACTTCATATTGGCGAAGTCAGAATTTTCATCCTAGTCTTCAAATTACCGATACTTTACTTAAGGTCAATTTTGAAAAAGTGAAATTTTCTCAAAAACGGCTCATACGATTTCGATGAAATTTCATATCTAAGGTATCACAATATGACTGTTTTTGGTTTTTCGTCAAAATCTCGAAAAAAAAATATCAAAATATCGGATTATGACCATTGTCACAAAAATTAATTCGAGATTTGTTTGAATCTCTTATATAGAGCAGACAGAGGGCCCAAAACTTGTCTCAATAATAACTTTATGTATATTATCAATTCAAGAGTTAATTGAACTATGTTCACAATTTCTTTTAATTTTAGTCGTTTTTGATCATATACATACAATTTTATATTGTCGTTTACATCGTCAATGTTTAATGAAACCGGTTTTAATAAAAGCCTCACACACTTATTCAAGTAAAATAATTAAGTGCTCGAAATCTGGTCTCTCTGCAATGGCGTTCTTTTTGTAGGCCTTAAAATAAAAAAAAAATATTTGGCGCAACAGCTCTTTAAGTGCCAGGGCCTAGCTTCCCGCAACCACTCGTGTTGTGTGCGTTATATTTTTCACACGAATGGACCTACAGTTTAGTGCCGTATCCGAACGGCAATTTGTTTTGAAAAGCTTTCTCGTGACAACAATACTCTCGGATGTTTGTCCGACGTTCGCGAGAGGTGGGATCGTGAAAAAACTTTTTGGAGTTTTCTGGGATTCGAACTTGGAACCTCTTGCGTAGTGATCCGACACACTAACCACTACGCCACGACGCCCACTAACAGGCCTTAACATACGAGTATATATTCAACATACCAAACCATTTCATAGAATGAGTTCATATTCCGTGTTTAAAAGACATATTGTTATATGTACTTGAAAAGGCAATCAGCAAAACTTTGCGTCTTTACAGCACAGTGTCAAATGACAAACATTTCTAAATAACACTTTATAAACAGGGGAACACTTTTATGTAAAAAACAGACTCCAGTCAACAAAGAGCAACATTTTATAATAATGGTACATTTAACTTACTTTAACTATTTTCTCATGCTATGTCATTCCATAGCACTTTTAATAGATTTCTTAAGAAAAATTAAACAAATAATACCAAATGGTAATAACAAAAATAATAAGCACGTTTTTATATAAGAAACTTTAAATTGCTATACTGACGGGCAACGAAACTGACTCAAACACCAAACTGGAAATTACAGCTTTTTTGTGCATAGGCAATTCTAAGAAGTTTGAATGGCAATTGAGCAAATAGTCCATCGATTTTCAGAAAAAAAACAGCAAGTCATTTAGTTGAAATTGAAAAAAGAAACCATTTTCTAACAAAACAAAAAATATTTACTTACAAAAAATTAAAAGAAAAATATTGGCCCTTAAAATTAATAATGAGCGTTGTCGTAATTAGTGTTAGAGAATACTTATTTGCTGCTTGTGGTTTTACATACTCTGAATGGGGTTTTGGTGTCACGCCGAGGAATTTTTTCTCAAGCCATTCTCAAAAAACGTATTGGGGCTGCCATTTACAGCTTATGAAAGTTTGCAAAGTGTAATCTTTCTATAGTGCTTCAAATGGTCACTTATATTTCGAATAGATGTACTTCACAAAATAATATTTCCAACCAAAATAAACCAGAATTCAAACCGAAATAATTCGATGACATCAGATATCCTTTCAGTGCCACCCCAGGTTTCTCAAAAAACACGTTGGGCCAATTTCATCGCGAAACCAGGACGACCCCAGGGCTCGAAGAACAGACTTATTCAAACTTCTTATAAATACTCCGTTTACTAATTACTAACAAGCCTCCAACTCAAAGGTTATACAATGGCCACTTTCTTTTTTCAGTGAGTGTATAGTATTGTAATATGCGAGCTACGGCTCGAGTAGATAAAACGATATTCTGTGAAATTTATTTCTTTATTTTCTAGTCTATAGAACAATTCAAGTTCACACTATACTATTCTTCGCAAATTCTTTTCTTACAAGGTCTCTTTCCTCTCAAATCACTTTATCTCCTTTCAATTACTTAATTCACAAATCCAAACTAATTACTTTTTCTTGTTTACTCTCCACTTTCAATTTATCACCAAATTACAACTTCGCCCATTATCACTTTTCCAATCTCTTCGCCACGGATCTAAACCAACTGTCTTTTTTTTTGATCGCCATCTGTCCTTATATAGCAGAAGTTTCTGATAGCCAGAAACTTCTAGCAAATTCTTCGACCACTGGAACAAGAGAAATAATTCTTGCAGCTATAATCCCCTTTTATCCCTGATATTATTCGTCTCTTTCGTTGACATGAGCTGTGGAGACTTCGTCCCAGACACGAACCTCGAATGAAAGGACAGTTTGAACCAAAATTCTGCCAGAATGGAAAGTCACTTCGGAATTTGTTGCGTCATATTTTTAGGGGGCGTAGTTATTATTATGCTACACTGCCCCCCTCTTAGACGTGTTCGTCCCGAACAAGTGCATCCTCATTTCGGCCATTGTATCGACTCAGTCGGTCCACATGAACCACTTTCATTTTGGCCCTTGGTCCTCGCTGGATGCGGTAGACAACATCGTTAATGCGGGTTACTATTCTGTAGGGACCTTCCCAGTTCCGCTGTAATTTAGGTGATTTCCCCTTTTGGCGATGGGGATTATACAGCCACACCAGATCTCCTTCCTGGAATCCTGACGTTGTTGCCTTGGCATCATACCTGGTCTTCATGCGGTCGCTCGTCATCTTAATCTGGCTTCTGGTCCTTTGGTGTATGTCCCTAAGCCTTTCCCTAAGGTCCGCCACGTACTCTTCTTCATTTCTGGGCTCATTGGTAGGAGATCCAAATTTCACCTCACTGGGTAAACGAGCTATTCCACCAAATAAGATTTCGAACGGCGTATGTCGAGTAGTGCTATGCACGGCACTTCTATAGGCCATCAAAAACAAGGGAATCTGCCGGTCCCAATCCCGTTGGTAGTCACCTACGACCTTCGAGAGATGTTCGTCCAAAGTCCTATTGAAACGCTCCACCATACCGTCCGACTGTGGATGAAGCGGGGTTGTCCTTGTCTTTTTGATTCCGAGTAGTTGACACATCTCTTGGAAGATTCTTGACTCGAAGTTCCGCCCTTGGTCAGAATGCAATTCCAAGGGCACACCGAATCTGCTAACCCAATTGTAGACGATCTGCTCTGCCACGGTTCTGGCTTCCTGGTTAGGGATCGGAAACGCTTCCGGCCACTTACTGAAGTAGTCCATCACTACGAGTATATACCGATTACCATTGTCGGTTTCCGGAAAGGGCCCTGCGATGTCAATGGCGATTCGTTCGAAAGGTGCTCCCACGTTGTATTGGTGCATCTTACCTCGAGTTTTGATTCTCGGACCCTTGCTAGCTGCACACACGTCGCATTTTCTGCACCAGTCTTCGATATCTTCCTTCGCTTTTAACCAATAAAAACGTTCTCGTACCTTTTCTAGCGTCTTATTCACTCCCAAGTGGCCTCCGGTCGCCCCGCCATGCATTTCCTGTAACACCTCCTTGACCCTCGTCCGCGGTACGACAAGCTGCATTACAAACGACTTTCCGTCGGAGGATTCCCATTTTCTTCTCAGAACACCTTCTTGGACATGGAGGGAGTCCCACTGCGCAAAATATGCCTTTAAGGTCGGGCTTCTGTGAGAGATGTCCTGATGATCCGGTTTCTCCATGTTCTCCTTCCAGGCCAGAATCGGCTCGATATCCGGGTCTTCCTTCTGAGCGTTCCGGATCTCATCTACGCTCCAGCCGGCGATAGGTTCGGCTCTCATTCTTTGGATGGAAACCAGCTCCCGTTCTTCCTGACGCGCACAATGTTTACAATCCGTTCTGCATGGTCTCCGGGACAGTGCATCCGCATTAGAGTGGAGTTTTCCTTTACGATGCTGTATTTCATAGTCGTAGATTTGCAGCCTTTCGATCCATCTTGCGACCTGACCCTCAGGACTCTTGAACTGTAATAGCCATTTTAAGGCTGCATGGTCTGTGCGAAGAACGAACTTCCTCCCGTAAAGGTATTTGTGAAAATGCTTCGTAGCCAAGATCAAAGCTAGAAGTTCCCGCCTTGTCACGCAGTAGTTCCTTTCTGGCTTAGAGAGCACCTTGCTGAAGTACGCAACCACCTTCTCTTGGCCGTCATGCACCTGGGAGAGTACGGCTCCTACCCCGACATTACTAGCATCTGCATCCACAACGAACGTTTCCCCGGGAGTGGGGTAAGCCAGTATCGGGGCATCGCATAGCCGTTGTTTAAGCGCCTTGAAGCTCTTCTCGCACTCAATTGACCATTTGAATTGTTTTCCCTTTTCCGTCAACTGGTGCAGGTTTTTTGCGATCCCGGCAAAATCCTTCACGAACCGTCTGTAGGCCCAGGAAGCTCCTTAGTTGGTGTTTGTCTTTGGGGACTGGCCAGTTTTTCACCGCTTCGACCTTCTCCGGATCGGTTCTCACTCCTTTCGCTGAAATTATGTGTCCCAGGTACTTGACTTCCGCTCTAAACAGGGCGCACTTCTTGGGGTTGAGCTTCAGGTGGGCACTTCGAAGCCTTTGAAACACATCCCTTAGATTGTCTCGGTGTTGCGCAAACGTTTTTCCTACGACGATGACATCATCGAAGTATACCAAACAGGTTTTCCATGTTAACCCTTGCAGGACACATTCCATCAATCGCTCGAAAGTCGCCGGAGCATTGCACAGCCCGAATGGCATTACCGTGAATTGCCATAGCCCATTTCCTGCGGTGAAGGCGGTTTTCTCCCGGTCTTCTGGATGGATCTGTACCTGCCAGTAGCCACTCTTCAAGTCGAGAGTGGAAAACCATCGGGCTCCTGATAGTGTGTCTAGCGTGTCGTCAATCCGTGGCAGAGGGTAGCTGTCTTTCTTGGTGACGTAATTGAGCTGCCGATAGTCCACGCAGAACCGCGTGCTGCCATCTTTCTTCTTAACCAGTACAACCGGTGATGCCCACGGACTTTTGGAACTTTCAATCAGACCTTCTTTCTCCATTGCCGACACCATCTCTGCAACTTCTGTCTGCTTTGCCAATGGAAGGCGCCTAGCAGGCTGACGAATTGGTCTAGTATCACCAGTGTCTATTCGATGTTGTACCAGGTGTGTTCGGCCGTATTCTCCGTCCTGTGAGGCAAATACATCAGCATACTCATTGATAAGATTCTCTGCCATAGTTCGCTGCTCCTGATTCAGCTCACTGGACTGGAGAATCGTCTCTCTCGCTTCCGCTGTCCAAGGTGATGGGAGAAGTTTTGGAGCATCACGTTCAGATATTGTTGCGACGGCGGTAATCGGCGTGCATTTTCCAGTCACCTCCCCTCGCCTTAGTTTGACAGTGTGTGGTCTTGCGTTCAAAACCCTCACTGGAACCATGGTGTTCTTTGGTTCGACTAACGTCTTTCCCACGATGTAGTCTTGAGAATTCTTCTCTGGGTCTGGTTCTACTATGTAGAATCGGTGGCTCCCAAGATCACCTTCCAGCTTCGTCCAAATGATTGTCTCTGAAGACGGCGGCAAAACTTCGTCTTTGCTGATGACTGTCCTGAGAGTTACGGCATTCTCATTTCCGTACACCATCGGAATCTCCACATTTCGATACCTCAGTACTTGCATCCCGATGTCCAAGATTACTTCATTTGCTTTCATGAAGTCTACTCCGATGATGCACTCGTCGCATATATCTGCCACCAGAAACGCATGGGAGAACGTCAGTCCTGCCAGAGTAATCGTAAGACGAACTTCTCCAAATACCTTCGCCATTTCCCCTGTTGCAGTCTTCAGGCAGTAGCTGTTGGTGTTGTGCAGCCAGGAGCTTTTGACGATATCTCTTCTTACAATGGAGGCAGTGGCACCTGTGTCGATGGTGGCTACGCACTTCTTCTCGTTGATTAGTGCCTCCACTGTCAGGCTCTTGTTACCCCGTTTGGTTTGCGAAACTTGAATGGTGGTCCTGGGGGCCTCGATTCCAGTAACCAACTTCTGCCCCGCGAAGTTGGTCCTTACGCATTTCCCGACTGCTGGTTTTGGGAAGTCTGACTGACAGGATGGATGTTATCACCGCCAGATGCTTCCTCTCTGCTTCTCCTACTTCCGCAATGTGAACAATTTCCTCGTCTAGGTGCACTTCTGCACTGCCGTTGTGGGTGTCCCGTTTGGTTGCAATTCCAGCAACGGATTTGACTTCCGCGAGCTCTGTCTTCATCCATGACGGCTGTTCTCTGGCATGAGCATTCCACGACGGACATTTCCCTGACACGGTGTATTCCCTGGTATGCTTGGTCCGCAGCCTTCATTGACAAAGCGAATGCCAATGCCTCGGGGAGTGTTCGCTTTTCAGCCATCCTTACAGCCATTTGCAGTTGTCTGTCCTCTATGGCCTGAATAAAAGCTTCCACCGCCATTTCGTTGATAAGCTCCTCACCGGCTTTAGGGTATGAAAGATGGGCTAGTCGCTCTATATCCGCTTGCAACTGTTGGAGCGTTTCCCCCCTTTTCTGGACTCGACTACGCAGCTGAACCCTGTACACCTGCTGCATGTGTTCATCCCCAAACCGCATCTCGATAGCCTGAACCAGAGAGTCGTAGTTCTGCTGTTTATCTTCCAGGATGGTCTGCAAGAGCTCCGCAGCTGGACCCCTCAGTGCAAGTGTGAGTGCAATGGACTTCTCTTCATCGTCCCAGCTATTGGTCATTGTGGCCGCTTCGAATTGCCTTTTATAAATTGGCCATGATGTTTGACCATCGAAGATAGGAGGCTGCATCTCCTTTCTTCTCAGACCGTCAGTGGAATATTCCCGTGCTTTCTGTCTCTTCACGTTGCTGAGCTCCTTAGCAAGATTTTCGACTTGCTTTCCTACTATCTCGAATTGCGTATCCACTTTTTCAAACTGAGTCTCTATCTTCCCGAACTGAGTTTCATGTTTCTCAAAATTTTCATCGAATCTGGTTTCGACTTTTTCGAGTTGCGTCTCGACCTTCTCGATTTTCTCTTCGATCACTTCGAATTTGGATTCCAAGTTCTTGTTTTGCTCATCAAGTTTACTTTCCAGAGCATCTAGAGAATTCTTTTGTTCGTCCATTGCTTTCTTTTGTTCGTCCATAGCTTTCTTTTGTTCATCCATTGCTTTCTTTTGTTCATCCAGCTTAAGTTCTAGAGAATTCTTCTGGTCGTCCATTGCTTTCTTTTGTTCGTCCAGCTTAAGTTCTATAGAATTCTTTTGGTCATCGAGCTTATGACTTTGATCTTCTATTGCTTTCTTTTGTTCGTCCATGACTAACTTAAGTTGCAGGAGCAGACTTGTTATACCCGGGTCGGCTACTGTACTTGCTGGTTCCTCTTCCACGTCAAACTCTATGTCATGCGGATTTTCACCTTCCTGCGTTACTGCTTCTTCCAGACGAATCAGTAGGGCATCTTTTCCCCCAGTTGTGTCGAGATTCCGCTTACTGAGTTCTGCCTTTAGTTGACTTATAGTTAGTTTTTCCAATTTGCGACCCATTTTGCGCAACTAATTAACTCAACACAGAAATGGTTTTTTTTTTTTTTCCTTGTGCAATTTCACACCACGGAAATAGTTATTCACAGAATAAGTTTTATCCCAGCTTCTGACACCAATGTAATATGCAAGCTACGGCTCGAGTATATAAAACGATATTCTGTGAAATTTATTTCTTTATTTTCTAGTCTATATAACAATTCAAGTTCACACTATACTATTCTTCGCAAATTCTTTTCTTACAAGGTCTCTTTCCTCTCAAATCACTTTATCTCCTTTCAATTACTTAATTCACAAATCCAAACAAATTACTTTTTCTTGTTCACTCTCAACTTTCAATTTATCACCAAATTACAACTTCGCCCATTATCACTTTTCCAATCTCTTCGCCACGGTTCTAAACCAACTGTGTCTTTTTTGATCGCCATCTGTCCTTATATAGCAGAAGTTTCTGATAGCCAGAAACTTCTAGCAAATTCTTCGACCACTGGAACAAGAGAAATAATTCTTGCAGTTATAATTCCCTTTTATCCCTAATATTATTCGTCTCTTTCGTTGACATGAGCTGTGGAGACTTCGTCCCAGACACGAACCTCGAATGAAAGGACAGTTTGAACCAAAATTCTGCCAGAATGGAAAGTCACTTCGGAATTTGCTGCATAGACATAGGAGCGTGGTTATTATTATGCTACAATATTGTACATATTTTATGAGGACCCGGAGCAACCTTTTCAAACTTCCCACCAATAATCCTGCTTCAATTAAGAAAGACTTAATTACCTATATTACAATGAGAAAAATATGCCCGAGTCATTCTGCGGGAAAAATAGTTAACCCAGAAGATCACCGTAGAAAATATAAATCATATGTTCCTCCGATATTGTGACCAAGTCGTAGAAGGTTTGCAAATGTTCCATGTTCTAAATTACTAACGACTATGTGAAAACCGATATCACTGAGGATGATCCAAAGAATGATCAACATTTGGTAGTGTTAATCAACGTGATAATGATTATGATAACCCCGACGGGCAAACAGAAATGTTATAATTCTCATGCACTTCAAAGACTAATATTGAGATATCGGTTTAAATACTCCACCTACTCCATTTGAACGACTTTATCTGCTGGAAATCCCGATTATGATATATTTTACTGCTAATATCCAACATGCGATATAACAAGAAATCGTATGGAAAATCGCTGCACTATTTCTTTTTCTTTTTTAACGAAATAGCCTTATTTTCCGTGAATGAATTAATTGTTATTTCTGAAAAAGTGGTTAATTTTGTAAGAGAAAGGTAACGTTTTATGCCAATTGCTGACTGGTAGATACAGGGATATTCATTTCGCGCTTTAGGATTTTAAATTCAAATAAAATCAAAAGTATTAAATATTCCAATGAAGTTTTGTTTACTGGAATACAACATCGGTTAAATGACCGCCACTATAGTTTTTGCAAACTTCGATTCTTATGAGGTAATTTTTGATAACTTTTCCGATCACGCCGTCGTGACCAATTTTAATGCGTTGAGCGGTGTGGTTGGGTGACAGATGGATTTGGCAGATGCCATATGGCATCGATGTGAAATTTCAGCTTCCTGACTTGCATGCTTTAGCAATGCGATTTTACTGAAAAAACTAAAATAGGCAGATACACTCGCGTTCAGTTCAAATCTTTTCTGTATATCTACATGCATTATGTAATATAAATTAGAGAATACCACATCTTACTGTTCACTTAGTTAGTACCACATAAACAAGTTTAGTAAATATTCAACACTGCTTACAGTCGTTTACATTAACTAACTAAAATTACCTAAATAGACAGACCTGTTTTACTGATCAAACACACACTATGTATGACTGTCAATAAATAATTTCCGATTTGTTCATTACCTCCCATTAGCTAACAACAATTTGCAGTTTGGTAAACAATAAACTCAATTGCTCTCACTTCAAACGCTTATTGCTTCACATGGCTGACTCACCTTTCAAACACCCGGCGTTGTTTCACTTAGCAAACTTGTTTCACGAAAAAAATAATAAAAAAAAACACATAAGCAGATAAAAATAAACAATTGTTGAGATCACTCACCGTATATGTATATTACTCCCTTGAAATTAGTCCGCAAAATTTTTGAATATTACTGGAAACCTTCGTTCGGACAGAAGAAACAATTTTTAATTTTTTTTTTTTACTTTTAATTTACACTGACAACGATTAAATACCAAGCAACTTTATTTAAATTTGAACTGCCGGCTAAAATTTTCATAATTTTCACTTATTTCATAGAAATTTTAGAAATTTCCTACACCGGAAATGCAAATTCCACAGCACGTAAGGTAATCAAGAGATAATTTTTGGCGGGAAAAGAATGTAATAAGCAAAATTAAAAAATTTCATTTAATTACAAGCATTTGAACTAAATCTCGTTCTTGATGGCCCCGTCGATTGTAAAGAAACAGATTGCGAGTTTTATTAATTTAAAAAATGGATTTAAAGGAATATAATATATTTGTATATATATTTATTTATTACACCTCTCGTATTTTTTAACACCTCTCGTCAGAAAGAAAGCCGCAAATAGTATTACACTTTCAATAAACTATACGCACTATTTTAATAACTCTCTGAGGGTTTCTTCCTTTATTCCCTCCGATATCACTCACAAAAAAATATCGCATAAAACGGAACCGTTAAAAATAATTCGTAACCGGAGACGACCATAGAAGTGTTTTAAGGATTAGTTGCCTTATACGATACCAAAAGTGGGGCAACAAGACACTGATTATAACAGTTGGTAGAACAGTACACTAATGAAACGCGCCCACACGACCGAGTAATATTAGCGAAGAAAATTTTGTACGGACGTCCGACGTTCGAAACTCTCAGAAAATGACTGAATGCATCAGGGAGAAACTTGTTATGCTGTGCTCCATACAGTGCAAAGTTATATTTCATGAGAGAGCAAAAGAGCTTAGGTTCCACACTTAGATACACACGTTGGCAGTAGCTTCGGGGATAAATATTTGAATTTTCTTTGAGACCATATGATGCATTGGAGATGTGGGAGTATGTATTATACAATAGATACAGTTATTTGATTGTGGATGTGGGCAACTTTCGCCGTGTGGTAGGTTGAAAACACGACCAACAAGTTTTCATTTAATGTCGTTATACAATTGTATGATAAAACTTATTACCCCTTTTTAGTGTCATGAAACATTTTTAATGGGGAAACTGTTGGGGTAGTGCATTACAGTCCACTATGAAGTTATTGTAATACATAACATTTATGAATTTGGTTTAAATAAATCTTATATTAGTGGTTTATACCTAATTGATAATAATCTGACTTGAGTGTGTACAAGTGTTGTAAAAAGTCAAGATTAAATCAAATCACTGATTCTGCTCTTTCTATCATATAACATTTGGATTTGAAATATTCGATAGATATCTTGGTCTGCTTTTGCTTGTTTTTTACTCTAAATGCTTCATCGATGGACAACTCTACCTTTATCAATTACATAAGTATCTCAGCTTGCAGCTTATTTGTAAAAAAGAAAGAAGAAGAAAACACAGATAACGAGGTTTTTCCCCATTATGTTAATACTTCAAGTAACCGCTTTAAAACAGGGGTTAGCCTAGAGACCCAACTTTCAATTCAATAAACAAATTTTTTTAAAAAAAAAGCTACACCCTGTATTATCACAAGTAAAGTTAGTCTGATCATACCACAACTATTTTTAAGGGAAGGTTAATAAAAATAAAGTGCATGATTGGGTCGCATATGTTGTTTATCTGCAAAAAAAAAAAATCATTAAAAAAAAATTGTTTGAACATTTTCGAAAAACTTGGTTACGGCATGATAAGTCAAACATTGTTTAGATATTAATTTCTAGTTAATATGTAGAGTACCGTTATACGTATTTTTTGGTGAACACATGGTCCCCCTCCTGAAAGCACATGTCCACCGTAACTTAAATACAGAACTTGATCCAAATCGTTAGAACATAATGCATACTTTTTATTAATATGTACATAATGCAAAAACCGGGTGTCATCCGAAAATATCCCTTTTCTACCTAATACAAATTTTAATTTACGATCACAAACTAAAATTTTAGAAAAACCATGTGAAAGTCGAGCACTGCTCCTACAATTTCCGCCTTTATAATTTGTTCGAATACCTATCACGGTTTAAAAGTTACAGCCGTTTGATCCCTTTTACGTAGGAATAGAATAATAAAACACAAAAATAATTTCAACTTTAGATATTTAATCTTCATATTTCTTTTAATTTCTCCACACAATTCCCATTTATTTCAATACATTTGTGCAGTCAATCGATCCATCTTTCAAATCAGCTTTCAAAATCCTCTTTTTGGAGCTCTCCTCATTAGATGTGAAGATTTTTCGCCTCAAATCTTTTTTTATTTTCAGAAACAGGCTAAAGTCACACGGCGCTAGATCCGGAAAATAAGGTGCTGGGCGAATTTCATTGGTGCCTGAGAGCGCAAGAAAGTTGTTGATTTTTCCAGCAGTGTGCGCATTGCCGTGGTGCAAAAAGTAGCGGCGCAGCTCCTCATTTTGTGGTGTCCTAATAAATTTTGGAAAACTTGTGGTAAGCAAGTTTCAGTATACCAATTAGCAGTGACTGTCTGACCAGTTATTGCTGACTTTTGTTGTTTAGCCTTTACTGGAGGGTTTGCACCTTCTGGGCTCCATACCATGGACTGCTGTTTGGTTGCCGGGTCGTACTTGTAAAACCAAGATTCATCACGTATAACGATCTTATTGAAGCAGCTTGACTCTCCATTTTCAAACTTATCCAGGAAATATTGAGCAAAACAAACACTAGCCTCTTTTTGCTCTCCATTCAAAATTTTTGGAACCCATCGAGCTGATTTCTTCGAATATTTCAGGTGACAATTTAAAATTCGTGACACAGCCATGGCATTCAAGCCCAGTTCATCCGCTATCATCTCCTGTGTCATCCTGGCATCTTCATCAATTTTAGCCTTGACCAGGCCACATTTGTATCGTTGGTCAAGGATTTGGGCCGACCTTCACGAGATTCGTCCTCCACAGAAAAATGGTCGGTCTGGAATCTTCGAAACCACTTTGAAATAGTAACAAAAAATGGACAATTTATTCCGTATGCATTTTGGTATTCGTGCAGAATTTTGACTGGCATGAGTTGACGTCGAAATCCGAAGAGAATAGCAGAACGAATTTCTTCCTGTGTTGACGGTGGAACTTCAACCTAGCTTACGTCACTAATTTTTCTCTTTCTCGCCATTTTTACCTATTGTTCTAAAATTTGGAGATAAAGATTGCTAGATTATAAGCTACAGAAATGCATCTTTTTTTTCAAAAAATACTAAATTGACACCAACTAAGCGCACTTTTGTTAGTCCCTACGTGTAGTTAACAACCTGTAAATGATCCCAGTAAATTGTGTTTGCTTTGGTTAATTTAATTCCTTTTTCCCGCCAGGTTCGTGAGCGGTACTGGACATACGAGTAGTATAACATTTCTTAGAAATCCTACATGGCGGTAATTTAAAACCTTTAGAATGCGAAAAATCTGAATTGACATATGAGCTTTTTATGCGCATTTAAAGTGAAGAAACAGTCTTAAGTGCAAAATTGGTGAGATTACAATTTTTAATGCCTCTCGTTTTTAGTATGCAATTTTATAGCATTATGTTCGAACAAATGTTCTAGCCTAGTCTAGTATTATCTTCATCTGCGTTGACAACCAAGCGTAGTGACTACATCAGAAATGAAAAACAGATTAACTGGCCAGATTGCTGTCCAATTAATGCGTATCACTAGCCGATAAAGAATCCATGCACCAATCTCACACATCAAGTCATTAATAGTTAAAATCGAACCATCCATGACAGAAAGCAGGTGGGAAATCATTCAAATCGGCTGCAATGCAAAAGCCCTGTGATGAAAATAGAACAAAAAAAAAGCTTATTTTCACTAGACAGGGTGGAGGAAGATACCTCCCGCTGCCTTTGCCTATACCCCGGCCTAGCAGAAGACGTTGGGATCTCCTACAGAACTCTTCCTTTCGGGAACTACACGAGCTAGTAAATACATACATATACATATGTATGTATATCGCTGAAAACAATCCTAAAGTTTTTTGCCAAGACAGAATGAGAAAAGTTCCTATTCGATGCAGGCTGGACAGTATCAAACATTTCTACAGCATAACCTCACCCCCCAATTTTTCTTTCTGTATTCTTTTAATTTGGAACTTTAGTGCAACGCCCATTTAGGCCTAAGAGAAAATGTTAAAACTGTTGTACTTGGAGACCCTTAGGAGGGCCGTAACCCACCCACTTTTTCACTTTATTTTTTGGTAAAAGTATTTAAATATAAGGACAGAGAGCACTGTGACGGGGCCCATTGGAGCGGTGTGCAGCGAAACGGAGCGACTCGGTGCATTAATTTCCTTGCTTTAGTTTTATTTTGTAAACAGGGTAAGTTGTTTAAAAAGTTATCCTTATTTTTTTTTTTTTTTTTTTGAAAACGGTTAGGTATAGGAGAAAAACAGTTATGAGCAAAGTAAAGTATAAGGGCCAGTTTTTTTTGTGGGTATAGGGACATTGCCCAAATGTAACTTTTATGTACTTTGGAAAGTGCCAAATAGATTTTTTTTTCAAAATTGACACATAATTTCTTTGTTTTTTCCCCTACGCATTTATTTTTTGCTTAGTTTGTTTTGGAGTAGGATTGGTTGCTCGAAGATAGTATTCAAGGTTTGTAATTTGTAAGATATTTTGTTATTGTTTGTTATTTTATTAATTTTCTTCGTTCGTCATTCTATTTTTGTAAGACGTGAAATATGGATGTTCAATGTATAATGCATGTAGGTAAATGCTATGATCTATGGTTGGCTTACTGTTTCCACTTTCTTTCTTTTTTTAAATACAGCAGGTATACTTTTCTTTTGTAATGTGGTCAATACGTACCTGTTACGCTAATTGCTTTTCTGAACCAGAAACTTTGATGTTTATTTACTGTTTTGCTAGCTTTTAGTTGTCCATTGGAGAAGTGGGGCATCATTTTTTTATGTGGAATTTTTGATAATAAAAGAATTAAATCTGTAAATAATAACAAAAGTATGTTGCATAAATGTCTGCCACCATGCGATTCGCATTAACAAATTATATTGGTAGGTATTGATTTCCTGAAAATGTTCGATCTCGAAATTTTGATCAAACTTGACATTGCTATAATATAGAAACTCAATAAATTTGGTCTCTCAATTCTATCTGTCTGCTGCGCGTAAGCACGAATCACTAAAAAGTAACTTATGTTTTAAAACAGCAATATTGCAACTGTAACTCAAATAATGAATTTGAAAAAATCGTAGTAGCCGTTTTCGAGAAAATCGAATTTTTGCAAAATCGGCCTTAGTACCGTTAATTTTGGGAATACAAAGAAAATTTCAATTACTCCTCGAACTGTAAACTCACATACCCCAGATATGAAGTTTGAAGAAAATGCAGTCGTGCGTACAGACAGACAGGATTGTTGAGATTCTCCATTATATTTAGTTATACCAAGATTGATTAAAATCTCGAAGTCGAATTTTTTCACGAAGCAAATACTTATCTTTAGAGGTGCACGCAAAAATCATAAAAAAGTAACTTACTTTGTTAAACCAGCAATATTGCAAAATACTCGTACATAGAACATTAATACATAAATTGTTGCGACAGACGGAGTCATGTTCCTGTGCATTATTATTTAACAAATTAATGGTGTTGGTTAAGAACTTCGCTGTAAAAGATGCAAAATCGTCTCCAATTATGCAATGAATCACAGGAACCTAAAAGGACGTGCTTTTGCGAGAACTATTTTCGTATCTTACAATTGGGCTAAGGTTTGGGTGATGTGTCCTTATTTCTTTGTGAAGCAAAATAAGCTTACTCTTATGATCCATTGCATACGTGAATGGGTCGCGATGGAATCTAATACCTGAGTCATCAAGTTTTCTCATGTTTTTAAATATTTTGCCAACTTCAATATTTTGCTGGACTTCAAGAAGAATCTTTATTGTCTCCGAGTTTCTACTCCCTTTAAGCGTGGCACATTTTTTATACTGCTTGTTCTGATGACTCCTCATCAACCATTAGGGCAAGTTTGTTTCTGAGAACATATTTTTATAAATTCTCAACGTGCATTTTTAATTTCTATCTCGTTGTTTCTCATTATTATGGTTTCTGCTTTTAGCTCTTCGCACTCCTTTCTGAATTAGTATATCTTTTGATGAAGTGACTGTATATCCTGCTTTGTAGCTTATCCGTAAAATTATTTGTCAAACAAATCGCTCAACGCAAGCATGGAAGACTGTGATGAATCCATTTTAGAAAATGATTCAATGCCTTTTTCTGGTGTTGTTTGAATGAGCTTTCTCTTACTTGCTTGAAGTTCTTCCATATGTGTACAATTTTAGCATATTCTTTATTATTATTATATACGAATAATAAAACACTAATAATTTAGAACTTAAAAAAAAAAATTGATATCTGCCTCAGAAGAATGACTTTTGAAGAATAGCTAATTCCCTTCGTATTCGCATTTGTACTCGTAATGTGCAATGAATCTGTTTTAGGTTTGTGAATGTATTTCGTATAGTATTAGTCGCAGAGCTTTATGTTATTTTTTATTTTACTAATAGCAGCAACTATAAGTTTAGATTGAACTTTGGTCCAATGCGTGGTAAAAAATTATAGCTATGATTTTTTTTTTGATTTGTTTACATGCCTGCATGCATATAAATTATTTTTAAGATTTTATTTCTGATGTTGGAGTAAGATACAGAGTTGCTTTGTTACTCACTGTAAAGAAGGGTGTGGAGTGGTAGTAAATATTTCCAAAGAAAAGAATGCAAGAATCAAGCACATAACTTGTTGTTGTAGAAAAAGCTAACTGGCAATTTATACAGCCGAATCACTACCATGAATGAAAGATGCATTTTTAGATGCAGACAAAATAAAGTGGTGACTCGGTCGACATACACCTAAATGTTGTTTATCTGGAAAATAATGCACAGGAATACGACTCTGTCTGCCGCAACAGATTAGGCTCATACGATATTATTAATGTTTTATATTGCAATTTTGCTAGCTAACAAAATAAGTTACTTTTTAATGATTTTTGCGTGCACCTATCGAGATTTTGATCAACCTTGGTATAACTATATAAATATAAAGGAGGATCTCAACAAAGTGGATATCGCAATTCTGTCGACGGAATATCTTCAAACTTCATATCTGAGGTCTGTGAGTGTAAAGTTCGAGGGGAAATCGGACTTTTCATTCTAATCCGAAAATTAATGGTACTTTACTAAGGTAAAAAAAATTGATTTTCTCGAAAACGGCTTCAACGATCTTGTACAAATTTATTATTTGTATTACAGTGGACATACTATATGCCTACAGATGGCGTACTAAATTCGAAAATCCACATAACGGTGGTACTTTACTTCTTAACTGTTTTTTTGAAAATTTACCTTTTCTCGCTAATAACTCGATCGATTTTATTTGGAATCAATATTTGAGCAATATTTGATATACTTATACAAGATTATGGCATACCAAGTTTTGGAAACATTTTTTAAAACAAAAATATCTTTGAACGCTTTTCTTTAAATTTTAAATGTGAGTGATTTGCAGATAAACAACATATAGTACGTGCGACGCAGTCATGCACTTTATTTTTGAATTGTGAATAAATATGATTTTAGTATTTAAAATCTTGTTAAACCACGACTACAATTTTGCTAAATGTGATTAATCTTAACAAAAGGGACGTGTCTCCTAGTTTAGTAACCGTTTATCTAATTATTGTTAGAACATAACCTTACCGAAAGTAACTTGCAGAAGTATGTCTTACTCTTAATAAGGGTTAAGCAACAACTGAACACTTCGGCTTTAATAAATAATATAATGACGGCATTTCCAAATTCTCAGAATCTGATAACGAACAATAAATGAAACAGATTATTGAGTAACATTTGATGGTATTGTTCTTAATAGTGGAACGTCAAGAAACTACGAGGGATCGATTACGTCTGTTTCACCAGTAGAAAAGTTTGTCATACTTTTCTGCATCTTTGAATATCAATATGCAGTGCATCGCTAAGTGCATCTTGAAAGGTGTTTACACGGGGGCTTATTGGTCCATTGTGATATCCCTTGGGTTATGTTACCGCATCTAAAACTGTTTCGAGTTAGCTGGTTCTTACTCGAACCAGCGTGTGCTCCTTATGAATCTCGTTAAGTCCATTGCGAAACATGTACCAACTCACCCAATTCTCCGAAGAGTCTGTTTCCCATATGGAGGAGGCGGATGGTTTCTATTTCTTCCACATCTTAACAGCTCCTACAGAAGTCCCGGGAGTTTATGCCTATCCTTTTGGCCATAGTGTGGATCGCGTAATGTCCCGTCAGTATACCTATCTAGATGCGAATTTCCTTTTTCACCATAGCTAATAAGCATTAGTTCTCCCCTCATTGAATTGTGGGCATAGACTACGGGATATAAAACAATCACCTCTTGATAACCAAGCAGTGTTGGTTCGTTCGTTCGTTCCCTGGTCCTAAGATTTATTTTCTCTTTCATTACACCATTTCTATTCTATTTGTCTATTTGGTCTATTTGTGTTTGGTTATGCTCTTTACGTAGTGCTGATACTTTTCTGGCTAGTTCATCTGCTATCTCATTCCTTTCTATATCACTATGTTCGGGAACACAGCAGAGATTGACCACGTGGATATTGCTAAGTTTGTTCAGGGTTTTACGACATTTACATACTCTATTATTGCCTCTCTGTCCAGTGCCTTGATTGCTGCCTGACTGTCCATAAAAGTTGCAATCCGAGATGGATTTATTTTCTTTATCAGGATTGTCAATGCTGCTCTATCAAATGGCAAAAATTTCAGCTTGAAAAACACCGCATACATTTGGAAGTTTGTATGAGTCTTTAATCTATAAGGGTTCGCAGAATACTCCTGCTCCGGTTCCTATTTTCATTTTAGACCCATCAGTGTAGAACTGGATGTCCTGTCCATTTATTAATGTGCTGGTTTCCCATTCTTGTCTTTTGGGAATAAGGGTGGAGTAGTTCTTACTGAAATCCTGATATGTAATAACATAGTCTGAGTTTTCGATAGGGTCAACAATTCCGTAACTGTGAAGTATACGAGGGCAAGGTGAAAAGTTCTCGCCCTGACAATGACAATGGTTTTGATCGACATTCAGCAAATACGGCACCCATCTTGCGCAGAGCTTTCGCATCCCCTAAGATGTTTCGCACTCTCTCTTTCGATATACACACAGCCTCAGCTATCTCACTCACCTTCACTCGCTTATCGTCCAACACGATATCATGCACTTTTTCGATGATTTCGGGTGTGGTTGCGGTTTTTGGTCGTCCTTCACGTGGGTCATCTTCGAGGGACGTGCGACCACGTTTAGAATTCAGCTGCCCACTTTTTAACGGTTGACATGGAAGGAGCAGAGTCCCAGTAAACTTTTGTCAACTTTGGATGAATTTTCTTAGGGGGTAACCCATCCAAAACGAAGAATTTTATCACCACACGATATTCAAGTTTATCCATTTTAACGAAAAACACGCAAGACGTCTACTGTAAAAATTCGTGTAAAGAAACTACTTAAGAGAACAAGTTGAAACTTGTCATACGAACTAATGAGAAGTGCACCCAGGCAGAAAACATAAATTTTTGCTGATTGGAATGCCATCTCTGCGTCAGGCCGAGAACTTTTCATCTTGCCCTCGTAGATGCGTGAAAGTAGGAACTTTGCTTACAAAAACGGGATGCTTTAAAACGGATTGCGCTTTGGCTGCCAGGCCTTTTATGTACTCCTGCAGGGAAAGAAGGTGAAGTATTATTTCTAGCCCTGCTTATAGTGCTGATCTCAATGTTTCTGTTACTCCTATACATGCTAATCTTTGTAACTTAGTGTGGTTGTTAAGTAATCAGCTTCTTTCTATTGCATTCCACCATTCTAGTGCTCCGTAGGTAAGTATTGGTCTAATGATCGCTGTGTACATTCATTGGATTATATGCGGTCGCATTCCCCAGCGTCTTTATTCCTTGATGCCCTTTTCTTTATTGCAATCTCGATTATCTGTGAGTTAATAACTCTGCTATTAAGCATTGTTTCAATCCATTCCGTTACCATTGTCCTAGTTCCTATTTCCTCTAGTGCCGCTTTAATAGATTCTGTTTTCACATAGCTATCAAAACCGCAAAGGAAAAAGAGGGGCTCCTGGTGCTGATTGAACTCCCAACTAATTCTTTAATTCTATTTTAACATGTTGACTGCCACGGTACTTTTCAGGATTCCGGTGTAAAAAGCCAACTTAATTTCATCATATTATCACAAACAATAAATATATTCTTTTGCTTGTTGATTTTGAATAAACTTTGTTTAATTATATTTTCTGTTCATTTATTAAGAATATAAGTAAGTAATTAAGTACGAGATAACTCGTAGTTGGCGTCTTAGGCAATAATGCAAACTGCAAACAAGGAAGTGCCACATTTCGCAAATTTTCGGATTTTCTTCAAACTTCATACATATCTGGGATTAGTGATGTCACAATTCGAGGTTAAATCAGAATTTTCATTTTAACCCTAAAATTAATGATACTAATGACCGATTTGAAAAAAAATTATTTTCTTGTAAATAGCTGTAATGATTTTGATCAAATTTGATTTTTGTGCTACGGTGGATATCTGCTATCATACGGCGTACCAGGTTTTTTATTCCAAAAAATACGTTTAGGGTACTTTGCTTAGCAACCGGTTTCTGAAAATTGGCTATTATATAAGTATTGGAAAATCTTCAAAACATTTTGTTTTTTAAAGGTTTTACTTAAACTCTAAACTTGAGTGAAATGATCAACTGTTTCAGAAATATTCCTAAAAAGTCAAAGCTTCTAGTATATCATCAGCTTCGTGATTTTGACCCCATATCCTGGGGGGGCCATCTAAAATGTACTTTCTACTTCCACATATTTGCACCACATTTATTAAATTAAGAAATTGCACGATGGTAAAAAAAAAACGGTTTCATTCATAGAAGTGTCATCACCAGAGATACTTATAAACCATATTTTGACTGTCAGAATCCTGGTTGACCACATTGCGAAAACACTTTATTTCGGATTTGGACACTTTTGAAAATATTCGTGATTTTTTGCAATAAATAATTTTATCTCTCTTATTTCCATTTGCTCCTATAAAGAGAAAATATTGTTTTTCTAAAAATGTACGATCTCGATATTTTGATCAATCTTGATGTTGCTACATATCATACAGAATCTCAAAAAAGTGAGTCTCGCAATTCTGCCTGTCTTTTCGACTGCAGTCTAAATGGGTGGATGGATTTTCTTTAAACTTCATATCTGGGATCGGAATTTGTATTCTAACCCCAAAATTGTCGACACCTTACAAATGAAAATAGGTGCAACGATTTTGTTCAAATTTGATATTTCAGTTACGATAGACATATGCCAATAGATGGCATATCAGGATTTTTTATTTTTTTTGTTATTTATAATCATTTCAACAAAGCAGCCGTACAGATCATTATTTTCGATGAGTTAATGTCAATGTAAAGAATGAAACATTGTTGGAAAATTGCACAAAATAGAAAACATTTGATCCAAGGGCAGGAAATGATCTTGCGATAGATATATAATAGTTTTAACCACCAACAAATTGCACAAAATAAGAACGAAACCCTTATAGTGAAAGTCAGTTGTGTGACATTAACTCACTGAAAAGAATGACTTGTATTAATGATTATTAATAAAGAAAATAACATACAAAAATGATAAAAGTATCAAAAAATCATCCGTGTCCAAAAATAAGCAGCTTTCTATATTTAGGAGTATGGTATCAGAAGATGCTGGTACCGAACTGTGGACAGCAGAATACGTAAAGCAAAAGCTGCATTCGGTATGCTGTTTAAAATCTGGAAAAGCAATGTTTTCAGCACAAAAACCAAGCTGAGACTGTTCCGATCAAACGTGGAGATAGTACTACTTTATGGCTGTACTACTTGGAAAGTGACCAACACCGTCACAAGAAGGACCTTCTGACCGAATCGTATATCGAATGACCAACTACTCGTACACGCGATAAGGGGCCAGGAGACAATAGACATCAAAATAGGTAGGAGAAAGTGGCAGTGAATTGGACACACCTTACGGCGCGAAGACAGTTCCATTGCGAAGTACGCCATTCAATGGAATCCACTTACTCGATCAGGCAGACGAGTGGGACGCCCTAGGCAGACATGGAGAAGGACAGTTGTGTGCAGTTGCACACAACATAATGTCGTAGCAGTAATTATAGTGTTTATTTTTTTTTTTTTTTTATTTAGAATTCTCTTATACTTATATGTTGTGTCGAAAAATTAAAATTTGCGGAAAGCGAATCAGAAACCGAACTGGAATATATATCTAGATATATCGACAATTATCGGAAAGCGATTAGGAATCATTATGCACGCAGTGGCGTTCCTTTAATAGCAACACTCATGTTTAGAGCACTAATTCAGTGTTTAAAAAAAAAATTATAAATAAGTAATTAACTGATTTGGAATATTGTGCGTCAAGATAAAAAAGAATTCAAAAAGTCGTCAATATTTGGAAAAAGTGAACGATTTAGAGATTTCTCAAAAAGTCGTCGCCAGAGTGCCAAACGTTCAAAAGTCGCCTATCGGCAAACCTATCAGGGTTACTGATGCAAAATTTGAAGAAGTCGCTCCGGGACAAAAAGTTTATTTAATTTTCCGAAATTTTAAAAACAATGATCTATGTCAAATGTCGCTGGATATCAATTTAGAAAGAAAATCTATTGAATGATACACGATAAGCAGAAGAAGTTAATAAGTAAAGTGCCGTTACATGTTTTTTTTGCCAAAATTCTGGAATACCATTTATTAGCATATATCCGCCATAACTCAAATATCAAATTTGAACAAAATCGTCCAACTTACTTTCGAGAAAATCCACTTTTTTCAGAATCAGCCATTTGTAAAGTGCCGGTAATTTTGGGATTAGAATAAAAATATCGATTGTACAAGTTTTTTATACGAGTAGAACCCTACAGATCCCAGATATGAAGTTTAAGGAATTTAGGCTGCATATCATCAAACATACGAGTACATATCGTATATACTTACAGGCAGAATTGCGAGACCCACTTTTTATTATATGTAGAGACGCCAAGATTGGTCAAAAACTCGAGGCCGTGCATTTTAGAAAAACAATACTTGCTCTTTATAGGAGCAAACTAAAATAAGTAAGATTAAACTATTGATTATAAAAATTGGTTCCAACATCGCCAATGTTTTGAAAAGTGTCCAAATTCTAGATCCAGTATTTTCGAAATTTTTTTTTTTTTTTTTTTTTTTTTTTTTTTTTTCCGAGGGTAGGTAAAAAATCTTCATGAAGACACTATGAGGATCGGTAGCGCGTGCTCATAGTAGTGTGAGATTTTTACTCACTAAAAAAACCTCCCTTCGTGATAAATTTCTTTGATTACATACTACAACTAAGTTTTGACTTATCCAGCAGTTTTTCTTTCACGTATTGAGATCGTTTGGCAGGTCCCTTTCCATTGAAAGTTCCTGCTTGTTCCGCAAATTAGGCGCGGTTTCTTGCTATCGCGTTAAATCGAAAGGTTTAGTCCTTTGTAGACGACGCAGTAGATTCCTCTCATCTAGAATTCGAAGGACTTCATTGTTAACGTGTCCTTGTAATCTGTCTTTATGCTTACGCGCGAAGTTTTTGATTTCATATTCGACTGTCGCAATTCCTAAATCTCTATGGATATCGCTATTTCTAATAAACCACGGTGCATTAACTATTGATCTTAGCACTTTATTTTCAAAAGTTTGTAAAATATTGACATTACTTATTTTGGTACAACCCCAAAGTTGTATTCCATATGTCCATATCGGCTTTAGCACTTGCTTGTATAAAAGCAGTTTGTTCTCTACATTAAGCTTGGAATGTTTTCCAAGTAACCAGTACATTTATCTGTATTTGGTTTGGAGTTCTTTACGTTTTTTCTTCACGTGCGATTTCCACTTCAGCTTAGCATCAAGTGTCATTCCAAGATACTTAGCCTCGTTTGCAAACGGAATTTGAACCGAGTTTGAAAAGATGGGCAAATTATTTATTTTCTTATAAGTAAAATTGACATGAACAGATTTGTTTTCGTTTAAAGCTAGTCGCCAAATCTTTGTCCATTCATTTACTTTATTCAATGCTTCTTGCAATTTTTCAGTCGATTCTTCGATCGTTTTACCCGTTGCCAGGATGGCAGTGTCGTCGGCAAATGTAGCTAAGACGGTGCCTTCTTCTTGCGGTATATCGCGAGTATATAATAGGTACAAAAGCGGTCCAAGGACACTTCCCTGCGGTACCCCAGCCCTTATTTCTTTAAATTCCGAATATTCGTTTCCGTGTTTGACTCGGAAAAGTCGATTCGTCAAGTATTTTTCTAGAATATTATATAAGTGTTCCGGCAGAACTTGTCGTAATTTATATTTCAAGCCTTCATGCCAGACCTTGTCAAAAGCTTGAGAAACATCAAGGAATATGCTCGAGCAAATCTTTTTTTCTTCGTAAGCTTTTTCAATTAAATCAGTTATTCTATGCACTTGGTCTATTGTTGAGTGCTTGGTTCTAAACCCAAACTGGTGATTGGGAATAAGAGATCCTTCTTCTATAACCGGCTGTAATCGCTTAAGTACTATTCTTTCGAAAACTTTAGACATAATCGGCAGCAGCGAAATAGGTCTATACGATTTTTTATCATTCGGTGGTTTTCCTGGCTTCAGAATCATTATTACTTCCGCGACTTTCCATTGACTCGGAACATATTCTAATCTTATCGCTGCGTTTATAATGTAAAGAAACTTAACTAACGCTTTTCTAGGTAACGATTTAAGAAGCTCTCCTGTGATTAGGTCGTATCCAGGAGCTTTATTCGGTTTCAGTTTCTTTATTTCTTGTTGAAGTTCGGTCAGCCTTGCATTTCTTACTGTGTAATTGTGAAATGCTATATCCGACGCATTATCATTTTCAGCAAGCGCTTTCCCATCAAATGGTTTAAATGTATTTTCGAAATGTCATAGGTCAGATTTCTAACAGTCAAAAAGTCGCCAAATGGTGACATGCATACGTCTTTTATAGATATAGTGAAATCGTACACATATTTTACCTTTATGCAATTTTTTAATTTAATAAAGAAAAAACAATAAGGAAATATTGTGCAAATATATGGAAGTAGAGAGTAAATTTTAGATGGTCCGGGATATTGGGCTAAAATTAAAATAAGCGGGCCTTTTTTGAGCAATGCTAATGCTGTAGTAAAAGATTTATAACATTTGATCTTAGAAAATAAAATGCACGACTGGGTCGCATGTACGTGCACCTACATATGTATGTACATATATGCGTACATATGTACTAGTTAAGTACAAATCACTCAAATTTAGAATTTGAAAAAAAAAAAATTTTTTAAACTGTTAAAATAAAAAGAAACCTGACAATAATCCATGCCGAAGGGATTTGAACTTACGACTTTTAAACTTACGACTATCGACGTAAGTTTGAATAGTTAGCACAAGCGTTAGCCAACACGGCTAAGCCCTTTGTTGTCCATGACATGGTCAAAGCTGTAATAGTCACTCAAGTACACTATGAATTTAATAAGTAAATAGGACTGCTCAAATCTTCAAAACAGTCGCCTTTGTCATATAAAGGGTGTTATAAAATTCACGCATGATAAAGTCTTGCCAACGAAAAAAAGACAGCGTGAGAGTTCAGGGTTATTAAAAATCCAATGCTACACGAAAGAACAACACTTTTTCATTGTTGAGCAATATTTTAAAATCAATGAAGGTTTGGCAGTTACAGTTCGCAATTTTCGTACAAAATATGGTTAGAAAAGTGATTTAACTTCATCAACTGTCAAGAGATTAATTCAAAAATTCAGAGAGACTGGATCAATTAGTGATCTTAGACACTCTGGCCATCTTTCAACAACTCGTTAAACATAAAACATCGAAGCAGTTCGTGAGAGTGTTGTTGATAGTCCAGGAACATTAATTCGGCACCGTGGTCAAGAATTGGACATTTCGAGAAGCTCTCTACAGCGTATTCTCACGAAAGATTTGCATTTTCATGCATACAAAGTGCATGATGATGATGATACTGACCACGCATGGAACAACAAGTGGATGCTTATTTTTCAAATAAAATTATCTTCAGCGATGAGACTCATTTTCATCTTGATGGCTTTGTTAATCGTCAAAATTGTCGGATTTGGGGTTCAGAAAATCCATGAGTGATCGTTGAGAAACAAATGCACCCACAACGTGTCACTGTTTGGTGCGGATTTGGGCTGGAGGCATCATCTAACCATTCTTCTTTGAAAATGCGGCTAGTCAGGCAATAGCAGTTAATGATGCTCGCTATTGCGACATGATAACCGAGTTTTTTGTGCCTAAATTGCAATATATTGATGTTGACCGCACGTGGTTTTAACAAGACGGTGCTACATGCCATACAGCCTGAGAAACAATTCAATTACTGCATGAGTCATCCTGGTCGCATAATTTCCAGTTTTGGTGATCAGAATAGGCCGCCCAGATTATGCAATTTAACGGTTTTGGACTTTTTCTTTGGGTTTTTTTGAAGTCTAAGGTTTATGCCAACAAGCCCACGACAACCCACGCCTTGAAGGAACACATTGAGCACAGTATCAACGAAATTGAGCCACATTTATGCAAAACGGTCATGAAAAATTTCGACGAGAGAGCGCATACATATGTATGTGCCAGTAAAGCCGTGGATGCCATTTACCCAATATGCTATTCCATACATAACTCTATACTGCATACTTTATGAATCAATAAAACACAACTTTTAATCAAAAACCTATGATTTCTATCAAAATTACTTATTGCGTGAATTTTTGGACACCCATGTAGGTAACAGACCGTTTGGGGAACCGGGTGAGTTCGTACAAGTTCCGTTGATGGACTTGATGATTCGAGTCCGAACCAGCCAACTAGTAATAGTATTAGATATGGTATAAGTACTTTTCGATATGCTCATGCCCCTAACCTAACCTAAACTATTAGTGTAGTAGTGAAATCAATTTCATTTGTAGTTACCCAGTTTTGAAGAAAAAAATTAATTACATATTGTAATATCCATTTCGAACAAGAACCCCTGCCCTTGACCTAATCCCGCACAGTGTAATAAATACTGTAGCATAATAATAACTACGCTCCCTAAAAGTACGATGCAACAAATTCCGAAGTGTCTTTTCATTCTGGCAGAATTTTGGTTCGAAGTGTCCTTTCATTCGAGGTTCGTGTATGCGATGAAGTCTCCACAGCTCATGTCAATAAAAGAGAACAAGAGAGAATTATAACTGCACGAAATGATTGTCATCTTGGAATTATTACATCAGAATTTTTCTTGTTCCAGTGGTCGAAGAATTTGCTAGAAGTTTCTGGCTATCAGAAACTTCTGCTATATAAGGACAGATGGCGATCAAAATGGGGCAGTAGTTTTTAAACCGTGGTTTATTAGAAAAGTGATAATGGGCGAAGTTGTAATTTTGTGATAAATTGAAAGTTGAGATTTAACAAGAAGAAGTAATTAGTTTGGATTTGTAAATTAAGTAATTGAAAGGAGATAAAGTGATTTAAGAGGACAGAGACCTTGTAAGAAAAGAATTGCGAAGAATAGTATAGTGTGAACCTGGATTGTTCTATAGACTAGAAAATAAAGAAATAATTTCACAGAATATTGTTTTATCTACTCGAGCCGTAGCTCGCATATTACATTGGTGTCAGAAGTGGGATAAAACTTATTCTGTGAATAACTATTTCCGTGGTGTGAAATTGCACAATAAAAAAAACAAAAAAAAAAAAAAACAATTTCTGTGTTAAGTTAATTAGTTGCGCAAAATGGGTCGCAAATTGGGAAAACTAACTATAATTCAACTAAAGGCAGAACTCAGTAAGCGGAACCTCGACACAACTGGGGGAAAAGATGCCCTACTGATTCGTTTGGAAGAAGCAGTAACGCACGAAGGTGAAAATCCGCATGACGTAGAGTTTGACGTGGGAGAGGAACCAGCAAGTACAGTAGCCGACCCGGATAGAACAAGTCTGCTCCTGCAACTTAAGTCAGTCATGGACGAACAAAGGAAAACAATGGAAGACTAAAAGAAGTCTCTGGAACTTAAGCTCGATGACCAAAAGAAAGCAATAGACGACCAAAAGAACTCTCTAGAACTTAAGCTGGACGAACAAAAGAATTCTCTAGATGCTCTGGAAAGCAAACTTGATGAGCAAAACAAGAACTTGGAATCCAAATTCGAAGCGATCGAAGAGAAAATCGAGAAGGTCGAGACGCAACTCGAAAAAGTCGAAACTAGATTCGATGAAAACTTTGAGAAGCATGAAACTCAGTTCGGGAAGATAGAGACTCAGTTCGAAAAAGTAGAAAAGCAAGTCGAAAATCTTATTAAGGAACTCAGCAACGTGAAGAGACAGAAAGCACGGGAATATTCCACTGACGGTCTGAGAAGAAAGGAGATGCAGCCTCCTATCTTCGATGGTCAAACATCGTGGCCAATTTATAAGAGGCAATTCGAAGCGGCCGCAATGACCAACAGCTGGGACGATGAAGAGAAGTCTATTGCACTCACGCTTCCACTGAGGGGTCCAGCTGCGGAGCTCTTGCAGACCATCCCGGAAGATAAACAGCAGAACTACGACTCTCTGGTTCAGGCGATCGAGATGCGGTTTGGGGATGAACACATGCAGCAGGTGTACAGGGTTCAGCTGCGTAGTCGAGTCCAGAAAAGGGGAGAAACGCTCCAACAGTTGCAAGCGGATATAGAGCGACTAGCCCATCTTTCATACCCTAAAGCCGGTGAGGAGCTTATCAACGAAATGGCGGTGGAAGCTTTTATTCAGGCCATAGAAACATTCAACTGCAAATGGCTGTAAGGATGGCTGGAAAGCTAACACTCCCCGAGGCATTGGCATTCGCTTTGTCAATGAAGGCTGCGGACCAAGCATACCAGGGAATACACCGTGTCAGGGAAATGTCCGTCGTGGAATGCTCATGCCAGAGAACAGCCGTCATGGATGAAGACAAAGCTCGCGGAAGTCAAATCCGAAATGCTGAAATTGCAACCAAACCGGACACCTACAACGGCAGTGCAGAAGTGCACCTAGACGAGGAAATTGTCCACATTGCGGAAGAAGGAGAAGCAGAGAGGAAGCATCTGGCTGTCAGTCAGACTTACCAAAACCAGCAGTCGGGAAATGCGTAAGGACCATCTTCGCGGGGCAGAAGTTGGTTACTGGAATCGAGGCTCCCAGGACCACCATTCAAGTTTCGCAAACCAAACGGGGTAACAAAAGCCTGACAGTGGAGGCACTAATCAACAAGAAGAAGTGCGTAGCCACCATCGATACATTCGCCACTGCCTCCATTGTAAGAAGAGATATCGTCAGAAGCGCCTGGCTGCACAACACCAACAGCTACTGCCTGAAGACTGCAACAGGGGAAATGGCGAAAGTGTTTGGAGAAGTTCGTCTTACGATTACTCTGGCGGGACTGACGTTCTCCCATGCGTTTCTGGTGGCAGATATATGCGACGAGTGCATCATCGGAATAGACTTCATGAAAGCAAATGAAGTAATCCTGGACATCGGGATGCAAGTACTGAGGTATCGAAATGTGGAGATTCCGATGGTGTACGGAAACGAGAATGCCGTAACTCTCAGGACAGTCATCAGCAAAGACGAAGTTTTGCCGCCGTCTTCAGAGACAATCATTTGGACGAAGCTGGAAGGTGATCTTGGGAGCCACCGATTCTACATAGTAGAACCAGACCCAGAGAAGAATTCTCAAGACTACATCGTGGGAAAGACGTTAGTCGAACCAAAGAACACCATGGTTCCAGTAAGAGTTTTGAACGCAAGACCACACACTGTCAAACGAAGGCGAGGGGAGGTGACTGGAAAATGCACGCCGATTACCGCCGTCGCAACAATATCTGAACGTGATGCTCCAAAACCTCTCGCATCACCTTGGACAGCGGAAACGAGAGAGACGATTCTCCAGTCCAGTGAGCTGAATCAGGAGCAGCGAACTATGGCAGAGAATCTTATCGATGAGTACGCTGATGTATTTGCCTCACAGGACGGAGAATACGGCCGAACACACCTGGTACAACATCGAATAGACACTGGTGATACTAGACCAATTCGTCAGCCTGCTAGGCGCCTTCCATTGGCAAAGCAGACAGAAGTTGCAGAGATGGTGTCGGCAATGGAGAAAGAAGGTCTGATTGAAAGTTCCAAAAGTCCGTGGGCATCACCGGTTGTACTGGTTAAGAAGAAAGATGGCAGCACGCGGTTCTGCGTGGACTATCGGCAGCTCAATTACGTCACCAAGAAAGATAGCTATCCTCTGCCACGGATTGACGACACGCTAGACACACTATCAGGAGCCCGATGGTTTTCCACTCTCGACTTGAAGAGTGGCTACTGGCAGGTACAGATCCATCCAGAAGACCGGGAGAAAACCGCCTTCACCACAGGAAATGGGCTATGGCAATTCACGGTAATGCCATTCGGGCTGTGCAATGCTCCGGCGACTTTCGAGCGATTGATGGAATGTGTCCTGCAAGCGTTAACATGGAAAACCTGTTTGGTATACTTGGATGATGTCATCGTCGTAGGAAAAACGTTTGCGCAACACCGAGACAATCTAATGGATGTGTTTCAAAGGCTTCGAAGTGCCCACCTGAAGCTCAACCCCAAGAAGTGCGCCCTGTTTAGAGCGGAAGTCAAGTACTTGGGGCACATAATTTCAGCGAAAGGAGTGAGAACCGATCCAGAGAAGGTCGAAGCGGTGAAAAACTGGCCAGTCCCCAAATTTAAGATGGATTTGTGAATTAAGTAATTGAAAGGAGATAAAGTGATTTAAGAGGAAAGAGACATTGTTAGAAAAGAATTGCGAAGAATAGTATAGCGTGAACCTGAATTGTTCTAAAGACTAGAAAATAAAGAAATCAATTTCACAGAATATCGTTTTATCTACTCGAGCCGTAGCTCGCATACTACAATATCAAAGAAACCTGTGTGACTCCAAACACTAGGAGAATTAGAAAAAAGAAGACATGGAAAACAAAACATTCTATTTAATTTGCAACTGCCAGTCAGCCATGGATTCTTTTTGTAAAAGGGTGGGTACCCATTTCAAAAATATTTACATTTTTACAACTTGCTAAAATTTCAAATATGAGTGATTTCCAAATGGACAACATACCGATAGTATGCTTTATTTCTTTTTGGTTTTACCGTTGCTAGTATAAATTCTTTTTTAAATGCAGGGATGCGTGATGTGGGTAGAAAATGTTATACCGCTTTTTTTTGCCAACGCTCAGATGGGATCCCCACCATTCTTTTAAAGAGGTGTTCTTCTACCTTGGTCAAACCTGTACGTGAGCTCTTGCACCTCTACGGGCATCTTTGCGGATAGGTGGAAACTTGCGCATGTGAAGCCAACAACATTCTACAGTGGATCTAATCGTATAGCTGTTCGAAAAGTGGAACTATTGCATTCACTAACATGGTGAATGTAGAGTAGTTGTCCTTGTTATATCCAAACTTTTCGACTGAGTGTGGTATAGGCAGACGAACAGACAGACACCCTCTGGAATTCATCAGTGCCACGTTCTGGTACGCAATACTAAAAAATAATATTTTTTTGAAACTTCAATGTATAGACTTGAAATGTAGCTTTTGCATTATCGATTCAATTTGGTCTACGAATAAAAACACCTGTCTGTTTAAATTTGATTCCCAATAATGATGGGATTTCCAGTGCCTTCCTTCGAAAGTGGACGGATAGTGCATTAGTGGACTTACTCCATATTTTAGTGCATATTTTATTTTTGAGAACAGTACAGAAAAATTGCGGAATTCATTTTTTTGAAAAAAAAAAAACACTCCATTTATAGCGGAAAGAAATTATTCTATTGAATCTGAATACTACATACATATATATACACTTTATTAAAAAAATTATTATAATTGACAAAACTAAACACATTTACTACGAAGTGGTTGATTGCATCCAAATTCTTTTCCTTTGGCTCTGTTGTGGAACTCTCATTTCTTAATTTTCCACAGTTTTGAGTAGTACTTCGGATGGAATTGGTATCACTGCAGCACTTCGCTGACGGCAATTTTGTATCTTCCACATTTAATACAAATTTACATTAATTTACCTTCCACACTTTTGGGCAGTAATTCGGACTGTGTTGGTATCACTGCAGCACTTCGCTGGCGACAGATGACACGCCACACATTAGAGCTAGCGCCACCTCTGAAATCAAGTCACCATCTGCCCCGTCAGTATGAACGCAAACCATTAAAAATTAATTGAGCAGAATGGCGATCTTTGTTTGCTCATTCTGCATGATAACTTGAATGCATAGGTGGCGCTGTTATCTTATTCGTGATTGGTGATTTGTTTATGCTTCCCATGTATTTACACTATGTATTGTAATATGCGAGCTACGGCTCGAGTAGTTAAAACAATATTCTGTGAAATTATTTCTTTATTTTCTAGTCTATAGAACAATCCAGGTTCACACTATACTATTCTTCGCAATTATTTTCTTACAAGGTCTCTGTCCTCTCAAATCACTTTATCTCCTTTCAATTACTTAATTCACAAATCCAAACTAATTACTTCTTCTTGTTAAATCTCAACTTTCAATTTATCACAAAATTACAACTTCGCCCATTATCACTTTTCTAATCTCTTCGCCACAGTTTAAAAACTACTGCTCCTTTCTCAATCGCCATCTGCCCTTATATAGTTTCCGATAGCCAGAAACTTCTAGCAAATTCTTCGACCACTGCAACAAGAAAAATTCTGATGTAATAATTCCAAGATGACAATCATTTCGTGCAGTTATAATTCTCTCTTGTTCTCTTTTGTTGACATGAGCTGTGGAGACTTCATCGCGGACACGAACCTCGAATGAAAGGACACTTCGAACCAAAATTCTGCCAGAATGAAAATACACTTCGGAATTTGTTGCATCATACTTTTAGGGAGCGTAGTTATTATTATGCTACACTGCCCCCCTCTTAGACGTGTTCGTCCCGAACAAGTGCATCCTCATTTCGGCCACTGTATCGACTCAGTCGGTCCACATGAACCACTTTCATTTTGGCCCTCAGTCCTCGCTGGATGCGGTAGACAACATCGTTGATGCGGGTTACTATTCTGTAGGGACCTTCCCAGTTCCGCTGTAATTTAGGTGATTTCCCCTTTTGGCGATGGGGATTATACAGCCACACCAGATCTCCTTCGTGGAATCCTGACGTTGTTGCCTTGGCATCATACCTGGTCTTCATGCGGTCGCTCGTCATCTTAATCTGGCTTCTGGTCCTTTGGTGTATGTCCCTAAGCCTTTCCCTAAGGTCCGCCACGTACTCTTCTTCATTTCTGGGCTCATTGGTAGGAGATCCAAATTTCACCTCACTCGGTAAACGAGCTATTCCACCAAATAAGATCTCGAACGGCATATGTCGAGTAGTGCTATGCACGGCACTTCTATAGGCCATCAAAAACAAGGGAATCTGCCGGTCCCAATCCCGTTGGTAGTCACCTACGACCTTCGAGAGATGTTCGTCCAAAGTCCTATTGAAACGCTCCACCATACCGTCCGACTGTGGATGAAGCGGGGCTGCCCTTGTCTTTTTGATTCCGAGTAGTTGACACATCTCTTGGAAGATTCTTGACTCGAAGTTCCGCCCTTGGTCAGAATGCAATTCCAAGGGCACACCGAATCTGCTAACCCAATTGTAGACGATCTGCTCCACCACGGTTCTGGCTTCCTGGTTAGGGATCGGAAACGCTTCCGGCCACTTACTGAAGTAGTCCATCACTACGAGTATATACCGATTACCATTGTCGGTTTCCGGAAAGGGCCCTGCGATGTCAATGGCGATTCGTTCGAAAGGTGCTCCCACGATGTATTGGTGCATCTTACCTCGAGTTCTGATTCTCGGACCCTTGCTAGCTGCACACACGTCGCATTTTCTGCACCAGTCTTCGATATCTTCCTTCGCTTTTAACCAATAAAGACGTTCTCGTACCTTTTCCAGCGTCTTATTCACTCCCAAGTGGCCTCCGGTCGCCCCGCCATGCATTTCCTGTAACACCTCCTTGACCCTCGTCCGCGGTACGACAAGCTGCATTACAAACGACTTTCCGTCGGAGGATTCCCATTTTCTTCTCAGAACACCTTCTTGGACATGGAGGGAGTCCCACTGCGCAAAATATGCCTTTAAGGTCGGGCTTCTATGAGAGATGTCCTAATGATCTGGTTTCTCCATGTTCTCCTTCCAGGCCAGAATCGGCTCGATATCCGGGTCTTCCTTCTGAGCGTTCCGGATCTCATCTACGCTCCAGCCGGCGATAGGTTCGGCTCTCATTCTTTGGATGGAAACCAGCTCCCGTTCTTCCTGACGCGCACAATGTCTACAATCCGTTCTGCATGGTCTCCGGGACAGTGCATCCGCATTAGAGTGGAGTTTTCCTTTACGATGCTGTAT
Organism: Pocota personata; assembly: GCA_963082735.1. Lineage (NCBI taxonomy): Eukaryota > Metazoa > Arthropoda > Insecta > Diptera > Syrphidae > Pocota > Pocota personata. Next base: position 74,949,726 of record OY720429.1, read on the forward strand.
TTCGTAGTCGTAGATTTGCAGAATTTCGATCCATCTTGCGACCTGACCCTCAGGACTCTTGAACTGTAATAGCCATTTTAAGGCTGCATGATCTGTGTGAAGAACGAACTTCCTCCCATAGAGGTATTTGTGAAAATGCTTCGTAGCCAAGATCAAAGCTAGAAGTTCCCGCCTTGTCACGCAGTAGTTCCTTTCTGGCTTAGAGAGCACCTTGCTGAAGTACGCAACCACCTTCTCTTGGCCCTCATGCACCTGGGAGAGTACGGCTCCTACCCCGACATTACTAGCATCTGTATCCACAATTAATGTTTCCCCGGGAGTGGGGTAAGCTAGTATCGGGGCATCGCATAGCCGTTGTTTAAGTGCCTTGAAGCTCTTCTCGCACTCAATTGACCATTTGAATTGTTTTCCCTTTTCCGTCAACTGGTGCAGGCTCTTTGCGATCCCGGCAAAATCCTTCACGAACCGTCTGTAGTAGGTGGCTAGGCCCAGGAAGCTCCTTAGTTGGTGTTTGTCTTTGGGGACTGGCCAGTTTTTCACCGCTTCGACCTTCTCTGGATCGGTTCTCACTCCTTTCGCTGAAATTATGTGTCCCAGGTACTTGACTTCCGCTCTAAACAGGGCGCACTTCGGTGGCTCCCAAGATCACCTTCCAGCTTCGTCCAAATGATTGTCTCCGAAGACGGCGGCAAAACTTCGTCTTTGCTGATGACTGTCCTGAGAGTTACGGCATTCTCGTTTCCGTACACCATCGGAATCTCCACATTTCGATACCTCAGTACTTGCATCCCGATGTCCAGGATTACTTCATTTGCTTTCATGAAGTCTATTCCGATGATGCACTCGTCGCATATATCTGCCACCAGAAACGCATGGGAGAACGTCAGTCCCGCCAGAGTAATCGTAAGACGAACTTCTCCAAACACCTTCGCCATTTCCCCTGTTGCAGTCTTCAGGCAGTAGCTGTTGGTGTTGTGCAGCCAGGCGCTTCTGACGATATCTCTTCTTACGATGGAGGCGGTGGTACCTGTGTCGATGGTGGCTACGCACTTCTTCTTGTTGATTAGTGCCTCCACTGTCAGGCTCTTGTTACCCCGTTTAGTTTGCGAAACTTGAATGGTGGTCCTGGGGGCCTCGATTCCAGTAACCAACTTCTGCCCCGCGAAGTTGGTCCTTACGCATTTCCCGACTGCTGGTTTTGGTAAGTCTGACTGACAGCCAGATGCTTCCTCTCTGCTTCTCCTACTTCCGCAATGTGGACAATTTCCTCGTCTAGGTGCACTTCTTCACTGCCGTTGTAGGTGTCCGGTTTGGTTGCAATTCCAGCAACGGATTTGACTTCCGCGAGCTCTGTCTTCATCCATGACGGCTGTTCTCTGGCATGAGCGTTCCACGACGGACATTTCCCTGACACGGTGTATTCCCTGGTATGCTTGGTCCGCAGCCTTCATTGACAAAGCGAATGCCAATGCCTCGGGGAGTGTTCGCTTTTCAGCCATCCTTACAGCCATTTGCAGTTGTCTGTCCTCTATGGCCTGAATAAAAGCTTCCACCGCCATTTCGTTGATAAGCTCCTCACCGGCTTTAGGGTATGAAAGATGGGCTAGTCGCTCTATATCCGCTTGCAGCTGTTGGAGCGTTTCCCCCCTTTTCTGGACTCGACTACGCAGCTGAACCCTGTACACCTGCTGCATGTGTTCATCCCCAAACCGCATCTCGATCGCCTGAACCAGAGAGTCGTAGTTCTGCTGTTTATCTTCCGGGATGGTCTGCAAGAGCTCCGCAGCTGGACTCCTCAGTGCAAGTGTGAGTGCAATGGACTTCTCTTCATCGTCCCAGCTATTGGTCATTGCGGCCGCTTCGAACTGCCTTTTATAAATTGGCCATGATGTTTGACCATCGAAGATAGGAGGCTGCATCTCCTTTCTTCTCAGACCGTCAGTGGAATATTCCCGTGCTTTCTGTCTCTTCACGTTGCTGAGCTCTTTAGCAAGATTTTCGACTTGCTTTCCTACTATCTCGAATTGCGTATCCACTTTTTCAAACTGAGTCTCTATCTTCCCGAACTGAGTTTCATGTTTCTCAAAATTTTCATCGAATCTAGTTTCGACTTTTTCGAGTTGCGTCTCGACCTTCTCGATTTTCTCTTCGATCACTTCGAATTTGGATTTCAAGTTCTTGTTTTGCTCATCAAGTTTACTTTCCAGAGCATCTAGAGAATTCTTTTGTTCGTCCATTGCTTTCTTTTGTTCATCCATTGCTTTCTTTTGTTCATCCAACTTAAGTTCTAGAGAATTCTTTTGTTCGTCCAGCTTAAGTTCTAGAGAATTCCTTTGGTCGCCCATTGCTTTCTTTTGTTCGTCCATCCCTTTCTTTTGTTCGTCCAGCTTAAGTTCTAGAGAATTCCTTTGATCTTCTATTGCTTTCTTTTGTTCGTCCATGACTAACTTAAGTTGCAGGAGCAGACTTGTTATACCCGGGTCGGCTGCTGTACTTGCTGGTTCCTCTTCCACGTCAAACTCTACGTGGTGCGGATTTTCACCTTCCTGCGTTACTGCTTCTTCCAGACGAATCAGTAGGGCATCTTTTCCCCCAGTTGTGTCGATGTTCCGCTTACTGAGTTCTGCCTTTAGTTGAGTTATAGTTAGTTTTCCCAATTTGCGACCCATTTTGCGCAACTAATTAACTCAACACAGAAATCGTTTTTTTTTTTTTTTCTTCTTTTTTTTTTTTTTTTTGCTTGTGCAATTTCACACCACGGAAATAGTTATTCACAGAATAAGTTTTATCCCGCTTCTGACACCAATGTAGTATGCGAGCTACGGCTCGAGTAGATAAAACGATATTCTGTGAAATTATTTCTTTATTTTCTAGTCTATAGAACAATTCAAGTTCACACTATACTATTCTTCGCAAACTCCTTCCTTACAAGGTCTCTTTCTTCTCAAATCAATTTATCTCCTTTCAATTACTTAATTCACAAATCCAAACTAATTACTTCTTCTTGTTAAATCTCAACTTTCAATTTATCACAAAATTACAACTTCGTCCATTATCAATTTTCTAATCTCTTCGCCACAGTTTAGAAACTACTGCGCCTTTGTGATCGCCATCTGTCCTTATATAGCAGAAGTTTCTGATAGCCAGAAACTTCTAGCAAATTCTTCGACCACTGGAATATGAAAAATTCTGATGTAATAATTCCAAGATGACAATCATTTGTGCAGTTATAATTCTCTCTTGTTCTCTTTTTTCAGACACGAACCTCAAATGAAAAGACACTTCGGAATTTGTTGCCTGTTCGAGGGCGTAGTTATTATGCTACATTATGTTACAATATTAACAATTTTATTAATTCTTCCAAAAAACATATTCAAACGGAAAAGTATATACGCACCTGCTTGCAGTCCTACGATGGTGCGGCCGTAATGTCCGGTGGCCATGGTGGAGTCCAAATAAGAATCCGGAATATATGCCCAATTGCTATTTTTATTCCCTGTTATGCCCATGTTCTGAATCTAGTGTTATCTAAATCGTTAGAAAGCATTCCTGAGTTGAAATTTTTTGGCTTTGTTAGTAGTATCGTTAGGTTTTTTAATAAATCATCTAAAAGAACCAATCTGCTAAAGACAATTGCTGATCGACGAATGCCCGGGGTATCAGAGACTCGATGGCAATATCATTCGCGTATAGTGAACGTCTTATTCAATTGCAGAGAAAATATATAAAACTTTTGAACAGATTTTATGTGAACCGGGAGAATGGGATAACGATGGTTATGTTCGAAAGTTTATTGTACAAACTGCATTACAAAGAATTCTGTTTTTTATTGCATGTTACTTCGGTCATATTTGCAAAAACAGATATTCTTTTTAGTTTAGTTCAAAATAAATAAACTGACATAGAGATCGAGGGTTTTGAGTCTACGTAAATTCCAATGACTTAAGTCTGTGTTTCGAATAAGCACCAAAATGGTAAGTCTTGATTAAAACATTTTGCTTAAACTTTTTTCGGCTTCCCTCTCTTGAAATTTCACCCTACGCCACTGCTACACACAATTGTCATTTATCACTTAGACAGATGAAAAGTGGACTTCTTCGAAATATGCCATGTTTTGCAGATAAATCACTTGATGAGGAATGGAGGGTGCAGGGACGGGTTAAGAATATCACTCCAGTGGGGGGCACTGGAAATACATAGCTCTTGTCGTATAAGACGACTAAGGGGAAAATCATACCCAGGCAATTTTTTTTTTAAATTCCAGGTGACCATCTTAAAACTGTCACGCAAGTGTGCATGCGAATCCGTGGTTTTACACGACAGGAGATCACCGGTGTCGTAAAAGTAAGATCAAACATAAATCCAAAAATCAAAAAAAAAAAGAACGCTTAAACCCTAGGATTATGGAAAAATACGTTAAAAAGAAAAGCACTACCCCGCCAGGGACGAGCAGAAATGCTCGGGTCAGAACTATTCGGTTTCCGGGGGATAGCAAAATAATGCAACGGCTTAGGCGTAACCTAAGAATCGCAAGTTGGAACTTTGGAAGTATGAGTGGTCGCAGCTACGAGCTTGAAGAAATGATGATTAGAAGGCGAGTGGACATCTTGTGTGTACAAGAAACTAAATGGTGAAATACCGGGAATCGGGCGCGTTTCTTGGACGTTAAGACAAAAGCTTACAAGATGTTCTACTATGGATCGGAACAAGGTCAAAACGGAAATGCTATCATCCTCGCGGCAGAGCTACTTGGCAACAACTTGACCATTTCAAAGTCCACTGACCTTTTGATGTCTCTCAAATTGGTGATAGAGGATGAGGTGTGGAATATTGTAAGCGCATATGCTCACATTTTCACAACCTTATCATAAACATCCCAAAGGAAGAGCTTTTGTTTGTTGGCGGAGATTTGAACGGACATGTCGGAAAGTCAAACGAAGACTATGAAGACTGCCATGGAGGACTGGGGTACGGCACCAGGAATTCTCCAAGTGAAGACCTCCTAAGCATGTGCAAGTTATACGGTTTTATCATGCTAAATACCATGTTCGTCAAACAAAGCTGGCACCTGATGACTGATCAGTGGCGGAAATGAAACCCAGGTTGACTACCATTTGGTAGCCAGTTTCATGGAGCCCCGGGTTAAATATTGCAAAGTGATCCTGGGAGAGGCGATCGCCCAGCAACACCGTCTCCTCCTGACAGAAATTTTTATGGAGACAGGGAAGAAAACAAATAAGCAAACAAAGGTGGCTGAAGAAATCAATTGGTACAAGCTGGACAAAGGAAAAAGCGAAGCTTTTATTACCAGCATGACAAATTTTCGTCTCAGCAATTCGACTGTTGACGCTCTCCCAGTCGAACTGCAGAGAACAAACTCATCAGCCATTTTTCAGAGGAAAATATCTTTGTGGTGCAAACGTTAAATCTTAACGTATTATTTTTTAACAAATTGCACTTTTAATACATAATAAGTACTTAAACTTAGCTATTTTAATTTAAAATTAAGAATTAAATATTTTGTTAAAATGTATATATCATAGATGCTTATAATAAAATATTCAATCTTGTAGTATCATGTCATAGAATGAATAAAGAAATGAAATAAATGAAATGAAATTACCTCTTTACCATCATCGATGATGTCGGTGATGAGGAGTGCAGAGCACAAGATATGTGGGATTCCCTACAGCGATCTTGCTTGGAGAGAGCCAAATCACTGCTTGGAACGTCGAAAGGCCCCTGCTAACATGCCAAAGAAACATGGTGGTGGACAGATATAGCTAAAGTTATGATACGGGAAAAGCAAACTGCTTTCAGGTTTTGTTCAAAGTGCTCTTCTACTAATAGAGATGAAAAAGCTCACCTTGAAATGATATACAGATGTTGCAAAGGTCTCGCGAAAAAGAAGTGTGCCCAATTTCAAACAAAAAATATCGAAGGCCTCTATCGGGAGTTGGAGGAAATATCGTCTTCGGCATCTGAGAAGCACCAGGCTACCCAGCAGCTTCGAAAAAACAACTTGAATAAGGGAACAACTTCAAAATAGCCGCCCAGAGAAGAAGAAATGCTCAGGAGATTCGTTCCCCAAAGTTCATGAACAATGCTCAAGGCCAGCTTCTTGTGGAAGACGACAAAATTCTCCACAGATGGCGACAGTATTGTGAAAGTCTTCTGAACGGACAGCAGTTTCCCCGGGTTTACTTTCCAAGAGCCGCTTCTAACCATGACGAAGTATCCGACATTACTGACGAAGAAGTTAGAAATGCAGTCAAATACCGCATAAAAAAAGAAAAGCGATTGGGCCAGACGAGATACCCTCTGAGCTCTGGAAAAAGATTATCTTCTTCCTTTGCACAAAGGAAAGGTCGATATGCGAAACTGTGATAATTACCCTTCTGTCAAGCTTATGTCACACACCATGAAGGTCATTGAGCGGGTATTAGATGGCCGACTGCGGAAAATAATACGGCTATCTGATGACCAGTGCGGGTTTGTCTCGGGTAAATCAACAACAGATACAATCCAAAGTATAAGGATCAGAATGGAAAAACATCGTGATTCCTTAAAGAACTTGCATATGGTGTTGATTGATTTTGAAAATGCCTTAGATAGACAACCAAGAGACCTCTTATGGGTGGCGCTAAGACAACGAGGAGTTCAAGAAACCTACGTGCGCATGATCATGAACATGTATGAGGGAGCAAGGATAAGAGTAAGATGTCCCTCAAGAGTCACCGAAGAGTTCCCAATCGAAGTTGGTGTACACCAGGGAAGTGTTCTCACTCTTTTGCTATTTATTGCAGTCCTTGATTATCTGCTTGAAGGAAAAGTGACGGATCCCAAAGTGCATCAGTTATTCTTTGCCGACCATGGAGCTATCATAACTGAAGATCAAATGTCCCTGCAATGAGCATTTAAATTATGGGTGGATATTTTGGAGGAAAATGGGTACCGTATTAGTTCATAAAAGACAGTATCTTTGCTGCCGGTTCTCTGATACACTACAGCCTATGCCAGACATTTACTTGAATGGAAAAGTACTTCCCAAGTGTGAAAAGTTGAAATATCTGGGATCTATGATCAACAGCGAAGCAACTTGTGATAATGTCATAAATCATTGCGTAAGCGTAGGTTGGATGAAGTGGCGGGAAAACTCCGCTATCTTTTGTGATCGAAAAATGTCCCCTAAGCTGAAAGAAATGCTCTACACAGCAGTTTTATGTCCGGCGCTCACATACGGTTCACAATGCTGAACAATGTACAAACAGTATGAGGGCAAATTAACGGCAGCTGAGATGAAGATGCTCCGCATGACAGCAGGAGTAACAAAGCTTGATAGAATAAGAAGTTCGAAGATTCGACGAAGCCTTTATGTAAAAGAACACATCACACGCAAGATGGACCTAATATTTGACGTTCGCCATTCGCTCTCTCCCATTCCCAATTTTCGGTGAGTTAGACTTACTAACAAAGCTACAAGATATTCGACCGAGAACATGTTCTCTTTAAGGAGATGCTCTGGAAACTCTACCCTAAACTTATACCCAGTTTTTTTTGCAATAATCATGATTAATCGATTGATTTCGTGCACACATGATTTACGCAACCACATTCTCAACGTTTTGTAATCTGATAGTATTTGCTCAGTATTGTGTACTTTTACTAAAAATCCTTCTAAGCTTTGATTGACTCAGAAAAAATCCTCATACAAACCGAATACGTTCTGGTTGCGTACAATGTGGGGTATAATCGTCGCATCCGTGAACGGATGATCCGTAACTTAATTTGCGTTATGGTAGATTTACAAAGCACACAATATAATTTACGCAACGAGTATCCCTCACGTTGTAATTTCTGTAGGTCACAGCATGAGACTTATGCAAACTAATCTCTTTAAATGGCTACGGTCCAGCATTTAAAATCATGCACGATGTTTTAAATGTCATTTTGCGCGTGGTATTAGTGACCGTATTTCCGCAATAAGAGCTGTGACCGGATCGGTGACCGAACCTCAGCCATACCATATTCGGTCTGTGTAAGGCTAAATTCTTTAAAGAACTTTGGCGGTTCATTGAGTCGTCTACAGGCACATTTGTTTTTTGCAATGTCTGCAATATACTCGTAAGTTAAGTACTGAATTCATAGTTTTTGGAGGAATTCGCAGTCTATTTATTAATATTAACATCCTACCACAAAAATCCTCGCTCCAGACATATCGGGCGTTTAAAATATTATTCATTATCAGCCAACAGCACGTAAAGTGGTGGCATTTTGCATGTGTGAAACCACGTAGCCACTGTTTTGTGGTAAAATGCAATTTCAAAGCTTAACACGCAACAAAACTGCGGCATACATTCAAAGAAAGCATCAGCAAACTCAGAGAGAACGTATGTATGTCCTTTAATGGATTTTTACTGCCACCGGCTTAGGTGTTTGGTCACCATTCTGCTTTCCGGTGACTGTAGGGAAAAGAAAACAAAGGATATTTCCACTATTGAAAATGTTCGTGGTCATTGGCGATTGGAACAACTCTGGATTTTATGGTAACTCCTGTAACCATGAAACTACGAACAATTTATGAATTAAGTTCTTTACGGTACGGATCAACTCGGGTCGGAATGTGAAATTTCTCTATTCAATTGTTTGACTTAAGGGAAAAATAAAGTAGGGGAACCCGGGGCATAACAGGCACCCGAGGCATAATGAGCCCCCTCCGTAAAGTAGCAACACCGACAGTAAATCTGTCTGCTTTAATTTATCGGTGGCTATTGGGGTAAAACCCTTTTTTGAACAAAAGTGAGCTAAAAGAAGGTTTTTCATTGAGTTGAAGTTATTTTCAAGTGAAATATAGTGTGTTTCTTTAAACAAATGGCAATTTTAAATTGGATTTTCGCTATCTAATATCAAAGTAAGTAAATAAAGTCTGTATAAGTCCATTTACTTCTCTTTTTCGGTTAGGTTAAACAAATTTTTTTATAGATTTTCTGTAGAATAGGTTATGGGTCAGAATGGACGAAGCATAATGGGCATGGGTGCCCATTATGCCCCATTCATTTTGTGCTCTTTTTACTTGTTTGTATCAATTTGAAATTGTTTCAGATGGTTCATATTTATGGCCAAGAAAATATGCGACGCGCTGTTCAAGATGTTAAAACAAAAAAATATAGTTATAAGGCAGCTGCCAAGATCTACAAAATTCCTTCAACTACCTTACAAAGGCTCATAAAAAAGCAGATCTAAACCCCTACCTTCCGCTTGTTGTAACAAAAGTGGGGCATTTTAAACCTGTTTTTTCTGTGGATCAAGAAAAGGAATTAGTCGAATATCTTAAGGATATAGAAGGGCGCCTGTTTGGCTTTTCCATGAAATAATTCCGAGAACTAGCGTATAAACCAGCCAATAAAAATGAATTAGCCAATAATTTTGACACTGAAACACGCATGGCTGGAGAAGATTGGGCACACAACTTTCAAAAACGGAAAGCAACGATTTCATTAAGAAAACTGGAAACAACATCTGCAGCTCGGGCTATGGGGTTTAAACGCATCGCTGTCGGAAACTTTTTTCAATTGCTGGAAGAGTTAATCGAAGGTTTTTTGTCAAATAGGATATTCAACGTTGATGAAATGGGCATCACAACGATCGCGAAGAGTCTCGGGAACATTTTGGCAACAAAAGGGAGGAAACAAGTAGTATCACTTTCTTCATCGGAGCGAGGACAGCTTCTTACCATGGAAATTTGCATGAGCGCTGATGGTTCGTACATGCCACGAACGTTTATTTTCCCTCGGAAAAGAATGAAAGCCGAGGTCATGTGAGTGTAACCAATATGGATGAATTACCAAAGACTTGTTTTGTAAGCGACGTTAAAAGCATTGAAGTCAAAGAAGCAGCAAGGGCCAGTGGTGTGGTCATGTTGTGTTTCCTACCACATTGCACTCATCGGTTGCCTTGGATGTTACATTTATGAAGCCCCTGAGTTCATATTATGGAGTTGAAGTAAAAAAAATAGCTCAGACAGCAACCTGGAAGAACAGTTACCCACTATCAGATAGGACAGTCCTTCGGTAAAGCCTATTTTTAGAGCTGCCACAATGTCAGTCGCCATACACTGCTTTCAAAAGACTGGAATATGGCCGGTTAATCCAAATGTCTTCGAAGACTTTTTGCCATGCCAAACCACGGAACGAATCATTCCACAATGTCTCCTCAAAATTCCATTAATCTGATCCCAATGGATCCATTGATATTATCCTCAGAGCTCGTTTGGACAAATGACCATGCGCAAACGTCGCCAACTTCTTTTCAAAAGTTTTATCCATCTCATATTGCAGCTGTTCCCAAAGCACCAGGAAAAAAAAAGAGTTTCTAAGCGCCGGAGAAAGACTGCTGTAATCACAAGCTCTCTTTACAAAGCGCAGCTTCAGGCTGAATCCACCAAGTCCAAGCCTCCCACTTTGAAAAAGAAAAAAATCAATACAAAAAAGAAAATGACCAGGAAGGAAGAATCTTCATCAGAAAGCGAGGAGGACGAGGAGTGTCTATATTGTGGGTACTTATACTCCCAGTTTACAGAAGGATAGCTTTCCTGCAGATGCTGAGGTAAGTGGCCGCAGTGTTCTTCTGCTGGAGAGGATGATGTTGGCGATCCAGTTACATTTGCTCGCGCTGTAACCCAGCTTAGCTTTGTACCCATCATGCCCCACCTATGTCCATTGTGCCCCAGCACCGGGGTATAATGGGTAAATTCAATTCTTTTTTAAATTAATGTTTTTAATTTAATTTAATCAATTTTCTTTCTAATAAAATTGTTTTGGAAATAATAAACACATTTTATTAGTTATTATTTAAATAAAAATCCTTAAGGGGCCCATTATGTCCCGGCTTCCTCTACAAGACTGTGTGTTGCATGCGCTAACAAGGGTAAGTATTGGTTTCGTAAAAAAATTTGGTCTCGAGACTAATCAATCTTGGTAGCTTACCTAGAAAAAGTGGGCATCTCAGTTCTGCCTGTTGGTCATATGTACCCACGACTGCAGCCTAAAGGGCTAGACGGTTCTACTTCAATCTTCATATCTGAGGTCTGTGGAGTAACAATACAATGCTACATCGGAAATTTTATTCTAACTCCAAAATTAATAGTACTTTACAAATGGCCGATCTCGAAAAAAATTGATTTTCTCAAAAACGGTTTTTTAACGTACGTACAAATTTTCAAAAAAATAAAAATGCACTTTGACAATTTCACTTATATCTAAAATTAGAGTGATTTGCAGTTGAACAGCACATACATACATAGATGCAAGAACGTGCGGTTCAGCCGTTCGCTTTGTTTTATTTATATCCTTTAAAGTCGGAAAAAAGTTTTCATAATTATCCAAAACTCCAAAAACAGAATATGTCTATATGTATATATACTATACAATATATATGTATATGTATATAAGTTGCCCTTAATTTTAGGGTTAGAATAAAAATTCCGATTAAGCCTCGAATTGTGGCCCTAGTATCCCCATATATGAAGTTTTAAGGGAATCCGTACAGCCGTTCAGTTTGCTGTCGACTGGACATACAATTACTTTCTTTCGTATAAGAATTTATACGAAGCCAATACTTGCCCTGTGGGAGTCGTGGCGCAGTGGTTCAGTGCGCAATCACTAAGCGAGAGGTTCAAAGTTCGAATCCAAGAAAACACAAAAATAAAAAAATAAAAGTTTTCTCACTGTCCCACCTCTCGCGAACATCTGACAAACATCCGAGAGTAAAATTGTCATTCAAATGCTTCTCTCAGTCGAAAAAAATTGCCCTTAGGAAACGGCATAAAACTGTAGGTCCCAACCAAGCTAGGCCAGGCCCTGCATTGGGCTGGTAGCGGCAAAATATTTTATTTTTTATTTTCAATACGGTACAAGTAAAAATATTATGCAAAATAAAAGTTGTAGAGGAAAAAATATGTATTCGCAGGGAACCATTAAAATAAAATCCTAACGACGACAACAAATGTGACACTTAAGTATAATAATATTTATAAGTGGAAGATAAGTGTCACACCCATGCTTCCCCCGGTGCGAGTTTAAAGTTTTGCGTCCCACCCCCTCATCCCTATAAACTACACTTCATGTTGATCATCTACATGTCAGAGCAAACTTAGAAACCAAATTTCATCAAAACACGTTCAATGGCTCTTTAATTAGGCGTTTAATATCGCCCGTCATGTTTTATCCTCACTACATCCAATTTGAACGATTTTCATACAGAGCTACTCGTAAATATTAGCATACCATTCCAAACCAAATTTCATGAATATCCGTGCAATCGTTCTTAAGCAAGACGTGCGAGGGACATTTTCCACCACCGTTATATATTTTGATGATTTTCAAATGGGTCTATCTACGCATTAGATTTTTAAAAATCTATTATGTGGTTTTTGAGTTAGTCGCGTTGTAAGAAACATTTTTGACGATTTTTGAGACTCCACCATCTTACCACTATTTTGTTAAATATTGGTGATTTTCAATTTGGATTATCTGCAAGCAAGACCAAACTAAAGAGCCAAATATTATCAAAATTTATTTTATTTTAAATTTGGTGTAACATATTGTAATTTTGTATGAAAAATACCATAATAAATATTTTTTAACAGCATATTTCGACAGATATTACGCAAATAGAAAAAACACCTAAGCGTGGAACAGAAATAATTCCTCAAAGCTCTTATGGTAAGCCCCGGGTATTTAAATTCAAAAACGTTTTCGACGAAACATGTATGTAGGTCAGGCTGCCATTAAGGATAGGAGAAGATAAACCAGACCTACAATAGGAAGTTTGAATCTTTGGCACTCCGGGGTGTGAAAGTAAAAATTCACTTGAAGATCGAGTTTAGACGACAAACTAAAAAGTATAATCTTAGTCATGGCGCTTAAAACCAAGTTGTGTTTAGAGAACCAAATTCTTTAAAGATTAAGGTCCCAATTTATGGTTGGAAATCAGTTTTAGGCGACTGCGCGAGCCATATGACAAACCTACATCATCCGCAGAAGCAGTTGGTGGACCTATAAAATTAAGTTTATAGAGCGAGAAGATGTAGATAAGAAAGAGGATAGGACATAGGACAGAGCATTGTGGTGCCCCTAAGTTGAGGATTATAAGATTGATCCTAATATAATCAACCTTCACTCTTTGTGACTTATTTTTACAACCCAAACATTCTAACATGAAGCCACGAAATCCAGCTTTTTCAAGTTTTTTGAGTAGAATGAGGTGATCAGGTATTATTATATGAGGAATAACAATAAATAAATCAACAGTACACTTTTTACCATCGAGGTCTAACATTTTTTTGCCACAAAATCCTCGGTCTATTTGCCCTTTTGAAAGCTAAATTGAGTAGAAATCAAAAACTTCGTTTTTATAAGATAACTCACTACCCATTTTTTACAAGCTTTTCAAAGATTTGTTTTGATTTTTTGTAATTTAAATTATTTCTCATTTTTTAGCTGTCATATTTAATCATTCTGTAAAACATTTTAAAGTTTTACTTTCTTTTCGTTTCCATTACTTTTCCAAAGTTTTCTCAGGCTTTTTATTTGGCTTCTAAAACTTTTTTCTTGATCTTTTTCCCTTGCAATAGACTTCATATTTTGCGTTACTTCGGTTACTTCGGTCCTTTCCAAAGCTTTTTCTTAGTCCAGGCAGTTTTCTTTTCACTTCTATATACTTTACTATGTCCGTATATGTTTTTTTCTACTTTAAACATCATTTCCTTAAATTCCATCTCTCCTTCATCACTGCTTCTAGCAAATAACGATCACTTCCGATGTCGTATCTTCTTTTGATTCTCTCATTTGCGATTACAAGGTCATTGACGAAACAAAACTGTAGCAAGCTTTTTCCGTTTGTGTTAATTTTCTTTTTCTATTTCACATTATCTTTTCCGACTCGGGCATTAATATCTACGGCTATAATTAAATCTCCTCTTTTTCTGTCTCATTCTTCTGGAAGTTTCTTCCAAAATTTGTATTTTTCTTAATTTTTTCCGTCTTTATTTGGTCCGTACAATACGGCTATAGTTTTTTTGAATTTCCTTCTTTTCTATTTCGAAGGTTAAGATTCTTTCATTAACTACTCTCCATTCTCTAATTTCTCTTAACTTATTTTTTCTGAGTATGCATGCCACAACTTCCTTAGCTTGTTTTTTTTTTTTCATAACTCCACGGCATAGAATTACAGCAAAGTTGTGGTCAACTAATTAGAAACACCACTCTTGTTTATTTTCCGTGTTTATTTTTTATTTTTATTTTTTACTTTTTTGAACTTTTTTGACTTTCAAAATTATTTTTAACTTTTTTTTAAAATATATATATATATATATATATATACATATGTACATAATTCAAACAAGTAATTAAAAAAATAAGTTGAAATAAGAAAGTATGTAATTTCAGCTGGACAACTAATTAGAAACAGGAAAACAAAAAGCTTCTCAAAACTTATATTTGGCAGCAAGGATGCCTTTATTATTAATATTTTGTGGCAAAGCCTTTTTGTTTGATGACTTCAATTAACCGCCTGCAGCGCTTCACCGGTATATATATATACATACATATGTATTCCTCCAAGCGTCAAATTGACGCGTGTTCGTAGTGGTAGGTATATAAGAAATGTCCGTAAAGCTACTGTTAAATCGCTCCACAGATGCTCAATCGGGTTAAGGTCTGCACTCGATGCCGCTCACTCAAGAACACTGATGGAGTTGTCTTGAAAAAACTTTTTCGTTACCTTAGTCGTATGTTTGGGATCGTTGATTTGTTGGAATTTCCGAATAACTGGCTTATTTTCGTCAGTTCAAGGTATCAGTTATTTTTCAATATATCGGTGTATTTTTCAGCTGTTAAAATTCCATCTATTCGATGTATCGAGCCAACACCATTCCACAAGAAACAACCTCAGAAATTGAGTGATCCTCCACCATATTTAACGGCCGGCAGAACATACTTTGGATGCAAAGCTACACCTGTTGGTCGTCGTATATACCGAGCGCCATCTTGACCCATGCTATTAACTTTTGTTTCATAGCTCCAAACCACGTACTTCAATTACTACGTTTATATGACCGGATTGAGAGATCGGATTGAAAAAGGATTGAGTTTCGATACAGGTTTTTGCTGTAACCGAATTGAGGGATCGAGTTAGAATGGAATCGAAAGAGGATTGAGTTTGACACTTCTCTTGTGTGCCGTCTTGTGTATGCAAGCCAAACACCCTTATCGATATCACTTTTTTCTCTATCTGTCAAACTGAATCTTTCGACACGCATTTACATGCAAAAACTCAACTCGATCGCAGAAAATTTTGTGATCGGATCGAGCCAATCCTGTTTCAATCCAATTAGAGTTTACATGTCACTCAACCCGAATTGAATCCGGATTCAATCCGCCATATAAACGTGGTAAATGGTTTGTTGTTGTTGCACAACTTTTAATCTCCACTCTCAAGCAATGCGCTCCCTTTCCTTTCAATGTGTTTTCATTTTTGTTTTTATTAACTAATTCATCATTACTTTTCTTAAAAGGAGTTATCTCTTTTCTCTTGTCATCTGTTTTGTTTTTAAAATGATTTTTGTTGTTTTCGTGATTTGCTAATTTGTTGGTTTTTGGTTTCTTTCTGCTTTTATTATTCCTTCTACTCTGTTCTCTCTTTTGGTCCATTTC
This sequence comes from Pocota personata, assembly GCA_963082735.1. Lineage (NCBI taxonomy): Eukaryota > Metazoa > Arthropoda > Insecta > Diptera > Syrphidae > Pocota > Pocota personata. The sequence goes on from OY720429.1 coordinate 74,965,439, forward strand.
CATTCTGTATCATTCTTTAATCTTCAATCTTAACTTGATATTCTAGAGCATCATATAAGTTGATGACCACCGATAGGGTATACAAAATGAATGCAGCCTGTTGGATATAGGTACAAATATGTTTTTTACAAAAGTAGTTTTTTTTTAATAATAATTTGTAAAATTAAATAACAATTTTTACTTGCATCTACAAAGGTTTCGAGAAACTCAAAAATGCTCGTCCGTCTGTTGGAACAAGTTGTCCTTTTTTAGTCCACGTACTTTTTGGTACTGATTACGAATCTAAACAATTATTTTATATATTAATTTTCGGCTATAACTCAATCAATTTTGTTTGAAGTCAGTACCTAAACATTGATTGACATATGCAAGGTACATAAAGGCGTATTCGAGTAGTACCATGTTTTGAAAATTACCAAGTCATATTTGAAAATGCGCCGACTCTCAAAAACCGGTCAATAAGTAAAGTACCGTTATACGTGTTTCTGCTGCCAAAAACATACTACTCCATCTGATAGCATATGTATTTTCAGGAAACCAGTACTTGTCCTTATAGATGCAAGTAAAATCATTTTATGTATATATGTAAGTTAAAAGTTAATCTTGCACAATAAGGACAGTTTTTGCTCGCAAAAAAGAAGAAAGACGAAAAGGGAGAAGGACAGAAAGGGATCTATCATGGAGCAATTATGGAGCAATTCTGCAAGAATAATATTATATGGATTGCATTTTAGAACGGAATGAAGATTGGTGTTGTGTATTTTGATATTCCATGCTCTTTTTTTAGAAGAATGATAAAAGTCGAATTAAATACATATGTGTGTGTTTTTGAAATTAAGTTTTATCTCTTCTCCTCAGCTGTACGTAGTTCTGTTGGGTTAAATAGAGAAAGGGGGATAGCAGAGCAGAATGGCTATTGACAAATACGATATGCGTGTGGTTAAGTGCGAGTATGGATTTATGCAAATTTAATGTAGTTCCTTGCACTCGGTCACATCATTAATCAGGAAAGCAAGTACTATTGATGAATGTTAAGTTAAAGAATTCAATTAAAACTTATTCCCAGTGATGAAACGCAAGTTTGAAGTAATCAATTTGTTATTTTATTAGTTCTCAAGAGTGCTGCTGTCTTCAGCTAGGCTGCACACTCTATCGAACATGAATGACTTATCTCAACCAATCCGATTTTACAGTTACCAATAATTTTTATATTATAATATTGCTTAGCTTAACATTTCTGTTTTACAGTATTTTTGCTAACTTAACAGAAATAACGAAAGTAAATTTATATTACAATATTGCAACATTTATTAATTCTTAACCGCTAAATTGACATTATTGGAATTGAGTCATGTCAGTTTGTTAGCATTAATAATTATTCTTCATTTATTTTCAACCTATATGTGCCGTCAGCAAGTTTTTCAACTCTGTACTGAGGGTTATATGTAACTCGCGCGACGTTAAATTCGCCAACGTATGCGATGCACCCAAACAGTTCACACGGGAACAAGCGAAATGATAGCTGAGCTTGCAAAATAAAAGTGAGCATAGGTATAAGGAAGTGGGATGATCCAATGTAGTAAGTTAATAAGTTAACGTGGAATATAGAACTGATTTTTTTTTTCAAATGAAATGTAAGTGGCGCAGTCGGTAGGATTTCTTTATAATTAAATAGCAACCGGGTTTTTCCACATCACTAAAAATTTGTGGTCGGTAAATAAAAAAGTGATACCCAAAGAGAATTCAAGAGGGGTTGAAAAAATCCACTAAGAATCTGTGATTAAAAAGTGCACTCAACATAGTGATTACCACATTCATCTAAAAATTAAAAATAAAAAAACTTGACAAATTGAGTAACCCAAAATCAAAATAGCTAAATTACAAAACTTACGAAATTTGAAAGAACGTCTAAGCTATGTAAGACGGAGATAAAAAAGCTGCCTACTTTAAACGGGCTATCCCCGATTGTGAGGGAGCGACGAAGGGGTTCCCTCTGTTTCCGCTAGCCACCGGAATAATCCGAACTAACGTTCTACGTCCTTCAAGTCGCGACTTGATGCCGCCCTACTAAACCGGAGACGCTTCACACTGCTGTGTACGACGTCTCTGTCGTAGTTGAGTCGCATATCCGCAGCTGTCCGACCAACATGGAAGATTAGTGGCACCGCCAATCTGTCCTGGATCAGACCTTTCTAATCGAGATAGAGGAATGCCTCTAGAGGAACAAAGCCATTAAGGCGCACTCTCTCGTGGTACACGTTATTGGAATAATAAGCCCCGGAGATCAGGTTGTTCATCGAGCTCATTGCTCTTGCAATATGCCTTCGAGTCAGCTTGATCAGGAAATTATTCACCCTTATTAGGTTAGCCCTGTTGTACAGGACCTCATTGGGATAGAATTTTATGTACTGGGACTCTGGTGTTCTGTATAAATGAAGGCAAGCCCTCTCAAACACTGGAATCTTTTCCAACAAGCTTGCTCCCATGTTGAACCAGACGGAACATCCATATACGGCCATTGGCCGGATAAGGGCCGTGTAGCAGATTACCTTTATCCTTGCATCAAGTTGCTTGCTATAAAAAAGTCTCTTTTTAAGGGCAAAAGCACCTTTGGCTCTGGCCAGAGCAGCATCTATATGTTTGTTAAAATATAGATATTGGTCTAACCAGAGCCCTAAGCATCTAACTACACTTCAACACCCAAGTGGCTGTCCGTGGGTTCTAAGATTGAGAACTTTCCCCAATTCTTTCTAGTATCCCTAGAGGCCCCAGACAACGGTGTCATAAAAAGAATTGTTTCCGATTTCTGGGAGTTGATCTTCAAATTCCAGTCATCGCAATATCTCTGAATCTTATCGTAGACACGTTGCAAGAGAAGTGCAATGACCTAGATTTTTGGTCCTGATCTGTACGCTATCATGTCGTCTGCGTACTTTATGGCATCCTATGAGATCACTCGTGTAAATGTTGAAAAGGATAAGTGAATTCACCGCACCTCGTTGCAGACCGTTTTTGATTTGAAATGTTCCAGCAGGAGTCACATTGCCATTTTTGACAATGAAGTGTCTACTGGTGAGCATGTTATAAAGTATGTACAGCAGTGGTTTGCTTATGCATAGATTTCTTCCTCCTCAATGATTCGAAGATCGCTTGGAGCTCTACCTTCGATATGTACGGGTGATCGTTCCTGAAGACACCGAAGAAACGGATGCACAACTAGCCGAAAGGCTGACAAGAGAAATAGAAGCATTTGTCACTCTAAGCAGTAGAAGTGCATAAAGTAGAGCAGTAACTACTATGAATATGATGAAAAAAGTAGACTTCATCAATGAGTTTGACGGAAATCAAAACAAATTAACTCAGTTTAGCAACACGGTTGACACACGTCTAAGAGAACTGGAGGAATCAGCAAAAGCGACCATATGGACAGAAATTTACAGTACGAGAATCATGGGCAAAGCAAAAGGGCTTACTTCTAAATAATCCACCAGCCAATTGGGAGGAGGTGAGCAAAATTGTTAAGACACCTTAATTTTAATGATAAATATTTGATATTGAAAAATAATAGCAAAATACCTTTTTATTTTGAACTTAGCTCTGTAGGTAATAACAATAATGATGCTGAAGATGACCAGGTAACTGACAACGCACTCACAAGAAAAATAACAACTAGACTACATACCTATTCTAAACACGATAGTTAACAAGTACAAAACTCATCTCATAATAACCAACGACGCTGACAAAGAAATAGAAATATTGCATAATAAAAGAATAATTTTTGTTGACATGACCAGAAATAGAGATTACTGGATAGATTTATTGAAAAGGTATATTAAACTAGGGCTAATAGATATATGTATGTACATATATACAGAACTCCCATACCACGAATTTAATAAAATACAACAGTTATTAATAGAACTTTCCACCCATGATAAGCAAATAAAATTCATTAAGGTAACTTTGAGAGCAAGGGAAATAAAAACTTTAGAAGAAGCACACAAACAGATGGCACTATACCACACTGAAGAGAGTATACACAGTGGGATAATAGAAATATATCATAGCTTAAAACTCAGAATATATTGCCCTGATTTAATAAAAGAAATAACGAAGATAATAAATAATAAAACCATGTGCAGAGACAAAATATGAACGTAATCCCATCAAGTTATAATATGAAATTATTTGACCAAACCTAATACACACACAGTCAATAGTGACGTAGAGAGATTTCACTCAACACTGCAGGAAAAATTGGTTTCAATGAGAAAATTAGACCTAACATTAATCCAAAAAATGCATAGGCCAGTTAGGAATTATAACAATAATTGCTAACTGCAAATTACTAAAACTTTATAACAATAATTGGTAATTGCAAAATACTAAAACTTTATAACAATAATTGGTAACTGCAAACTACTAAAACTATTAAAATGGAACCGGAGGCAGTGAGATAAATACAACTTCAGAAAGAAAAACAGGCCATGAAATTAAACCAGAAAGATAATACTAGTTAAAATTTATAAATGAAATTACTATACAAAATGATCCTAGATATAAAATAGATTTAAAACAATGAACCTCGTAAATTTGCAGATAATTTTTTTATATAACGTAGTGACATTACTGACAATCATTTCACAAACGACAGTAACGTAAAGACTCAATCAAATAACAACTAACAACGGATACACAATTATAAATGTGGGACAGACAGGAGTGATTCAGGACGCAAAAGTGATACTACATATTATCGACATTCAAGAAATAAGGCAAACAGTTAATTCAGTAGAAGAAAAAAGTACAAAAATTACAAATAGGTAATGACCCAATCATTAGGAAGGAATTAGAAACACGTAGAGTAAAATTAACGGCAATAGAACCAGGAAAAAGCCTAAGACAGAAAAGAGGACTCATCAACATTATTGGTAAAGGCAAAAATAATTATTTCGGACAATGGATAATGACAACCGACAGAAAATATCTGACCATCTTAAAATAATAGAGCAGAATAACGAAAACGCAATAGGCAACCTAGCAGTGGCGTGGCGTCCATACAAGCCGATTCCTTCCGGCTTCCCTTTTCAAATATCAAAAATTTTTATTTTGCCACTTGCCAACGATCCCATTCAATTATTTGTTCATCAAACCATTTGTCATAACTTTATACACATTCGAAGATGAAATGCTGCGACCACTTCGGTTATTCATTCATTTTTACTCATACACAAACTCGCACACATAGCCGAGACAAGTATGAACTCCTCTAGCGAGAGAGCGTGCAATGAATTTTTTTGAAAAGCCGTTCATTTTCCGGCTTGTGCATTCATTTCTTCACAGTACGAACTTTCAACTTTATTCCTTTCTGGCATATAGTAGAAGCACAGATAATAAAGTTACACAGATATCGCATGCAGAGTAAAAAAATATGTCACTTTTTCAGGCGAATGGGATTTACTACTACGTCCCAGTTTGATCGAACTCGTTCGAATCGTGCATATGACATGATGTTCCTTTAAATTTGGTTGGAACAACAAATTGCTTGTTGCTTTTTAAGTGGATTATTAAATTATTTCATTTGAATACATAGACGGAAGTCATATATTGGATTCACCAGTGTACTCTTGGGGTGTTGGTTTATAGTGAGGTCCCCGTGCCTCTCACTCTGGCGTAGTTGGTTCAATTTCGTGATTGTTTTGCATTTGTTTTCCTGACAAAGTTTGATTTTTTTGATTTATACTGGTAATTCTTTTTTTGATTTTCCAGCCACAATGTTTTCGCAAGAGAATAAAAAGTGCAAAGTAAAGAATTTCTTTGCGATGCTCAAAGCATTGGTTTTGCTTATCAAACCAGTTCGCGTCTCTAAGGTTTGTTATTCTCATGCATTCCAAGGCAATTATCTCCCTTATATTTCTAATATGCGGATGATCTCTAAAAATTGTATGGAATACTTTGAAATGGAGCTTACAAATATTGAAAAATTCGTCAGTTGGTGCTAAGAGACTTCCAAAATTACTATTTTGGGAAAAATTCTTAGCAAAAATGAAAAATTCTGACGGACATGTTATTTGTTCATTATTATTTGTTTTATCACTTTTTCGAACAAAGTATTATGAAATACAGTTTCCTCGCATGCTTCAGGTAATAAAAAACATTATTATCTGTGGTAGAAGTTTATTTGCGATTTCTTTGTCTAACATATTGTAGCATAATAATAACTACGCTCCTACGACTATGCAGAAAATTCCGAAGTGACTTTTCATTCTGGCAGAATTTTGGTTCGAACTGTCCTTTCATTCGAGGTTCGTGTCTGGGACGAAGTCTCCACAGCTCATGTCAACGAAAGAGACGAATAATATCAGGGATAAAAGGGAATTATAACTGCAAGAATTATTTCTCTTGTTCCAGTGGTCGAAGAATTTGCTAGAAGTTTCTGGCTATCAGATAAGGACAGATGGCGATTGAGAAAGGAGCAGTCGTTTTTAAACTGTGGCGAAGAGATTAGAAAAGTGATAATGGGCGAAGTTGTAATTTTGTGATAAATTGAAAGTTGAGATTTAACAAGAATATTGTTTTATCTACTCGAGCCGTAGCTCGCATATTACATTGGTGTCAGAAGCTGGGATAAAACTTATTCTGTGAATAACTATTTCCGTGGTGTGAAATTGAAAAAAAAAAAAAAAAAAAAAAACGATTTCCGTGTTGAGTTAATTAGTTGCGCAAAATGGGTCGCAAATTGGGAAAACTAACTATAATTCAACTAAAGGCAGAACTCAGTAAGCGGAACCTCGACACAACTGGGGGAAAAGATGCCCTGCTGATTCGTCTGGAAGAAGCAGTAACGCAGGAAGGTGAAAATCCGCACGACGTAGAGTTTGACGTGGAAGAGGAACCAGCAAGTACAGCAGCCAACCCGGGTATAACAAGTCTGCTCCTGCAACTTAAGTTAGTCATGGACGAACAAAAGAAAGCAATAGAAGATCAAAGGAATTCTCTAGAACTTAAGCTGGATGAACAAAAGAAAGCGATGGACGAACAAAAGAAAGCAATGGGCGACCAAAGGAATTCTCTAGAACTTAAGCTGGACGAACAAAAGAAAGCAATGGACGAACAAAAGAATTCTCTAGAACTTAAGCTGGATGAAAAAAAGAAAGCAATGGACGAACAAAAGAATTCTCTAGATGCTCTGGAAAGTAAACTTGATGAGCAAAACAAGAACTTGGAATCCAAATTCGAAGTGATCGAAGAGAAAATCGAGAAGGTCGAGACGCAACTCGAAAAAGTCGAAACTAGATTCGATGAAAATTTTGAGAAACATGAAACTCAGTTCGGGAAAATAGAGACTCAGTTTGAAAAAGTGGATACGCAATTCGAGATAGTAGGGAAGCAAGCCGAAAATCTTGCTAAGGAGCTCAGCAATGTGAAGAGACAGAAAGCACGGGAATATTCCACTGACGGTCTGAGAAGAAAGGAGACGCAGCCTCCTATCTTCGATGGTCAAACATCATGGCCAATTTATAAAAGGCAATTCGAAGCGGCCGCAATGACCAATAGCTGGGACGATGAAGAGAAGTCCATTGCACTCACACATGCACTGAGGGGTCCAGCTGCGGAGCTCTTGCAGACCATCCCGGAAGATAAACAGCAGAACTACGATTCTCTGGTTCAGGCTATCGAGATGCGGTTTGGGGATGAACACATGCAGCAGGTGTACAGGGTTCAGCTGCGTAGTCGAGTCCAGAAAAGGGGGGAAACGCTCCAACAGTTGGAAGCGGATATAGAGCGACTAGCCCATCTTTCATACCCTAAAGCCGGTGAGGAGCTTATCAACGAAATGGCGGTGGAAGCTTTTATTCAGGCCATAGAGGACAGACAACTGCAAATGGCTGTAAGGATGGCTGAAAAGCGAACACTCCCCGAGGCATTGGCATTCGCTTTGTCAATGAAGGCTGCGGACCAAGCATACCAGGGAATACACCGTGTCAGGGAAATGTCCGTCGTGGAATGCTCATGCCAGAGAACAGCCGTCATGGATGAAGACAGAGCTCGCGGAAGTCAAATCCGTTGCTGGAATTGCAACCAAACCGGACACCTACAATGGCAGTGCAGAAGTGCACCTAGACGAGGAAATTGTCCACATTGCGGAAGTAGGAGAAGCAGAGAGGAAGCATCTGGCGGTGATAACATCCATCCTGTCAGCCAGACTTCCCAAAACCAGCAGTCGGGAAATCCGTAAGGACCAACTTCGCGGGGCAGAAGTTGGTTACTGGAATCGAGGCCCCCAGGACCACCATTCAAGTTTCGCAAACCAAACGGGGTAACAAGAGCCTGACAGTGGAGGCACTAATCACTTTGGACGAACATCTCTCGAAGGTCGTAGGTGACTACCAACGGGATTGGGACCGGCAGATTCCCTTGTTTTTGATGGCCTATATAAGTGCCGTGCATAGCACTACTCGACATATGCCGTTCGAAATCTTATTTGGTGGAATAGCTCGTTTACCCAGTGAAGTGAAATTTGGATCTCCTACCAATGAGCCCAGAAATGAAGAAGAGTACGTGGCGGACCTTAGGGAAAGGCTTAGGGACATACACCAAAGGACCAGAAGCCAGATTAAGATGACGAGCGACCGCATGAAGACCAGGTATGATGCCAAGGCAACAACGTCAGGATTCCAGGAAGGAGATCTGGTGTGGCTGTATAATCCCCATCGCCAAAAGGGGAAATCACCTAAATTACAGCGGAACTGGGAAGGTCCCTACAGAATAGTAACCCGCATCAACGATGTTGTCTACCGCATCCAGCGAGGACCGAGGGCCAAAATGAAAGTGGTTCATGTGGACCGACTGAGTCGATACAATGGCCGAAATGAGGATGCACTTGTTCGGGACGAACACGTCTAAGAGGGGGCAGTGTAGCATAATAATAACTACGCTCCTATGACTATGCAGCAAATTCCGAAGTGACTTTTCATTCTGGCAGAATTTTGGTTCGAACTGTCCTTTCATTCGAGGTTCGTGTCTGGGACGAAGTCTCCACAGCTCATGTCAACGAAAGAGACGAATAATATCAGGGATAAAAGGGAATTATAACTGCAAGAATTATTTCTCTTGTTCCAGTGGTCGAAGAATTTGCTAGAAGTTTCTGGCTATCAGAAACTTCTGCTATATAAGGACAGATGGCGATCAAAAAAGACACAGTTGGTTTAGAACCGTGGCGAAGAGATTGGAAAAGTGATAATGGGCGAAGTTGTAATTTGGTGATAAATTGATAGTTGAGAGTGAACAAGAAAAAGTAATTTGTTTGGATTTGTGAATTAAGTAATTGAAAGGAGATAAAGTGATTTGAGAGGAAAGCGACCTTGTAAGAAAAGAATTTGCGAAGAATAGTATAGTGTGAACTTGAATTGTTATATAGACTAGAAAATAAAGAAATAAATTTCACAGAATATAGTTTTATCTACTCGAGCCGTAGCTTGCATATTACAATATATATATTATATTATATTATATATTATATATATATGATATTTTTAAATTTTTAGTTTTACTACTTCAAAAAAAGGAAGTTTTATACACTACCCCTTCACTTAAAAAGCTTGAGGTTTTTTAACTTTATAAGCATTTTAATACGGAAATGCTTAGAGATACTTTTTCTCAAGCTCTAACATTGTGTGAAATCTTTTTAACCCTGCCTTTGACTGCGGCCTCTGTCGAAAGATCTTTTTCGACTTTAAAAATAGTCCACGCAACCTAGACAAACGAATCGAAATCAAATCACTCCTTAACGAAACGATTATTAAAAATATGATAGAATCTGAGGGGAAATTGTTAACGCAAACATATAAGGAATTAAAAGACCACGAGAAACATATAATTTCGCAATAGTTAAGAACAGATCAAATACTAAATCTAAAAATCTTAGAAGAAAAACTTGACCAGATATTACACAACATAGCCTTAGTAAAACAGGGATTAGTACACCCAAGTATGCTAACAACAACATAAGTTAGAGGATAGCACTGGATATCTACAAACTAAAAAATGTGAAAATAGGACTTTTATGAAAAAGATAAACTGACCATAGCTATTAAAATCCCGCATACGTATAAAATCGTAGAATATAAAGTAATTACAGTAATACCTACAGAAAACAAGACAGAAATAATAATAGAAGAACAGTATATCGTAGAAATAAGTCAAACAAAATATGAATATGACAATAGAATTTAATATGAAAATGATTTAAGACCAATAAACAATTGTATTACGAAAAATAATTGTTAAATTATATTAAAATGTTTTTTAATGTACAAAGAAAATAAAGCAGAAGAAATTAAGAATTTAGATGATGCCACTATAATTTGTAAAAATATGAAAAATGAAGAATAATTAAACCAGTGTGATGATAGAAGAATAAGATTAAATGGAAATTATTTAATAATCAATCAATAATTGCACTATTCAAATATTAAATCAAACATTTAGTAATAACAATCTTATATTTACGGACAGATTCATTTGCACTGAAGATAAAACTCATAATTTTACAAAACAATTAAATTTTTAAGACATTGTACTTAAAAATATTGCAAATCCTGAATACTCGTACATTAAATTACTAAAATATCATAGAAATGTAAATTATATTACAAGCTCAACTATCAACCTCATCCTGATTACGAGTATATTCATTTTTCACGATTCACATTTTCTTCCTGCTGAACATCACATGTGTATGAAACGATTGCGTTGATTTCCACGACTGCCTAATCAATCGGTTGCGTTTTACCCGTAATCTTGCAGTGTTGTCGTCATAAGTATTCCATACCAGAATGGATAAATGGAACACTTAATGGATTTAACGCGGTGTCAGCCTGTTCGTCTGTACATGGATCTGTCACAGCTTATAACTTTTAAACCATTTAACGTAGAGAGCTCAAATTTTGCACGAAAATAGTAGGTACGTGATGGACCAACAATATTCAGTAAAAAACGTTAACTCTACATTTGGTCTTTATATTATACATGGCCACACCCCCTTTTTGGGTGCAGTTTCTTTAAGAAAAAAAAAAACGTATATTGCTTTTTCAAAGTTATAAATATATATGGTGATGGTTAAGTCATATCTCATCAAAGACCGTGACTATCGGTTACATGTCCACTTATTACAAACAAAAGTTGTAATAACAGTTTGTGATAGAATTTCTTGAAAAATATACTCTGTATAGAAAAATATCATTGAGTCTGTTTTAAACGTTCGCAACGCCATGCTTACTTCATTAGCGGAGTGTTAGAAGATAGGGTATTGAACGATCCGTACTATGCAGATTGTAGTTTTCTTGTATGTATTTTTATTTTATTTTTTTTTAATATCCTAATGATTTTATTTGTCCATACCAGGGTATATTAATTTTGATACGTAGTTTGTAAGATAGAAAAGTAATAACGGTAGACCCTCAAAAGTATGATGTATATATTTGCGATAGGCAGCTAAAGCTATGTCGATTTAGCCACATGCATCCATCATCTTCCTAGATCCGAAGCAGTACATTGCCTATATAGACCAAAATATGCATTTGCATGCATTTTCATTGAAATCCAGGGGCTGTTAATTACCAATTCATTTAAAAATATACAGGAAATACGGTTTTCCATTTTGGATGGAATGCTTCAGAAATATTGAGAGATATGCCAAAAATTGCAAGTAAACATACAGAAAAGTTTCAACCCGTCTGGAGCGGATTATATGATACCCTATTATCTTCTAATCGATTCCTAATAAAGAGGGCGTGACGTTCTGAAATTATATGTTACAATTCAATGAAATGCGTTATATAAATTATAAATTGTTATAAATGGCCTCGTCCATACGGACGAAGTTATGTGATCAGTTCAGTAATTTCGACCATTTCAGAATCTGGATTTAATTTGTCAATGGACGTGGCCTCGCGAACTTTTGATTCGAATGCAATGGCATCTTTCTGCTCAGGGAATATTCTCGCAATTTTTAACTATATTAATCAGATCATTTATTCCTAAAACTTTTTCACAGAAGAAGTGGGAGTGGCTGTCGCCATTTGTTACATAGGTCACGGATTCTGGTGAAATATTCACAATAAGACCAAACCATCACCGTAAATAGTTTTGAGAAAGCTAAATACGATTTTTTGACAACAAAAAAACAACAAAACGGCCCCCAAAATATGGGGCTTTTAATTTTGGGGTATCAATTTTTTTTACATTTCATCGTGAGAACAAAAGGATACAGTCCTTTTTTGGTGAAACTGCCTGTTCTTTGGGATAGTTTACGTGCGTTCGTCTTATACAGAAAAGCCTATTTTAGTGTTCTCGGATTCTACCGGAGATTCTAGAAATAGGTACCATGATTATGATTCCTGCACCAATGAATGTTAGGGAAGTTAAGAGTTTCATCAGAATGGTTTCCGATTTATACCAAACTTTACAGTTTTGGTAAAACCGTTGACAAATTTGTTAAAAGTGCCTGGTAACTGGATCATTAAAATGTTCATGAAAATCGAGTCAAACCCTTTAGCTTAACCTGCCTGGAGAGTCGAGAAGGGAATTTTATTTAAATCTGGTAGGGCTAGTCACGTGATTGTTCATGACAGTTGTTCAGAATGGAAGGAGGTAATTTCTAGTAGATAGGGTGGGATCTTAATAGAGTGTCATGACAGACAATCCATCAGCAGGACATAAGCCGAACGACACGAATGTGGAATGATCTACCAAGCTCTGTATTTCCCCATCACTACAACCTTCAAACATTTAAAGCCAACGTGCATATGCTTCTCCTCTGTTCCTCTTCTCCCTTTCCTTAAAAGCCCGTGCCCTGTAACAGTATAAAGGAATTCATATTCCTTTTGGCGCGTGCGAATTATAGAAAAAAAAAATATGAGAGTTAGAAAAACTTTTGCTAGGGTAGGAGCTTGGCATTACTGGCCAAAAACTAGGTCAGATATTACCAAGTATGTTAGGAATTGCAAAGTTTGCCAAAATGTGAACCCGGTGAATGACAAGCCAGGTGGTTTAATGGTCGAAAAGAGTGGGACTTTAAATCCCTGAGAGGTGATTTGTATAGATTTGATAGGTTATCTTCCAAAATCGAGTAGGCGTTTCATTTATATTCTGCCTGTGGTCGATTACTTTACAAAATTCCCCTGAAGTCGGCGACTGCAAGTGCAATGTGTAGGGAACTGGAAGACAATGTGACAACGGCCCCCAGTTCAAAAACAAAGAACTGAAGACAACTGTAGACAACTGTAGACAATTTGTGAAGCGCACTTGTCACGCCCAAAATTTACAGCACATTATCACCTGCAGGCTAACCCTGCAAAAAGGATAAATCCAAATATAAAGTCCATCCTCCGTGGCTATGTATTGGAAAATCATAAGACCTGTAATTCGCATTTGGCGAAGGTTGCTTGTAGCATCCACACATCCCTATACGGCGTTTTGAGGGTTTCCAGTTAGAGTTAGTATGGCGTAGAAACTAAATTCTCTCAGATGCAGCTAGCTAGTATGCAGCGAAACTAGCCCCGAAATTTACCATCCATAGGAGGGTATCACCTTCAAGTTATGTTATGGTTTATGATATCGGCACAGAAAGAAGAATACGCCACGTTAAAGACTTAAAGTCATACTACGATTACCGAGATCACCATGAATGAACAGCGATACCATTGGGTTTTCTTTTCTAGTTGTCCATTGGTCCCTTGTGTTTTGTTGTCTTACCTTTCTGTAGTTTTCTTGACTTGCCCTGTGAAATGTGTAGTCACATTTTCTCGGTGGTAGGGGTGGGGTTTGCTACGTTCAAAAAAATGCACCGAAAGCTCCGGTCCGTTCCTTCGCTTCGCTCTATTACTTTTTCCATTATTTCTGCCATTTATTCTTTAATTTTAGTACGTAGTCCTCCTGGAGGAGTGGTTTGCGGATAATTATTTTTTGTTTGGGTTCTTCTAACTCAATATTCTTAAATCCACGAACCAGCGAGAAGAAAAGGAATCACATTCCAGAGCCAGATAGACCCTCTGAAGACTTTGATGTGGATAGATGATATCGAACCTTGAAAGGACGGACCGTCCAAGGCCCAATTCCAAAATTGCCATACGCTGAACAGTAACTAAACTCTATTCTGCAATGGTTTGCGTTTCCATTGATGATTTTTGTAACCCAAATGAAGAAATTAACATTTTGTGAGCTTCGAATTCCCTGGATGCTTTTTACATTCATATACCCCTTTTTTTCCTGCCCGAAGGTTTACTCAATAGTTAGAATTCGCGAGTCAGGGGTCGAATTGCCGCATCAGTTATCGAGCAACACGTGACTGATAAATGTTGATTTGACATGACCGCTTAAGAGATCGAGTATCGAGTATCGAGTATCGATATTTGGCATTCTCTCATCAGTGATCGTGTTTATTTATTCGATACGGTTTCTGCTGACGAGCTGAGGTGCATTTGGGTGAAAATATGTCATTGTTTATTGTTATTTTTGCGTCTGGTTAAATTTATTATTTGAAATTTATTTCACATTGAGTCTAAATAAAATTAACCCTCTGCAAAAGGAGACTTTGGTAAATATTATGAGCTGGGACAGCGGTTTAGGTGCATCCTCTAAAATTGATCTTCTCCAGTATAAATAAAAATGCACTCTTATTTGCCCTGACTGTTTTGATAGAACTGAATTCAAAAGTGTATGTTGTGAAAGATATTTTCAGAAAATTATAGTTTTGTATACGTAAGTAGAGTCTTGTAAGGGAAAGGGATCGCATTTATCTCTTAAACGTCCTCGTTCAATACACTCAAAGCGATCATCCTCTGAATCAGAAGATGAAAAATAAAGTAAATATTAAATTTTTAATTGAAGACGATAAATACAAAAATTTTCCTCACACAAAAATAAATAGTTTTGACATTTGTCAGCCACCTCAATTCAATGTAGTAGAATTGTACTAGTACAATCTTCAAAGTGCACTCGATACGTGACCATTCTTATGTGATCATCCCAATGTAGTTCAGTCGTTCACAGACCTTTGTGGAGATCACACGTGTTTCGGCTTCTCTTGTAATTGTCGCGCGATTTGAAGTAAAAAAATAGACAGTAGTTCATCGAGTGTCGCGGTAGCGCAGTGGTAGTGTTAGCGACTAGTGACCTAAGTCGTTCGGGTTCTATTCCCACCGGAATAAACTTTTTTTTTTTCTTTTTTTTTGACATAAAAAACAATAACAAGTGAGGTACCTAATGAAAAAAAGCGAACGGTCCCTGCTTCCCATAGCGGGAGTAGTGGACGTAAAAACATCGGCCGATGAGGCCGACAGTGAAAGCCACTTGGCAGCTGTAGAAAGTGGCACTACAGTAAAGAGGAGGAGGAAGCAGAGGCTGACTCCCTACGAAGGCAAGCGCCCCTCCCTATCAGCTTCGACTGAAAAACTGCCGGGAGAAGTGAGGTTGGGGGCGCCGTCAACAACAACAGCAGCAGCAGTAGCAGACAAATGTACATTCGGCTCGGACGGTGGAAAAAATTGCTACAAAGGTGGTAGCAATAGCTTCGCCATGTTAGCGGCCTCCGAGTCCGAGGATGAGGACGAAGAGATGGAGGCTATAAACGAAAGCATACGGCAGCTCCAGCAGAGGGTACTAACCATAAAGGCTAAACAGACAGCCAGAAGAGTAGAAGATAGCCAGTCGCAGAAAAAACAACAACAACAAAAACAGCTTCCTGATAAGCAGCAGCAACAACAACTGCCTGCAACGCGACAGCAACAAAACCAGCTGCCAGCAAAGCAGCAACAACAACATCAACAGCTGCCAACAAAGCAGCCACAACAAAAACAGTTGCCAGCTAAGCAGCAGCGGCAACAACAACAACAAAAACAGCAAAAACTGAATCAGCAGCAACAACAACATCAACAGAAAGACCAGCAACAACAACAACATCAGCAGCAGAAGAGTGCAAAGGAGAAGGTGCCACCAATCAACACCTTCAAGATGGAATTAAAAGACACCATTGAGCTATGTAAGTCGGCCATAGGCAATCATTTTTTTATTAAACGTATTAATGAAGATAGGCATACTATCCACTGTAATACAGTGGACCAGTACAAAAAAATAAAAGGTTTATTAAAGGAAACGACGACGGAGTTCTTCTCCTTCACCCCGAAGGGGGAAAAGTTGCAAACTATGCTACTGAGGGGGGTAGATCCGTCTATCGAACCGGGAGAGCTCCTTAGGATGCTGAAAGAGAAGGAGTGCGACGGTCTTGAGTTCGTGGGAGTCAAGCCGTTCACCACAGCAAAGGCCAAAAGGGAGAAGCGGAAATTACCGTTCTTCCTTGTTCAGATAACTCCCAACAGCAAATTGGATGGTCTAAGGAGTATTAATGTCCTAGACTACCAGGTTGTTAAATGGGAAAAAGTAAAGAGGAGCGATAACATTTTACAATGTGTTCGCTGCCAAAGGTTCGGGCACGCCGCGTCGAACTGCGAAATGCAGCCTCGATGCGTAAAGTGTGGAAAGAACCACAAAGCAGAGGAATGTTCCCTGGGTAAGGATGGGGCGGCAGATAAAGGCCAACTCTCTTGTGCACTATGTGGGAACTCGGGACACACCGCAAACTATCGGGGTTGTCCTAAGTTCCAGTACATGAAAAAAGTAAACCTGGCTCGTCAGCAGAGAATCGAAGTCAAGCGTCCACCTGTTTCTAGTCAAACACCAGCCGTTACTCCCCAATGGACCTACGCCCAAATGGCGTCAGGCCGGAGAAACACGGTACAACAACAACCGAAGGTTGCCGCACAGGCCCCAGTGCCTAAAGCACCTGAGGCTCAGCCTGATTTGCTGACTATTTTGCTCTCTATTCAAGGGCAAATGAACCAGCTTCAGCGACAGTTACAAGAGCAGGCGAAACGGGTGGACCAGATCTACGCATTTCTGCCGGGCCTAGCGCACCTCCAGTCGTAATGGATACGATGGCGGAGAAACCCTTAAAGATCCTTGCGGTGAATGTGAATTCACTGATAAGGATCGAGCGAAGAACCGTACTTTTTAAGTTGTTAGAAGATCAAAGCCCTGATGTGCTTTTGGTTAGCGAAACTAAGCTATCCCAGAAACACAAACTGAGCCATAATAAATACAATATTATAAGAAGAGACCGACCCGACTCTACTCAAGGAGGAGGTGTTGCGATCTTCATTCACAAAGACTTGCGACATAAGGCCGTGTACAGCGGTGAAGTGCGGAGATTCCAGGAGCTGGAAGCATGTATCGTGCTCTCCGTAGTGGAAAGAGGATGTACATGGTCGCGGTCTACGCATCTGGTTCTACTCAAACTACGTTATTTATTACAGAGCTCGAGACACTTTTTCGATGTCTAAGGCTGGAGTCGGAGGAGAATTATTTCCTCATCGCCAAACACAGCGATTGGGGAAATAACATACCAAATTCTAGGGGGAACCTACTATTCAATTGGTGGGGTCAACACAATGTCGAGTATAGACTCGATTTGATAGCTACAGATAGCCCGTCGTATCCTAGAAGCGGCTCCTATTTGGATCTTATGCTGTTCGATGTACGGTTACAACTGACCAACATGAACCAACAAACGAGAAACTGCCTACACACTTTTGTGTATGACAGTGACCATTGCGGACTCAGTGCCGAAATTACAATTCCCAACGAAATTGCGGAATTGGACGAGTTTGTTCAAACGTACCCCTACAACTACAGTAGGATGCGTTGGACACGCTTCTCCAGAGCTATGACAAGAGCACTCTCCTTGAATTCGCTCCACCCACCGTCCAATAGGAACCTGTCAAACGAGGAGATCGACAGGTACCTAAGACAAATGGACGAGACAATCAAACGAACGATGGACAGTACGATACCTCGTTATCAACATACTGACAACGCAGACATATTCCGCAATGCAACAATCGACGCACTACACCAACAAAAAAGTAGACTTCTGTCAAGACTCAAAACCTTGTACAGACAGTTTACGGACAGACAAAACTCGGAGGTTAGGACACTGAAGTCGTTGATTAAAAATCTCCAACAGTTAATTAGAGAAAATTACAGACTCTCTGTAAATCTGCATTGGAACAACAAAATTCGGGCTGTAAAATCCAACAACCCGAGTATGTTCCCGCAAATAAATAAAATTTTTCGGAGGAATAATCAAAACGACCTTCCGTGTCTTAAGATCCCTCGAACGACGAACAACGAACAAATACTAATAACAGCAGGCATAGATCCCGGGAACGCTGTCGATGATGACAATTTTTTCATGATCGAAGATCCCCAGGAGAAAGTAGAGGCTATAGGAGCGACTTTCCAGGAAGTGTACAAGGTGAATGATAGCATTTGCCCGAACCACGACCTGGAAAGTCGAGTCCTTGTGCACAACGTCTACCTTCGGAATGATATAGAGCACTGGCGATCAGAGAACATAGGTTTTACCGAGTTCAATGACGATAACATGGCAAATAATGTCGTTGCCAATGAAATGGTTCACTCCCCGTACGTATCGAAGGTAGAACTCCAAACGATCTTCGCATCATTGAGAAAGAAGAAATCAGTGGGAATTGACGGAGTGTCGAACATTGTGCTTCGACATCTCCCTCTAGAAGCGGTGGACATTTACACTACTCTGTTTAACAATGCGCTGAATAGTGCACATTATCCAGCGCATTGGAAAACAGCAGTGGTACAGCCTATTCCCAAAAGAGGTAAAGATACATCCAATCCGGCGAATCTCCGGTCGATAAGTCTCCTTCCGAACATCAGCAAGGTATTCGAAAAAGTGGTCAATAGAGCCCTGACTAAGTGGGTTGAGGACATGCATATAGTTCCGGATAACCAATTCGGTTTCAAGGCGGGTCATGAGACTGTACATGCCGCGTCTAAACTGGTATCTGATATCCAATGGAACAAAAGTAAGAAACAATGCACGGGTGCCTGCCTGGTTGACTTGGAGAAGGCGTTCGATACCGTATGGCTAGAAGGACTCTTCTACAAGTTGAACAGGCTGGGTATAAGTAAACCACTGCTGTACATGCTCTGTAATATGCTCACCAGTAGACAGTTTATTGTGAAAAATGGCAATGTGACTTCTGCTGGGACGTTCGAAATCAAAAACGGTCTACAACAAGGTGCGGTTAATTCGCCGATCCTCTTTAATATTTACACGAGTGATCTCGTAGGATCTCTTCCCCATGCTATTGCGTATGCAGACGACTTGATCGCGTATAGGTCAGGGCCAAAGATCGAGGTCATTGCAATACTCTTGCAGCGTGATTTCGATAAGATCAGGATATACTGCGACGACTGGAAGCTGAAGATCAACTTCCAGAAGACAGAGACTATTCTGTTTAGAACGTCGTTATCTGGGGCCTCCAGGGATACCAGAAAGAATTGGCGAAAGTTCTTAATCGTGGGACAGCACGGGCAGCCACTAACGAGTCGAAGTGTGGTTAGATACCTTGGGATTTGGCTAGATCAATATCTATATTTTAACAAAAATATAGATGCTGCTCTGGTCAGAGCCAGAGGTGTTTTTGCCCTTACAAAGAGACTGTTTTATAGCAGCCAACTCGACGCAAGGGTGAAGGTAATCTGCTACATGGCCCTTATTAGGCCCATGCTCGTATATGGATGTCCCGTGTGGTTCAACGTGGGAGCAAGCTGGATGGAAAGGATTCGGGTGTTTGAGAGGGCTTGCCTTAGGGCTTGTCTTCAGTTGTACAGAACACCAGAGTCCCAGTACATAAAATTCTATTCTAATGAGGTCCTGTATAATAGGGCGAACATAAACAGAGTGGATAATTTCCTGGTCAATATGATTCGAAGGCACACTGTAAGAGCAATGTCCTCGATGAATAACCTGATCTCCGGGGCATACTACCCCAATGATTTGTATCACGAGAGTGTGCGTCTTAACGGCTTCATCCCCCCAGAGGCGTTCCTATATTTAGATAGGGAAGGTCTGATACAGGATAGGGTAGCGGTGCCGCTAATCTACCATGTTGCCCGAAATGCTGCGGACAGGCGACTTAACTACGACCGACACGTCGCACACAGCACCACGGAGCGTCTCCGGTTTAGTAGAGCGGTATCAAGCCGTGATTTGGCAGATGTAGTGAGACAGCACCAGAAATTCTGGTGGTTCGGAGACGTAGAGGGAACTCCCTCGTCGTTTCCTTTTGATTCGGGGTAGCCTCCGAAGGGGCAAAGTCGGTATAGGTTTTATAGCCTGGCCGGCTTACATAGTTTTTAAGGTCAGTTTAAGTAGCTTTAAAATAAAAAAAAAAAAAAAAAAAAAAAAAATAATAAAAAATAAAAAAATACAAAAAAATACAAAAAAAAAAAAAAAAAATTATACATGTGTATGAATGTATGTATACTATATGTATATGGGAAGGTATACAATATATCTATGTATATGTACATATATATGTATATCGAAAAAAAAAATTTGCGTGTTTAATCACGTACCTTAGAATAAGTAGTTTTTAGATAGTTTATAAGTTTTATATATAGATAAAAAATTCAGTTCATATACTAAGTTTTTGCTTACAAATTTTTTCTTAGTTTCTCAGTATTTGTAAGTATAGATTTAATAAATATTTTAAGTTATGTTACGTCGAAAGACATAGTTTAAGCATTAGGTTTAGCTTAGAGTACCCGCATAGGGCCATTAAGTTAGTATATAACATAGTTAAGTTAGTTAAGCTAGTTTTAAGCGTTTTTTGTGTCTAGCTGTTAAGAGTTCATAAATTCCGAAAATAAAAATGCACTAAAAACGAAACGAAACGATCCCAATGTAGTTACTCGATCACTCGATAGCGTATGGATTTCATTCACTCGTTAACTGATGTCGTAATTCGACCCCAGGTTTACCCTTCACTATTAGGAGCAATAAATCGTAGTACTTAGTTTAGTCAGGTTCTGGCCGGAATGGTGAAGCGAATCCAAACAATCACTAGTTCATTGAGTCGAACAGTTCCAATATCAACAAATAAACTACTTTGAGTATTTTGTGACAGTAGGGGAAGCTGTTAGAACTCTGGATGAGACTCCCTTTATTCTGGCAGCTGAGTCAACTGGAGAACATCACTTGTGTGAATAAAACTTTTTAACTTGCAGACCCTTTAAAAAAAAATGTTTGAATTCTCCTCCCGCCAATGCGCGTTTGTTTGTGAGTGAGTAAATTAGGCTGTCAACTGGGGAACCTCAATTCTTGGTTGGCCGTCTGGTAGTGCAACAGTCTGACAATTATATAGTTTACGATTGTGAAGAATTTCAAATAAGGAAAAAGCTTAAAATATTAAGAAATTGTTGTGTGAAGAGTGAAGTGGGATAAATGATTGAGTTCGTGACTGTGGTGGAGAGAATAAGTCCCGCATCTTTAGAATAATATATTCATCTAGAGTAGCCCCACCAATAGAAGGAGTTGATTGATCGAGCTAATTATTTTCTTCTCATTTTAGTAGTCTTTCTCTTCTGTTATTTGGTGCATAATATTCCGATGCAGTTTCAATCAAGTAAATCTTTGCCCGTTTTTTTCTTTGCTTCGTTGTTCCTTTTACCGTAACCGATTGACGGTTACTTTAAACTGTGCGCGACCCGTTCTGTAATAGATTTTTCAAAATACTATCCCTATTACATTTGTCTCTTAAAGTGAATTCCATATATTCTGTCGTTAACCATTGGCCATTTTTTTTTTTTTTTTCATTATTAACCTCCATAATTATTTTCAGAATAGAGCCTAGTCCCTTGGGATAGGTAAACTTCCAGTAGCTGAGAAGTGTGCTCTGTTTTTTTCTAATTTACAAATAAAAGAAAAAAAAAATTTGCATTCCCTTATGTTAACTAAATAAAAACTCGACAGTTATTCTAATGTTAGCTTTATTGGCTCTTTAGCTGCATTGGGAGGTCTGGCTCCGTTGACGATCGATACAATATTCCTCCTCCTACAGTCTCCGCCGCAGGCTTATATACGTTTCGTATATAGCATTACAACTCGGCCATCCTTTCCTCGACCTCGCCCTCGAGATCAGAGCTGTCACTTTCGCTGGTGTTGTCGGGAATACCCTGTTCCGGGAGCATGCACCAGCGCTTCATCTTGTCGGACGCCATGATGGTATTCAGCTTCCTTTGGTTCCGCTGCTTGTTGGGGATGTCTTCCACGACGTATCTGTCATTCGATAACGTTTTTGTGACCACGTATTGGCCGCGGTAGGGTGGCAGCAGCTCATGTGGGCTCGCCTTCGTTGTGTAGTTTCGCCCAGTGTTCAATCCCCATTGAACAGCTCGTAAACAGCTTGCCCAATTACCCCCTCTCTCCGTTGAGTGCATACATTTGAGAGAGGACAGGATTGTTCGGTTGCATCTTTCGACCTGACCATTCGCCCTCGGCGTCTTAACGGTCTTGATGTGCTGGATTCTGATCTCTTCACAAAAGTGCCTGAACATCCCCGAGGTAAATGTAGTCCCTCGATCGGTAACTACCCTTCTCGGCAATCCAAAATAGCTCGCCACTTCGGTGAGTACGCCAAGAACACCCGAGATGCTATTGCCTTTATCTCGAAGACATACTCTTCTGTGTCCTCCCCAGGACGTTGCCTCCGCTCACGCAGTCTGTCGTGGATGTCTGCTTCATCATCCAACGTCGGAAAGTTATGACACAGGCCCGGGAAGAACTCCTCCAGAGATTCTGCTGTCGCACTGCTGCTCCACAATTTCGCCGCTACCACCAGCCTCGTAGTCGCAGCCATCAACACTAGCTTCTCATCGAGTGCATAGACTCTCTGGGTGTCTAAGACCTTCCTCTTCGACGCTTCGGAGGATAGATCAGCATACGCCTTGGAATCAAACACCGGTATCATCTCCGCAACATCTCCCACAGTATACAAATTGCGCGGGCAACACCTTCCCCTGGTTACGTCATCAGCCACTGCTTCCACTTGCACTCGTGGAGGCACCTTCGCAGTTCCTCCGGCTCCGTTGTCGACACACTGCTTATTGACCGCAGCTCCCCCCGAGTACGTCGTCGCAATTTCGGCGAACTTCTCCCTCAACCGCTGCAATTCTTCCCGCAGCAGCTGGAGTTCATCCGCCTCAGCAGGCCCCTTTGCCTCCGGAGGTTTCTCATCGGATGCAATAGGATCTGTTGCCCTGAGCAGTCTTGCAAACAGGTCCTCCTTCAGACCTGTCTGTTCCAAACCCCGCTTCTTCAACTCGTCAGGGAGCTCATCTCTGGTCATCGCACCATACTCCGCTTCACGTTTTGCCCTCTCTGCCATTTCCATAAATTCCTACGACCAGAACGTCGACAATCCCACTATCAAATCCGCAAACTCTTCTCCACAAGCGATGGTGCAATCGTCGATCTGCAAATACCGCAGCACAACAATGCTAAAGTCAACGGTCTACCCTCTCGTACCCAGTTGCTAAGTCGAGTTCCCACTCTTAGCAAGATTGCCGCCGGTAAACAATGCAAATATCCAACGGCTAGTTCCAATGACCAAAATCAATCGCCAGTGCAACGACAGTCTCAAAACAAAAAAAACTACAGCCAGCGAGGGAGGTGGAGTTAATTCTACCACTATGCAATAACGATCAAGGCCTAAGGAATTTTGCATTCCAACGATACGTCCGAAATAAGATTCAGGGAGCAGCTCTTCAAGTCATCCGTACATTGGGGCCAGCACCATCATGGGAACAAATAAAGGAAGAATTAATCAAAAACTTCGGCATCAAGGAATCATACCATCATCTATATCACCAGGCTATTAATCTGAAGAATACCAAAGTTAGTGAATATTTTCGTAACTTAAGAAACATATTAGACAAACTTAATACCAAATATGAATTCGATAAACAAAAACCAATAGAATTTTCTCCAGAATCCAATGAATTCTTTATTTTAAAAACTTTTCTAAGTGGTATTGACGCAAATCTATCCAGTATCATATACAGTAGGAACATTAAAAATTTAAGAGAAGCATCAGTCACCGACTATACTTCGAGCCGGCAACATCGTTTTCGATCGTGTTTTCTCTGCTCTCCCGAAGTTAGAAGTGTAATCTCTCCCGCGCTTATTCCCTCCCCTTCCCTCCGCGTTGTTTCCTTTTTCCATCAAGCAAGCGAGTAACAAACAAGCCCATATAGTGATAAATCTCTGCAATATGGCCTCAGGGCCAAACGTGCTTTCGGGCAATTGGTTCGCTGAGTTAGATCAGCCCACCGACCCGCCTAAAAAAAGACCTACAAAAAATACAAATTCTCCTGTAGCCCTTAATTTTGACATTCCATCTCATCCTAATTCAAAAAATCCCAAATTCATTATTATATCCCCAACAAACCCCAAACAACTCCTAACATCCATTAGTGTTTTTATATTAAAAAAAGCTATCGACGCCATAAGCACGTCATACGAATACATCACTCAACTTCGTGATGGCTTGTACTCGTAAAATTCCAACACGTTGCTAATCTCTTCCTTTCGAAAAAAAAACATTGTCTAATCTTTGCCCGGTTTCAATCTCATTTCATAGTCAACTTAACTCTTCCAAAGGCACTGTTTACGCACTATGCCTAAATATCCTACCTGAAAAAGAAATCATTGAAGAAATGAAGGACCAAGGTGTAACGGATGTATACAAATTCAAAAAAATCGAAAAAAGAGACGTTGCAGGCGTAGTAAAAGACGTAGAAGTACTATCTGGTCTAGTACTCTTCAGCTTTGACCTCTTCCGTCCTTCTACAACTGTAAATGTAGGTTGGTACAATCTAAAAGTGGAAGAATACTTCCCAAATCCAATGCGCTGCAAAAAATGCCAGCTTCTCGGACACACAGCAAAATGGTGCACTCGTAGTGAATTGCCACTTGCAATCTCTCCCCACACCCCTCTGCAAAGTGCACACGCACCTTATGTGCTAACTGTGCAGATAACCACCCAGCATCATCGAAACAGTGCAAACGGTTTATCCAAGAAAAAGAAATTCTGAAAATAAAAACATTAAAAAAATGCAGCATGGCGGAAGCCAAACAAATCTACAGCGAACAGAACTCAATCCCCCTTCCTCCCTTATCTTACTCTTTTGTTGCAAAAAACGGAACACAACCGATCTCGCATAGTTTATCCAGCCAGTCACACTCCACAACCACCTCTTTAACTTCCACCAAAGCGGTCAGTACGACCCAAGAAGAAACAGATGATTCCTCTCGTCTAACGAAAACAATCAATAAAACAGGAAAACCAAGCAACATCGCTCCCACATCTCTCTCAACCAATTCAAATCAAACCACTACAATACCAAACTCACCATCAACAACAAACACATTTGCAAACAGCACCTCTCTTTCATCAGTGACACAAAGTATTTCTAAAACTGTTGAAATATTACCAAACACAACTTTAACAAATTCACCACTCTTCTTAAACTCGAATTCTCACTCAAACCCATCTTCAAAACTCAACTTACCAAATACTTCAAATCAACACTCAATAACTAACACAACATCCCAAACAACTAAATCAGCTTCACCAAGGTCAATCGGTCACATCAGTCAGCATTACGACAAAATTTCAGTAAATGATGACGACTTTGATGATGGAGACATCTAACCATACTACCGGTATCCAAAACAATGACTCTGTCGGTCGGAGGTTGAAACACTCAAACACCACCAGGAGTTTGAGTGGTTCAACCTCGGAGCGACAGAGTCAAACTATTAACCAGAGCAATACATACACTAACGACTTTTCACAGTATAGCTCCTTTTATACTGCACAAAAGTCCTCTGCAACTACAAAATCAATCCTTAAGGTTCTCCAGTGGAATCTTAATGGATATCTTAATAACTATCATGAGCTAGAGCTCTTAATAAAAGAACATAGGCCTCATATAATTTCCCTTCAGGAAACTCATATTCCCGACAACACAACAATTAAAGCCCCAAAACAGTACGCAGCTTACTTTCACAATTTGAGTACAAATACAACAGCAAAGCAAGGAGTAGGGCTTTTGATCCATAAATCGGTTCCACATAAAATCCAAATAATAACATCAAATATCTCAACAATAGCAGTTGAAATTGACCTCGATATCAAGCTAACAGTTCTATCTCTCTATATCCATCCCTCCCAGCCCTTTTCTTCTTCCAATTTAGAAGCTATTTTAAATTCTGTAAAATCCCCTTTATTGATCACTGGAGATTTCAATGCTTGGAACCCTCTCTGGGGCTCACCTGTTGCAAACGTAAGAGGGAAAATTGTTGAAAACTTTCTTACAAATTCATATTTATCTCTTTTAAACGATGGAAGTCCTACACATTTTTCTATCCATAACACGCTTACACACGTAGATCTCACTTTTACATCTCCTCAAATGTTACCTAACATTGCCTGGCACAGACTTGATTACCTCCACGGTAGCGACCACTTCCCCATAATATCCAGCATTAATTTCAAACGTTACAACAGTTGCTCTAAGCCAACCCCTAAATTTTTAACCAAACGTGCCGACTGGAATCTTTTCCAAACAAAATCGTTAGAATTCCTTAGCAATAAACCACATCAAATATCAACCAAGAAGCAGCAAACATAAGCAAAGGCTTAAGATTTGCAGCTAATTTATCTATCCCACAAACAAAAAACAAACCAATAAAAAACATAGTCCTATGGTGAAATTCAGAGAAGGGAAGCCCCTTCGTGATAAGAAGCAGCATCTATGGAAAATCTTTAAAAAGTATCCTAACGAAACAAATCTTATTAAATATCGAAAGGCAAATGCATTATTTCGTAGAAAAGCTAAAGCCTCCAAAATCGAGAGCTTCCAAAAATTCACCTCCAATCTAAATCCCAATACGACGAGTAAAAAAATATGGGCAGATGACCTTACAGGAAACTACATACCTCACTCTATCACAATAATACATACTGGTTCTAAATCTCTAACGGACCCAAACCAAATTGCCGAACATTTTGCTAATCGCTGGTCCACATACTCCAGTGAATCAAATTTTTCTGTCCAATTCTGTGAGGCAAAACATGTAGCGTTAAATCAAAACATCACGACTCATAAACTATCTCCATCCGCAAAATACCTAGAATTTCCTTTTAACTTTCTTGAACTAGTAAGCAGTTTAGACTCAGTCAAAGGTAAAACCCCCGGTTTCGACCGTATCTCATAACCGATGATCAAAAATGCTCCATTTCAAGTAAAAAAACGTATTTTGCTATTATTTAACAATATCTTCGATCAAGGCATAGTGCCCCAATCATGGAAAACTGCAATCAATGTTCCGATTCTTAAACCAAATAAACAGCCAACTGACACAAATGGTTACAGACCTATTTCACTGTTATCCTGCACAACCAAACTTTTAGAAAAAATAGTATCCAAAAGACTTCTTTGGTTTATTGAAAGGCACAATCTTATAAATCTTAACCAGGTTGCCTTCAAACACGGCCGCAGTACTATAGGTTCTCTTCTTCACATAGACCAGTCTATATCATCTGCACTCTCATGTAAAAACCATATCTCAATTGTTTCAATTGACTTTGAGAAAGCGTTCGAACGCATTGGAATCCATATTGTCCTAAATAAATTAATAAGTTGGAAAATTGGCCCCAAAATATATAATTTTATAAAGTCGTTTCTTACGAACAGATTTTTTAAATCGAAAGTTAACAACTCTTTCTCTAAAGTGCATACCCTTAAGAATGGTATACCTCAAGGATCTCCCCTTTCGGTAGTCCTTTTTGTAATTGCATACAATGACATTAGCGAAATAATTTTAAAGTTCAAAACCATTGATCATTCAATATATGCAGATGATTTGTACCTAATGTCTAGATGTAACGATATGACACGAACAGCTAATTTATTTAAAGAGGTTATAAATTGTATAAATAACTGGTGCACCCAATCAGGGGCCATAATATCCCTAAACAAAAATAAACACCTGCATATCTGCAGGAAATTAAATTGTTCTAACTTTGAAATTAATATTAATAATATTCATATACCAAATGTAAATAATTTAAGTATCTTAGGGATATTATTTGATAATAAATTTAACTTTAAGGCTCACTGTATGGAATTAAAAAATAAATTAGCTCCTAGACTGAATGTTATAAAATATTTGTCATCACAAAATAGTTATATTCATACTAACACCTTGATTAATATAACGAAAATGATCTTTTGCTCTAAAGTCGAATACGGACTAACTATCTACGGCAAAAGTGCCAAATCAAACCTAAAAATCCTAAATCCGTTCTACCACGCAGCAATCAGAACAAGCCTAAAATCTTTTCGAACTACTCCAATCATAAATATGATATTTGTCCAAATATCCGAATGATACGACACCTAAGGAAATATATACTCAACTATTCCTAGAGCTTCTGAACAGGTACTCCAATAACCTCTGGGAAAAACTATACACCGACGGTTCCAAAAGCCGTAAGGGTACCGGATTTGCAATTGTTGATAAACATGGTCGACTTTTGTCTGCCGAGAAGCTCCCATCATACTTCTCCATCTTCTCAGCAGAAGCTTTAGCTATACTGGAAGCAACAAACATAGCAATTTGAACGTTTAAGAAAACCGTCATCTTTACTGACAGTCTTTCCACGCTAAACACAATAAAAAATGTTAAACACCGAACACCATTCATCAACAAAATACGAGATAACATTATATCCCAAGGAGCAAAATTACAACTGATCTGGATCCCAGGACATGCAGGGATTAAAGGGAACGAAGCAGCGAATCGGGAAGTGAGATCCATCTCCCTATGTCCCAATATAAATCCAAGCCAGAAAAGAGCCCCCAAAAGAGACATAGAAAAAGTTATAGACACACATTGGCGTCAAAAAAAAAGACAATTGGAGCCATATATCCACCACTATGCTTCAACCAACCCAGAAGGGATGCAAGCAATTTACCCTACAGATACAACGGCCAAAATGAATAGATGCTTTCTACGCTTGAGGCTTGGATATACCTGGATAACAAACAGCTACTTATTGAAGAATGAACCTCCTGCTATTTGTCACATCTGCCAAACAAATAGCATAATTTCCATCAAGCATTTAACTTCGGAATGTAGCAAAATTAATCAAATTTTTGAGAAATTATACAGAAAAACATTTACTAACCTACTTTCAGTCCCATCAACGGATAATATAAAAAATGTATTCAAAGTATTACAAGATCTCAAACTCGATACATGTATTTAAACTTGCAATTTGGCTCCTCAAACGGGAGAGCGGTCAAGGATAACAGGTGCGAGTGCTCGGCAGCACTCACTTTTGTTATCCTCGATCGCCGCCCGCCCGCCCCCCCCCCCCCCATGCCTTTAGACCATTAAACCTTTAAACCTTTATTAATAGCATTAATTTTTAAGAAAAATCCTAAGATCCCAGCCATTATATAAGCCATTGAGCTAGTGCTGTTAGTTTTTAAGATTAATCTGTACATTTATGTTTTGATTAATAAATAATAATAATAATAAGAGAAGCATACTACATCCTAGAAGAAACAGGTATGATTAGACATTATGATAAACAACCAGATAGTTTTAACAAGTATAATAATAGTCAGCTAACAAAACATAACTCACACTATAGAGACGAACAGTATAAGCAATATCATAGTTACGAGGGAAATCAGTTAGGACAGTATAGACAGAACTGTTATTCAGACCACAATGATTCCAAATCGGAACAGATAAATCAAGGGCAACCAAGGTTCAATTCGAATTCAGGACAATTTCGACAAAACTCATACAGTATTAACTCAAGACAACCTAGGCAGCAGTGGAGAGACAACTACGGGAATTCTAGACAAAATCGCTCTGAACCTATGGAAGTAGATCACATTGAAACTACCATCCAGGAAGAGGTAAATTTTCACTCACATGCCCAAAAACAAATTTACCGATAGTCGAGTTGACTATTGGTCACGATAAAATAAGATGTCTCATTGACCCCTGTCAATGAGACATTGTCAACAACGACTCTTTTAAATTTACATAAGCTACCCCAATATAAACGACAAAAACTTCAAAATTCTATATTTTTTAACACACTTAGCGGACAAACTTTAATCAACGAAGAAATTATAACTCCATTTCCAACAGAATTTAAGAAAGATAATCTCATGAGTTGGAAGCTCACGGTATTTACGAATAAACAATTTGATGATTTGGTAGGACAGAATCTGCTAAAACCTATGCAAGCAACTATTAACTTAGAAGAAGATTATTTAGAAATACTCGGTGTAAAAACGAAATTCGTAAACACTTGTCCTTATAATTATAATGAAATTCATCTGTTGGAAGAATCCAAATTAGACCAAAGTACTTTAGAAAAACTAGGCTGCGATGATATGAATCTAGAGGAAAAAGAGAAACTTAGGAAGCTGATAAACGAAAACAAGGATTTATTCTTTCAAGAAGGACAGAAATTGACGCACACCCACGAAGTACAACACGAGATTATAACATATACAGATAGACCAGTATATTCTAAAATATACAGATATCCTCAAATACACGAGAAAGAAATAAGTAATCAAATAAAAGATATGCTGGGGCAAGGAATCATAAAGGAAAGTAACTCTCCATACAGTTCACCACTATGGATCGTTCCGAAGAAGATCGATAACTCCGGCAAAAAGAAATGGAGAATAGTAATTGATTATAGGAAGCTCAACGAAATTACCGTTAGTGACAAGTTCCCTATACCCAACATAGAAAATATATTAGAGAAGTTAGGAAGAGCGCAGTTTTTCACCACTCTAGACCACCAAGTTGAAATAAAGCAAGACGACAGAAAAAAAAAAACCGCCTTCTCAACACCTCTAGGTCACTACGAGTTTACTAGAATGCCGTTTGGGTTAAAAAACGCTCCAGCGACATTCCAAAGTCTAATAAATTCAGTCCTCAGAGAGTATATAAACCAAATATGCATAGTTTACCTCGACGATATCCTAATATTCAGCACGACCCTAGAAAAACATACAGAAAATATACAAAAGGTATTCAACAAATTAAGGGAGAATAACCTTAAAATTCAGGTGGATAAGTGCAATTTTTTCACAAAAACCACTGAGTACTTAGGACATATACTTACGACGGATGGCATTAAGTCAAATATGAATAAAATTGAAAATATGCAAAAACTAAAACTTCCCGTAACTACAAAACAAATCAAGTCATTTTTAGGAATAACAGGGTATTACCGGAAATTCGTAAAAGACTATGCGAAGGTTGCACAGGGAATGACTAAATACTTGAAAAAGGACATTAAGATAAATACAAAGGATCCTCAATACGTAAATGCATTCGAAAAACTTAAAAGACTATTAGTTGACCCACCAATATTAAAATACCAAAATTTTAGAAAAAAATTCAGTCTTATCACAGATGCAAGTGATTTCGCTTTGGGAGCAGTCCTTACACAGGATGACCACCCCATAAGTTATGCAAGCAGAACCCTGAACGATCACGAGAAGAAATACTCAACGACAGAAAAAGAACTTCTTGCTATCGTTTGGGCAGTCAATTACTTTAGGCCATATATTTATGGGCGACCATTCGATCTATTAACAGAATACCAGCCAATAAAATGGTTGCAGACTAAACATAAGGGAAAAGATATCAATCCCAGTCTACAACGTTGGTTATTAAAACTTGGCGAATATGATATAAATATTAATTATATTAAAAGAAGAGACAACAAAGCAGAAGATTTTATGAGTAGAATAAATGTAGATACAGGAGAGATTAATGCGATAGAATCAAGTCAGGAAGTGACTGATAATATAAGTACAAATGCTACAATACACTCACAAGAGGAGGAACAGAATGATCACATCTCAATATTAGAAACAGTTGTTAATAGGTTTTTCTCACAAATTATTTTAACAAACAATAAAACAAATAAAATTGAGGTTGTCAATATAAAACGCAAAATTTATATAAGACAAGAAGATATCGAAAGCAATTTCATGACTGTTTCGTAGATTTTTAAAACCAGGGAAAATAGGTATTTACTCTGAATTATCAGACCATGAGTACAATAGGGTGCAGCAGAAACTAATCGAATTATATTACACAAGCCTTTCATTTTACAAATGCTCTTACCATGCTAAGGATATGAAAAACGAAGAAGAAACCTATAGATATATACACAAATACCATAAGAATGAGACAGGGCACGGAGGAATAAATGAAAATTATGAGGGACTCATAAAATGCATCTATTTCTAAAATTTTAAAAAATATGTACAAAAGTACATCAAAAATTGCGATGTATGCAGTAAAGCGAAATGCGACAGAAAGCCACTAAAACCCAAATTCAATGTCACGAAAACTCCAAGCGACATTAATCAGACAATTCATTTAGACGTATACATAAATAAAAAACACAACTTCTTAACTTTCATTGACAAATTCTCCAAACATGCTGTGGTACTTTACCTAGAAGACCGGAATAGCATTACAATTGTAGAGAAACTAAGACTATACTTTTCTATAAAGGGAAAATCAAGTTTAGTTATATTAGACAATGAATTTAACTCAGTCAATGTAAATGACTTCCTAAGAACAGAAAGAGTAGAGGCACATTTCACGAAACCCAACAGCCACACAGGGAATGCAGATATAGAAAGGTTCCATAACACTATAGGGGAAAAGCTCAGGATACTAGAAACAGAAAAATCTGATCTATCAATCCAGGAGAGAATCTTTAAATGCATAGAGTGGTATAATAAATCCTTTCATTCAACTATTAAGGCTAGACCAATAGATGTAATAGAGGGGAAAACCGACAAAAAACAAGTCGAAAAATTGCTTAAAGTAGGAAAAGAAAAGGTTATAGACAAACTTAACGAGAACCGCGAAGTATACCAGCAAACTCAGGAGGAAGGGTATGTAAAGAACTACAAAGCCTTGAGACACAAGAATGAATCTATATATAGAAAATTGAAGTTAGAAAATATACACCCAATAAACATAAAGAGACCTTCTAAATTTACAGGTCAGCTCGATATTAATGCTTACAATGATGATACTACTACTACACACGGCGAGAGGAACGTTGATCGTAGAGAAGATAGACAATAACGACGGATTCGTAGAAATAAGATTAGGAGACATACAAATTACTAGAAACTATGACATAATTTGACATATAATAGAACCCCGAAGCATCAAAATCATCGTGAACATACTAGAAACTAATATAAATCAGGTAGATGCACTGGAGAGTAAACAACTTTTACAATACGAACTTGAATCACTAAGGGCAAAAATACAGACCATACTACCACACAGATACAGAAGAGGATTTGCCAATTTTGTGGGAATAGAATTAAATTGGTTGTTTGGCTCAATGGACGACAACGACAGGACAGAAATCGAGGAACATTTAAGCATAGTAGATGAGAATAACCATATGATTATAAGCAATCTTAATAAAAATATCCAAATAAACAATCATTTTAATGTAACTTTTACAAAACTAAAACAAATGATAGAAGCAGATAGGATTAAGATATTAGAAAAATTTAACGATAAAAACAAATAATGAGAAAATTTATAAGGAAGTAATTTTAGATATTTTGTTGAAAATGAAAATTCTCGGAGATAATATAGAGCATATCCAAAATTACGTCGCATCCGCCAGATTGAACGTTATGAGTAGTAACATTTTGTCTAGAGAAGAGATTAGAGAATACAATATAGATTTATACAAATTACAAAACATTAGGTTAGGCGCAGCTAAATTTAACAACGAACAAATAATTTTTGCTATTAAAATACCAAAAGACACAATAACAGCCAAAAGATAATTTATAACTCCAATAACTAACAAAAATTCTGAAGAACTTGTATTTAAAAATGACTTTGAAAGAAATGTTAACGAGAAAAATTTAAAAGAATCTAGTATTTGTATTTACCGAAATAATTGTTTGAAAATCGAAAATAAGAATATGAAATAGAATCAAATTCGCTATTACTTAAGAATCAAAATGAAGCAAAATTAAATAGCTCATGTGATGAAAGAATTATGACGTTAAGCGGAAACTATTTGTTAAGTTTTCATAATTGCTACATTAAAATAGATAATAAAACCTATTATAATATGGAAGAAAACTTTGTGATAGAGACAAGTAATTTAAAATTAAACGAATCTGTAAACACATTGTCATTCGATGAACTTGTAATAAAACAAATTGAGAATATAGGAGAAATAGAAGAACTCAAGTTTCATAAGAAAAACAATATCATATATTATTGGACAATGTTAATTGCAACTCTGATAACTATAAGTTTTTTAATTATATTCTTTGTATTCGTTTCTTTAAAATATAATTCACTCAAAGTCATTATAAGTATAAAAACCCAGGAGAGTTTTTATTCAAAGGAAGGAGGGGTTACGTCAACCTTACCGTCAACACAAACCGACACCAACCACACTCTACCAGTAAATTGGTCAGCATAAGCGCAATGCAAATCGAATCCAATTGAGTTCATCAGAATATTGTAAGACTAAGTTCATTCGGGTTCAACCGAATTCCACCCCAATGAATTGTGTCAATAATGATGACTAACATTTTTGCAATACCTTTAACCCAAACATGTAATATTATACTATGTTCAATGAATGCAATTCGAAAAATGAAATAACTTGTAATCAGAAAAATTTGTAAACGATTAGTCTAAGTTTAGAACGAATTTTTTGGACATATACACCCACGCCCATCTCACAAACCAGCTCTTTGGCACTAAGCGAAACACATTTATAAGGTCATCCAACAAGAGGTGTCATTTTAAATTTCGCGCCATTGTTGAACTGTCAACATCCAACTATCATTCCGATGACTTTTGATAAGTAAAAACGAGGAAGTTATTAAATATGGACCGATACACACTCGCACAACGTGTTAAAATAGTGAAAATTCACTATTGACCGGTGAGAACATCGCGGAAACGGTTCCTCAAGTTCGCACTGCTTTTGGTCATCATCAAGCGCCTTCTCGTACAGCTGTAGTGAAAAAATAGGTATAGTTGAAGAATATTCTGATTTGAAACTTCCTGGATATAACTTAGTGTCATTATATTTTTCCCAACGCGGCCTCGCCATTTATGTCCGTAGTGATATTGCTTACCAAGTTCCACCACAGTATGGCCACTATCAATCTGGAATTCAATTTCAAATGGCTAAAATTCACCGTCCGTAGCAATTTATTCACTACTGCTTTATTTACAGAAGCCCTAGTGCGGACAGCAACTCAACTTTTGACGAATTTGATGCGCTGTCCGATTCCATCGCTCGAACTGTCTCCCTGTACTCTCATATTAGAGTCTTCATAGTGGGCGGTTTCAATACACACAATTCGGATTGACTTCAACATTCTTTTCAGCCATCATTGGGATGCAATGATAGATCGCCTTCACGTGGTGCATCCTGGGTAATGCTAAATGATCTATAACAGCAAGGCTGCCAAACAATCAAATTATATCACTGATCTCCTGGCAATCAAGATTACTACCGAAACTAAATGCAGTCAATAAATTCTAACACAAGAAGCGGTTCTTCTAAGAGCTTCCTGACAAAGAGTATCGGACCTTTAGTCCGCATTCTCCAACTAAATATTGGCGGTCAACTTTAATAGTCACCATACGTCATGGATAAACCCAATTAACGACCATAACAGGCTTGAACTACTGCAGCGGTCCGAAGTCAACAGTCTCCATTTCGTCTTCGACGCTAAGAATGCCGGCTCCTTTCATTCTAGACGGTGGCTTAGGGACTACAACCCCGATCTTTCATTTGTGAGCTGCAATCGCGACCTACGTCCTCTTCAAAGCAGTCGTCAAGTCCTCGGGAACTTCCCCCATAGCCAGCATAAACCCATTGACATTGACATCGGCATTCAGATACCTATTGTTGAATCCGTTGCGCAACCTCAAATGGAATTTCACCAAAGCCTCCTGGAACGGGTACACAAAAGACCTGGACGCCAATATAAGATGGATACACCCGCTAGCCAAAAACTATGATCGACTCTTTGGCACCATTCTTTCCACTGCCAAGTAATACGTTCCGAGAGGATATCGAAAACAATACATCCCTGGTTGGTCGGAAGAAAGCGATCGCATTTACAAAGAATTCGAAGCGAATGGCCTACTCCAGTCCTTTGACAAGGCACGTAGCGAAAAATGGCAGCACACGGTCGAAAATACAAATTTTGTGCTCTGCAGTACGCCAATAGCCACTCCAAAACCATCAATCAGTCCGAACGCGATAGCTGATAGAATAGTAAAGTTTTCCACGGCCCCCCCGGATAAAATCGAAAACAAACCCATCAAAAAGAATCTTAACCTGCTGAAATCAGAGTCTCACGCACTAGCAGAGTTCTCAAGTTCATTCACCCTAGAGGAAGTTGAAGCTGCACTCCAAAAGCTCAAGTCAGGCAAGGCCGCTGGACTGGATGGAATATTCACGGAATTCCTAACACACAGTGACACCCATTTTAAATCCTGGCTCGCGCGCTTCATTTCAAACATACTCGAAACAGGGCATTTTCCCGTAAATCTGAAGACATCAAAAGTAATCGCTTTGCTTAAACCTGGTAAACCCAACGACCAGCCAGAAAGCTACCGCCCAATCGCTCTAATCAGTTCTATATACAAATTTTTGAAAGGCTGATTTTCAACAGAATCGAATCCGTCATCAACGCAGTGGTTCCTATAGAGCAGGCTGGGTTTAGATCTGGGCGTAGCTGTTCGGACCAAGTATTAGCGCTGACGACCCACATTGAAGCAGATTACCAGGTCAACCTCAAAAAATCGGTGGTATTCATCGATCTCACTGCAGCGTATGATACAGTCTGGAGGGACGGTTTGATTCTGAAGCTTCTTCAAGTCGTACCATGCATAAAAATAGCCACCATACTGAACAACATGCTTAGCAACAGACCATTCCAAGTCTTCCTAAACGAGGCGCATAGTTCACGCAGAAAACTGAACAATGGACTCCCTCAAGGATCAGTGCTGGCCCCTCTGCTTTTCAACTTGTACACGCATGACCTCCCAAGTACACTATCAAGAAAATTTACATACGCGGACGACCTTGCCATAGCGACACAACACCAATCCATGTTTAAAACGGAAGCAGTACTAACGGAAGACCTTGTCATATAAGGTTCGTACTTCAAAAAGTGGAGACTGCGTCCAAACATGAGCAAAACGGAAGTTACTTGTTTTCACCTTAACAATAAACTTGCCAACACTACATTGTCGGTAAAATTTAATAACGTCCAGCTTATCCACAACTTTTCACCAAAATATTTTGGAATCACTCTGGATCGTACGCTGTCGTTCAAACAACATCTCACTTACACTGCAGCGAAACTCAAATCCCGTAACAACATTATACAAAAGTTGGCCTCAACGACGTGGGACGCTCCCCCTAAACACTACGCTACGCCTCCCTGGGGTTGGTCTTTTCCACCGCCTAATACTGCACCGCCGTCTGGCTAAATAGCGCTCACACCAATAATGTAGACGTGCAGCTAAATACTTCAATGAGTATAATCACAGGCACTATTAGTTCTACCCCATCGAGGTTTCTCCCGGTAATGAGCAACATCCTCCCAGCTAACTTTCGTCGCCAAAATGCCTTACTGCGCGAGTTCCACAAACTTAATGCCAACTTTCTCTTGCCAATCCACAACGACATCGAGTCTAGTTCAAGATCTCGACTTAAATCACGGCGCGGCGCCCTCCCCTAAGTCTGTCATTAGCGTTTAACTTCAGCAACTTCAGCGCAACAGAAGTATGGAAGAGTGGAGTGGAGTTCCTCTTCTGCGAACGACTTATTTAATATACTTGACCCTACATCCATGCCAGCAGGCTACGACTTACACAGGAAAACATGGGTGAGTCTTAACCATTTGCGAACGAACCATGGCAGATGTGCAGCAACACTCTACAAATGGGGAGCGTTCGATTCACCACACTGCGACTGTGGCGCTGCAATACAGAACATCAAACACGTGACCACAGAATGTGAATTCCGAAAGTATCACGGCGAACCAACCGACTTCATCCCTGCTACTGAATCAATGGCTACAGAACCTCGACATTCAATTTTGAGTCAATGTGCAATATTTATAACTTGTCTATAATTG
This sequence comes from Pocota personata, assembly GCA_963082735.1. Lineage (NCBI taxonomy): Eukaryota > Metazoa > Arthropoda > Insecta > Diptera > Syrphidae > Pocota > Pocota personata. The sequence continues at coordinate 75,003,686 of OY720429.1, forward strand.
TGTATATGTATATTTCATATTTATGTATCGTTTTAGTCTGTAATTAATGTTCATTGTAATAATGTATCTTGCCATACGCTAAATAATATTATATTATAATAAAAAAAAGCCAACACCCGAAGGAAGGTATGTTGAACTTTTCGCTGAGGTAAACAATTTGACTCAGATTGTAAATAAGACTTCATGTACTCGTACAGGATATTAAAAGTCATTCCGTCAACACTCTAGACTTGTTTCTTACTTCTCACCCTGATGAATACACCATTGATATTGTAATATGCGAGCTACGGCTCGAGTAGATAAAACAATTATTCTGTGAAATTATTTCTTTATTTTCTAGTCTATAGAGCAATTCAGGTTCACACTATACTATTCTTCGCAATCCTTTTCTTACAAGGTCTCTGTCCTCTCAAATCACTTTATCTCCTTTCAATTACTTAATTCACAAATCCAAACTAATTACTTCTTCTTGTTAAATCTCAACTTTCAATTTATCACAAAATTACAACTTCGCCCATTATCACTTTTCTAATCTCTTCGCCACAGTTTAAGAACTACTGCTCCTTTCTCAATCGCCATCTGTCCTTATATAGCAGAAGTTTCTGATAGCCAGAAACTTCTAGCAAATTCTTCGACCACTGGAACAAGAGAAATAATTCTTGCAGTTATAATTCCCTTTTATCTCTGATATTATCCGTCTCTTTCGTTGACATGAGCTGTGGAGATTTCATCCCAGACACGAACCTCGAATGAAAGGACAGTTCGAACCAAAATTCTGCCAGAATGAAAAGTCACTTCGGAATTTGTTGCGTCATACTTTTAGGGAGCGTAGTTATTATTATGCTACACTGCCCCCCTCTTAGACGTGTTCGTCCCGAACAAGTGCATCCTCATTTCGGCCATTGTATCGACTCAGTCGGTCCACATGAACCACTTTCATTTTGGCCCTAGGTCATCGCTGGATGCGGTAGACAATATCGTTGATGCGGGTTACTATTCTGTAGGGACCTTCCCAGCCACACCAGATCTCCTTCCTGGAATCCTGACGTTGTTGCCTTGGCATCATACCTGGTCTTCATGCGGTCGCTCGTCATCTTAATCTGCCTTCTGGTCCTTTGGTGTATGTCCCTAAGCCTTTCCCTAAGGTCCGCCACGTACTCTTCTTCATTTCTGGGCTCATTGGTAGGAGATCCAAATTTCACCTCACTGGGTAAAAGAGCTATTCCACCAAATAAGATTTCGAATGGCGTATGTCGAGTAGTGCTATGCACGGCACTTCTATAGGCCATCAAAAACAAGGGAATCTGCCGGTCCCAATCCCGTTGGTAGTCACCTACGACCTTCGAGAGATGTTCGTCCAAAGTCCTATTGAAACGCTCCACCATACCGTCCGACTGTGGATGAAGCGGGGTTGTCCTTGTCTTTTTGATTCCGAGTAGTTGACACATCTCTTGGAAGATTCTTGACTCGAAGTTCCGCCCTTGGTCAGAATGCAATTCCAAGGGCACACCGAATCTGCTAACCCAATTGTAGACGATCTGCTCCGCCACGGTTCTGGCTTCCTGGTTAGGGATCGGAAACGCTTCCGGCCACTTACTGAAGTAGTCCATCACTACGAGTATATACCGATTACCATTGTCGGTTTCCAGAAAGGGCCCTGCGATGTCAATGGCGATTCGTTCGAAAGGTGCTCCCACGTTGTATTTTTGCATCTTACCTCGAGTTTTGATTCTCGGACCCTTGCTAGCTGCACACACGTCGCATTTTCTGCACCAGTCTTCGATATCTTCCTTCGCTTTTAACCAATAAAAACGTTCTCGTACCTTTTCTAGCGTCTTATTCACTCCCAAGTGGCCTCCGGACGCCCCGCCATGCATTTCCTGTAACACCTCCTTGACCCTCGTCCGCGGTACGACAAGCTGCATTACAAACGACTTTCCGTCGGAGGATTCCCATTTTCTTTTTAGAACACCTTCTTGGACATGGAGGGAGTCCCACTGCGCAAAATATGCCTTTAAGGTCGGGCTTCTGTGAGAGATGTCCTGATGATCCGGTTTCTCCATGTTCTCCTTCCAGGCCAGAATCGGCTCGATATCCGGGTCTTCCTTCTGAGCGTTCCGGATCTCATCTACGCTCCAGCCGGCGATAGGTTCGGCTCTCATTCTTTGGATGGAAACCAGCTCCCGTTCTTCCTGACGCGCACAATGTTTACAATCCGTTCTGCATGGTATCCGGGACAGTGCATCCGCATTAGAGTGAAGTTTTCCTTTACGATGCTGTATTTCGTAGTCGTAGATTTGCAGCCTTTCGATCCATCTTGCGACCTGACCCTCAGGACTCTTGAACTGTAATAGCCATTTTAAGGCTGCATGGTCTGTGCGAAGAACGAACTTCCTCCCGTAGAGGTATTTGTGAAAATGCTTCGTAGCCAAGATCAAAGCTAGAAGTTCTCTCCTTATCACGCAGTAGTTCCTTTCTGGTTTAGAGAGCACCTTGCTAAAGTACGCAACCACCTTCTCTTGGCCCTCATGCACCTGGGAGAGTACGGCTCCTACCCCGACATTACTAGCATCTGCACCCACAATGAACGTTTCCCCGGGAGTGGGGTAAGCCAGTATCGGGGCATCGCATAGCCGTTGTTTAAGTGCCTTGAAGCTCTTCTCGCACTCAATTGACCATTTGAATTGTTTTCCCTTTTCCGTCAACTGGTGCAGGCTCTTTGCGATCCCGGCAAAATCCTTCACGAACCGTCTGTAGTAGGTGGCTAGGCCCAGGAAGCTCCTTAGTTGGTGTTTATCCTTGGGGTCTGGCCAGTTTTTCACCGCTTCGACCTTCTCTGGATCGGTTCTCACTCCTTTCGCTGAAATTATGTGCCCCAAGTACTTGACTTCTGCTCCAAACAGGGCGCACTTCTTGGGGTTGAGCTTCAGGTGGACACTTCGAAACCTTTGAAACACATCCCTTAGATTGTCTCGGTGTTGCGCAAACGTTTTTCCTACGACGATGACATCATCCAAGTATACCAAACAGGTTTTCCATGTTAACCCTTGCAGGACACATTCCATCAATCGCTCGAAAGTCGCCGGAGCATTGCACAGCCCGAATGGCATTACCGTGAATTGCCATAGCCCATTCCCTGCGGTGAAGGCGGTTTTCTCCCGGTCTTCTGGATGGATGTACCTGCCAGTAGCCAATCTTCAAGTCGAGAGTGGAAAACCATCGGGCTCCTGATAGTGTGTCTAGCGTATCGTCAATCCGTGGCAGAGGATAGCTGTCTTTCTTGGTGACGTAATTGAGCTGCCGATAGTCCACGCAGAACCGCGTGCTGCCATCTTTCTTCTTAACCAGTACAACCGGTGATGCCCACGGACTTTTGGAACTTTCAATCAGACCTTCTTTCTCCATTGCCGACACCATCTCTGCAACTTCTGTCTGCTTTGCCAATGGAAGGCGCCTAGCAGGCTGACGAATTGGTCTAGTATCACCAGTGTCTATTCGATGTTGTACCAGGTGTGTTCGGCCGTATTCTCCGTCCTGTGAAGCAAATACATCAGCGTACTCATTGATAAGATTCTCTGCCATAGTTCGCTGCTCCTGATTCAGCTCACTGGACTGGAGAATCGTCTCTCTCGTTTCCGCTGTCCAAGGTGATGGGAGAGGTTTTGGAGCATCACGTTCAGATATTGTTGCGACGGCGGTAATCGGCGTGCATTTTCCAGTCACCTCCCCTCGCCTTAGTTTGACAGTGTGTGGTCTTGTGTTCAAAACCCTCACTGGAACCATGGTGTTCTTTGGTTCGACTAACGTCTTTCCCACGATGTAGTCTTGAGAATTCTTCTCTGGGTCTGGTTCTACTATGTAGAATCGGTGGATCCCAAGATCACCTTCCAGCTTCGTCCAAATGATTGTCTCTGAAGACGGCGGCAAAACTTCGTCTTTGCTGATGACTGTCCTGAGAGTTACGGCATTCTCGTTTCCGTACACCATCGGAATCTCCACATTTCGATACCTCAGTACTTGCATCCCGATGTCCAAGATTACTTCATTTGCTTTCATGAAGTCTATTCCGATGATGCACTCGTCGCATATATCTGCCACCAGAAACGCATGGGAGAACGTCAGTCCCGCCAGAGTAATCGTAAGACGAACTTCTCCAAACACCTTCGCCATTTCCCCTGTTGCAGTCTTCAGGCAGTAGCTGTTGGTGTTGTGCAGCCAGGAGCTTCTGACGATATCTCTTCTTACAATGGAGGCAGTGGCACCTGTGTCGATGGTGGCTACGCACTTTTTCTTGTTGATTAGTGCCTCCACTGTCAGGCTCTCGTTACCCCGTTTGGTTTGCGAAACTTGAATGGTGGTCCTGGGGGCCTCGATTCCAGTAACCAATTTCTGCCCCGCGAAGTTGGTCCTTACGCATTTCCCGACTGCTGGTTTTGGGAAGTTTGACTGACAGCCAGATGCTTCCTCTCTGCTTCTCCTACTTCCGCAATGTGAACAATTTCCTCGTCTAGGTGCACTTCTGCACTGCCGTTGTAGGTGTCCGGTTTGGTTGCAATTCCAGCAACGGATTTGACTTCCGCGAGCTCTGTCTTCATCCATGACGGCTGTCCTCTGGCATGAGCATTCCACGACGGACATTTCCCTGACACGGTCCGCAGCCTTCATTGACAAAGCGAATGCCAATGCCTCGGGGAGTGTTCACTTTTCAGCCATCCTTACAGCCATTTGCAGTTGTCTGTCCTCTATGGCCTGAATAAAAGCTTTCACCGCCATTTCGTTGATAAGCTCCTCACCGGCTTTAGGGTATGAAAGATGGGCTAGTCGCTCTATATCCGCTTGCAACTGTTGGAGCGTTTCCCCCCTTTTCTGTACTCGGCTACGCAGCTGAACCCTGTACACCTGCTGCATGTGTTCATCCCCAAACCGCATCTCGATAGCCTGAACCAGAGAATCGTAGTTCTGCTGTTTATCTTCCGGGATGGTCTGCAAGAGCTCCGCAGCTGGACCCCTCAGTGCAAGTGTGAGTGCAATGGACTTCTCTTCATCGTCCCAGCTATTGGTCATTGCGGCCGCTTCGAATTGCCTTTTATAAATTGGCCATGATGTTTGACCATCGAAGATAGGAGGCTGCGTCTCCTTTCTTCTCAGACCGTCAGTGGAATATTCCCGTGCTTTCTGTCTCTTCACATTGCTGAGCTCCTTAGCAAGATTTTCGGCTTGCTTCCCTACTATCTCGAATTGCGTATCCACTTTTTCAAACTGAGTCTCTATTTTCCCGAACTGAGTTTCATGTTTCTCAAAATTTTCATCGAATCTAGTTTCGACTTTTCCGAGTTGCGTCTCGACCTTCTCGATTTTCTCTTCGATCACTTCGAATTTGGATTCCAAGTTCTTGTTTTGCTCATCAAGTTTACTTTCCAGAGCATCTAGAGAATTCTTTTGTTCGTCCATTGCTTTCTTTTGTTCGTTCATTGCTTTCTTTTGTTCGTCCATTGCTTTCTTTTGTTCGTCCAGCTTAAGTTCTAGAGAATTCCTCTGGTCGTCCATTGCTTTCTTTTGTTCGTCCAGCTTAAGTTCTAGAGAGTTCTTTTGGTCGTCTATTGCTTTCTTTTGGTCATCGAGCTTAAGTTCCAGAGACTTCTTTTGGTCTTCCATTGTTTTCCTTTGTTCGTCCATGACTGACTTAAGTTGCAGGAGCAGACTTGTTATATCCGGGTCGGCTACTGTACTTGCTGGTTCCTCTCCCACGTCAAACTCTACGTCATGCGGATTTTCACCTTCCTGCGTTACTGCTTCTTCCAGACGAATCAGTAGGGCATCTTTTCCCCCAGTTGTGTCGAGGATCCGCTTACTGAGTTCTGCCTTTAGTTGAGTTATAGTTAGTTTTCCCAATTTGCGACCCATTTTGCGCAACTAATTAACTCAACACAGAAATGGTTTTTTTTTTTTCTTTTTTTTTTTTTTGTGCAATTTCACACCACGGAAATAGTTATTCACAGAATAAGTTTTATCCCGCTTCTGACACCAATGTAATATGCGAGCTACGGCTCGAGTAGATAAAACGATATTCTGTGAAATTTATTTCTTTATTTTCTAGTCTATAGAACAATTCAAGTTCACACTATACTATTCTTCGCAAATTCTTTTCTTACAAGGTCCCTTTCCTCTCAAATCACTTTATCTCCTTTCAATTACTTAATTCACAAATCCAAACTAATTACTTTTTCTTGTTCACTCTCAACTTTCAATTTATCACCAAATTACAACTTCGCCCATTATCACTTTTCCAATCTCTTCGCCACGGTTCTAAACCAACTGTCTCTTTTTGACCGCCATCTGTCCTTATATAGCAGAAGTTTCTGATAGCCAGAAACTTCTAGCAAATTCTTCGACCACTGGAACAAGAGAAATAATTCTTGCAGTTATAATTCCCTTTTATCCCTGATATTATTCGTCTCTTTCGTTGACATGAGCTGTGGAGACTTCGTCCCAGACACGAACCTCGAATGAAAGGACAGTTCGAACCAAAATTCTGCCAGAATGAAAAGTCACTTCGGAATTTGCTGCATAGTCATAGGAGCGTAGTTATTATTATGCTACAATATTCTGCATTCATTATTTCGCAATTATAATATAATTTAGCTTTCTTATAAGTTAGCGTTTTCTTGATGAGCTTTAACTTACTTAGCTTTACTCTTTCCCTTATTTCGAAATCCCGAAAATTTTAGTTGGATACAATTGTAAATGCTTATTGTCTGGAAGGCGCTGTATCTTAACAGTACTTGGGTGGCCCGCTTCGGGATAAAAATATTTCACGGACGGCTTTTGGTGTCACATGCAGGTGCTCAGAGTATAACCAGTCGGCATATAACCAATCACCAAGTTTTTCAATTCGAAACTACACTTTGAGACACGGCCAGCGTTTGCTAAACCAATGAATACCAAGTGTCATTTTTCCAATTACATAAACGACAATCCATCAAAACGGAAATTAACAGTTAGCGAAATAAATTCCTTCAAAACAACAAATAGCTGCCTAATAATAGGCGAAATGTATAAGCGCGGGAAAAGTATTGCGAAATGATCACGTCACGAGATAAATCAAAGACTGAATGAAAATTTGCGAAGGAACTATTGCGAAACAAAGAAAATTTGTTTCAATAAATGCGAAGTAATATTTGCGAAATAAATTTTGTCGAATAGGCAGGCACCCGTGAAAAAGATGTCAGGTTAACCCTAAACATTAGACTTATGTCACACACTTTTTTGATTACTGAGCTGTTGCAGGCACACCTTATTGAAACTTTCACTAAATCAGTCTAAAGGGGAATAACAGAATAGAGAGACAACTTTTTGAAGAGGATCAGAAGCAGTTTAAAGCTTTCCACTAACTAAATCGCAATGAGTTGTAAGTTGGAAATATTAGAACTATTGCAATTTATTATTCTTTACGGATTCTTTATATAGCTCTAATGAATTGATTACTAAGCCGCACGAAATATTTGTATACCTTTCCAAATTCGTTAGTCAGTCAGTCAGTCTAGGATGGGTGGACGCACAAGTTATTTTATTTACGTCCTCTCATATCGGTTACTGAAACAACAGGGATTAAATTTCTGTATACAAAGTTCTATGTCATCCTGAGAAATAACGATGCCCTACATTTGTTGTATATAACTCTGTAACTCTACTCTTCTTACTTCAATTCACTCATACACCCGGAATACGTGACTGAAACTCAAAAATCAAAAATTAATCCCAAAAGAACAAAATTGATGAAACCATTCGCTTTTATTGCGTGATTATATCGAAAAACATGTCCTGCAAGGATACGAACCAAGCAGATAACTACTTGTAGGTATGTACATGTGCAGCTTTCGTCCAGAAAAAAAAAAACTTTGTCGTTTTTGTTAAAGACCCTTCTGATCAAATTACTTGCGAAAAAAATAAGGCCAAAAAAGTGTGACTAACGTGTGAACACACAGGTATTCTTTTGCGATGGTAACATTTACCCCAAATTCCCAAATCGTATATAATGTCCGTTTAGTGTTACTTAATTCATTTAATTTCTCTGGCACCTAAGTGGGCAATCGCTAGACTAGTTGTCTGATATAGAAAATCATAAATTTTCAATGCTACCGCCCTTCTGTCAAGCACACCATACGATCAAAAGTTCCATGGAGGAAGCAGAAACTAATTGAGGACTTATGCAAATTTTGGTTTTTGGCCCCGAAATATGTGGTAGGATACGTTTGTAAATGTTAACTGAACCATGGAATATTGAAGTAATATTTTATTTTTCTGTTGTTTTGCAATTTATTTTAAATAGCTTTTAATACCTTTATAATGTGTACCAAGGACCTTCAGATATAATTAATTCTTTGTGGTTCAAACGTGTTTTTTGTATGTATTTATTTTATGTTGGTAATTTAATCGTAATTAAGGACTATTTTAATTTTTGATTTATTTCTCCAATAAGAAAACAGTTTTATTTTAGTTTCTTTAATCAATTACATTTGAAATATCGTCATGAAGATGGCAAAATGTTGTACGTTATTTAATAGTAACTTTACTGTACGGACTATTACTGCATATAGCCTTTCCCTGTTCCCTTCTGATTAGCTGAGTGGAACTTGTAGCAAGGAAGTTACTCGATTACTCAATAGGTACTAAACTGATTTTTGACACACAATTTTTGTCGTCTCCACGACGATAAATTTTAAGAGTAGATTAGAAAATTTTAAGATAGATAGAAGCTCTCTTTCAGAACGATCTGCATAAAGTCTTTCGAATTCCCTGCACCAAGTAACAGGACACGTTTCGGTTTGGTAGTTGACCAGTAACGTGCACCTAAATACAAAAATATAAAACAAAAACATACAAAAAAATAAAATCCGTCTGGAACATACAGAAAAGTTATAATCCACCTGGAACCGATAGTAAGATAATCTATCCCTCATTTGCGAATACATCCCTAATAAAGTGGGCATAGCATTTTGTTAATGAAATCTTTCTACTCAGAGGATATTCCCTCGACTTTTTTGTGAGATTTTAGCAGTACTAAACTGATTTTTGACACACAATTTTTGTCGTCTCCACGACGATAAATTTTAAGAGTAGATTAGAAAATTTTAAGATAGATAGAAGCTCTCTTTCAGAACGATCTGCATAAAGTCTTTCGAATTCCCTGCACCAAGTAACAGGACACGTTTCGGTTTGGTAGTTGACCAGTAACGTGCACCTAAATACAAAAATATAAAACAAAAACATACAAAAAAATAAAATCCGTCTGGAACATACAGAAAAGTTATAATCCACCTGGAACCGATAGTAAGATAATCTATCCCTCATTTGCGAATACATCCCTAATAAAGTGGGCATAGCATTTTGTTAATGAAATCTTTCTACTCAGAGGATATTCCCTCGACTTTTTTGTGAGATTTTAGCACATAATTTTTGGGTTCGACTTTTTCTTAGAAGAAAGTGGGCGTGGCGGTCTTCATTTGTTACTGAAGGTCAAGAATTCTGGTGAAATATTCAGAATAAGACTTAAACAGCTTTGAGAAAGAAAGTTTTTTTTTTTTTTAAGAAAACGCCCTCCAAAAGGGGGCTTAGCATTATATAATACATGGACAGATTTTAGAGAATATGAACGCCTATTTCTAGATAAACTATTTATAATAAAGCATTTTTTTATTTTGAAAATTTTTACATTTGTACTGCTTCGGATATTAAGAAGGTTATATACAAAACTTCATCTTCCTAACTAAAAAGTTAAGGCCCAAAGGGTGGTGACATACGGGGGCACATGGCTAGATTGACATAACTTTTGATGTTCATCACGAATATGTATATACTTTTGGTCTAGTAATCTCTATATATAAAAATCAATTTCCGCATGTATGAAACAGCAGCACTTGAGAACGGTTCGACCGATTTGGATGATTTTTTTAAGTGTTCTTACGAGTAATTGTCACGACAAGGTTTGTATGAAAGAAAATTTTAGGAAAATAGGAAATTTCGATGGTATTTGACGTTCAATTTGACAATTCTGTTATCACCTGTTTCATAACAAAAAAAAATAAATTTACGTTCAATTTGACAGTTCTGCTCACATGTTTTCATAACAACAACAAATTCTGCATTGAATATTGAAAGCGACATTTCAGTGTGTTATCGGTTGTGATCATATCTTTGGTGCATTCAGAATCGTAAAATTCATTTAATTTGGTTTGTTGCAAAGATTGAGTTCGTGGTAATTTGGTGTGTTGCATTCAATTGATTTCAGTTCGTCGTTTATTTCTTTGAAAAAAATGACACCAGTGAGGCGTCGAAATATCGGTCGGCGTACGCACAACGCAAACTAAGTCGAGTTCGACTCGCTCTGTTGGAGCTTACGCACAAAATAATTTGGAACGTCGATAAAATAGACGGCCAAACGTGACAATTCGAAATGAACGTTTGGCGTGCAGATACGATCCAACAGTCGATTACGCCGCGGATGTATCTGTCGACTTCGGAACAATGAGCACTGTTTGTCAACATTGCAATGCTTTGAGGTTTCGACACGAACCGCCAGGATTATGTTGTGCGAGCGGAAAGGGCAAATTACCACAATTGACACCGCCACCAGAACCACTGGCATTATTACTTTCTAGCCAAGAACCTCGATCGAAGCATTTCTTGCAGAATATACAAAAGTACAACAGTTCCTTCCAAATGATATCATTTGGGGCAAATATTATCGAAGAACAAGGTTTTAACCAAACTTTTAAGGTAAATTCTTTTTCGACTGCAAATCACATCACATACACAAACTCATCACACAAACAAACATCAGCGATTCACAACGTTTCATCGAGGCTCATAAATCAAGAATTTGTCTTCAATTTTACAAATTCAAGGGCAAATTCACCATCGTGTATTAGCATTATTGCCGCCAGTGAATGCTGATTACAAATTTCTTCAGATTTATTTACATCGTCATCACTCTGCAGAGGATAACGGCAGAACGATAACGTTGAGAGTCAAAATAAGGACGTTGTAGTCGACAACAACTGGATTATTCCGTATTCGAAGCCGCTTTCCAAAGCATTCAAAACGCATTGCAATGTTGAGTACTGCAATTCTGTCAAGTCCATCAAATACGTTTGCAAGTACGTCACGAAAGGAAGCGACATGGCGGCTGTGTTTGGTATTGCAGCTCCTGATGCCAACGATGAAGTTTCACAATAGCAGATGGGAAGATATGTCAGCAGCAATGAGGCGGTTTGGAGAATCTTTTCATTTTCCATACACAAACGTCATCCCACTGTGGGCCATTTAGTTGTGCACCTGGAGAATGGACAACGAGATTATTCATGGTAGCAAACGCAGTGCAGAAAGCTGAACGACCACCAGTGACAACGCTGACAAGCTTCTTCGCTACATGCGCAAGTGAACCATTTGCAAGAACACTGCTTAACTCGGATATGCCGAAAAATTTCACATGGAACGCATCATCACCAAAATTAAAACGTCAGAAACACGGAAAGCCTGTTCCTGGATACGTGAATGTATATTCAACCAGGCGCATTTACAAAGTTCATCCGAGCAATGACGAATGTTTTTATCTACGTTTGTTATTGGTTAATGTTCGTGGACCGACTTCATTTGAATATCTACGAACTATCAATGGTGAGTTGTGCGCAACACATCGAGAAGCCTGTCAGTGTTTACATTTGCTCGAGGATGACGTTCATTGCATCAAATTCGATCACTTTTTGCCGTCACCATTGCAACGCATTTTCCATCGAACCCACTCCTTGAACTGTAATAGCCATTTTAAGGCTGCATGGTCTGAACGAACTTCCTCCCATAGAGGTATTTGTGAAAATGCTTCGTAGCCAAGATCAAAGCTAGAAGTTTCCGCCTTGTCACGCAGTAGTTCTTTTCTGGCTTAGAGAGCACCTTGCTGAAGTACGCAACCACCTTCCCTTGGCCGTCATGCACCTGGGAGAGTACGGCTCCTACCCCGACATTACTAGCATCTGTATCCACAATGAACGTTTCCCCGGGAGTGGGGTAAGCTAGTATCGGGGCATCGCATAGCCGTTGACTTTTGGAACTTTCAATCAGACCTTCTTTCTCCATTGCCGACACCATCTCTGCAACTTCTGTCTGCTTTGCCAATGGAAGGTGCCTAGCAGGCTGACGAATTGGTCTAGTATCACCAGTGTCTATTCGATGTTGTACCAGGTGTGTTCGGCCGTATTCTTCGACCTGTGAGGCAAATACATCAGCGTACTCATTGATAAGATTCTCTGCCATAGTTCGCTGCTCCTGATTCAGCTGACTGGACTGGAGAATCGTCTCTCTCGTTTCCGCTGTCCAAGGTGATGGGAGAGGTTTTGGAGCATCACGTTCAGATATTGTTGTGACGGCAGTAATCGGCGTGCATTTTCCAGTCACCTCCCCCGCCTTAGTTTGACAGTGTGTGGTCTTGCGTTCAAAACTCTCACTGGAACCATGGTGTCCTTTGGTTCGACTAACGTCTTTCCCACGATGTAGTCTTGAGAATTCTTCTCTGGGTCTGGTTCTACTATGTAGAATCGGTGGCTCCCAAGATCACCTTCCAGCTTCGTCCAAATGATTGTCTCTGAAGACTGCGGCAAAACTTCGTCTTTGCTGATGACTGTCCTGAGAGTTATGGCATTCTCGTTTCCGTACACCATCGGAATCTCCACATTTCGATACCTCAGTACTTGCATCCCGATGTCCAAGATTACTTCATTTGCTTTCATGAAGTCTATTCCGATGATGCACTCGTCGCATATATCTGCCACCAGAAACGCATGGGAGAACGTCAGTCCCGCCAGAGTAATCGTAAGACGAACTTCTCCAAACACATTCGCCATTTCCCCTGTTGCAGTCTTAAGGCAGTAGCTGTTGGTGTTGTGCAGCCATGAGCTTCTGACGATATCTCTTCTTACAATGGAGGCGGTGGTGGCTACGCACTTCTTCTTGTTGATTAGTGCCTCCACTGTCAGGCTCTTGTTACCCCGTTTGGTTTGCGAAACTTGAATGGTGGTCCTGGGGGCCTCGATTCCAGTAACCAACTTCTGCCCCGCGAAGTTGGTCCTTACGCATTTCCCGACTGCTGGTTTTGGGAAGTCTGACTGACAGGATGGATGTTATCACCGCCAGATGCTTCCTCTCTGCTTCTCCTACTTCCGCAATGTGGACAATTTCCTCGTCTAGGTGCACTTCTGCACTGCCGTTGTAAGTGTCCGGTTTGGTTGCAATTCCAGCAACGGATTTGACTTCCGCGAGCTTTGTCTTCATCCATGACGGCTGTTCTCTGGCATGAGCATTCCACGACGGACATTTCCCTGACACGGTCCGCAGCCTTCATTGACAAAGCGAATGCCAATGCCTCGGGGAGTGTTCGCTTTTCAGCCATCCTTACAGCCATTTGCAGTTGACTGTCCTCTATGGCCTGAATAAAAGCTTTCACCGCCATTTCGTTGATAAGCTCCTCACCGGCTTTAGGGTATGAAAGATGGGCTAGTCGCTCTATATCCGCTTGCAACTGTTGGAGCGTTTCCCCCCTTTTCTGGACTCGACTACGCAGCTGAACCCTGTATACCTGCTGCATGTGTTCATCCCCAAACCGCATCTCGATAGCCTGAACCAGAGAGTCGTAGTTCTGCTGTTTATCTTTCGGGATGGTCTGCAAGAGCTCCGCAGCTGGACCCCTCAGTGCAAGTGTGAGTGCAATAGACTTCTCTTCAATGTCCCAACTATTGGTCATTGCGGCCGCTTCGAATTGTCTCTTATAAATTGGCCATGATGTTTGACCATCGAAGATAGGGGGCTGCATCTCCTTTCTTCTCAGACCGTCAGCGGAATATTCCCGTGCTTTCTGTCTCTTCACGTTGCTGAGCTCCTTAGCAAGATTTTCGACTTGCTTTCCTGCTATCTCGAATTGCGTATCCACTTTTTCAAACTGAGTCTCTATTTTCCCGAACTGAGTTTCATGTTTCTCAAAATTTTCATCGAATCTAGTTTCGACTTTTCCGAGTTGCGTCTCGACCTTCTCGATTTTCTCTTCGATCACTTCGAATTTGGATTCCAAGTTCTTGTTTTGCTCATCAAGTTTACTTTCCAGAGCATCTAGAGAATTCTTTTTTTCGTCTATTGCTTTCTTTCGGTCATCGAGCTTAAGTTCCAGAGACTTCTTTTGGTCTTCTATTGGTTTCTTTTGTTCGTCCATGACTGACTTAAGTTGCAGGAGCAGACTTGTTATACCCGGGTCGGCTACTGTACTTCCTGGTTCCTCTTCCACATCGAACTCTACGTCATGCGGATTTTCACCTTCCTGCGTTACTGCTTCTTCCAGACGAATCAGTAGGGCATCTTTCCCCCCAGTTGTGTCGAGGTTCCGCTTACTGAGTTCTGCCTTTAGTTGAATTATAGTTAGTTTTCCCAATTTGCGACCCATTTTGCGCAACTAATTAACTCAACACAGAAATGGTTTTTTTTTTTTCTTTTTCTTTTTTTGTGCAATTTCACACCACGGAAATAGTTATTCACAGAATAAGTTTTATCCCGCTTCTGACACCAATGTAATATGCGAGCTACGGCTCGAGTAGATAAAAACGATATTCTGTGAAATTTATTTCTTTATTTTCTAGTCTATAGAAAATTCAGGTTCACACTATACTATTCTCGCAATTCTTTTCTTACAAGGTATCTTTCCTCTCAAATCACTTTATCTCCTTTCAATTACTTAATTCACAAATCCAAACTAATTACTTCTTCTTGTTAACTCTCAACTTTCAATTTATCACAAAATTACAACTTCGCCCATTATCACTTCTCCAATCTCTTCGCCACGGTTCTAAACCAACTTCCTCTTCTCGATCGCCATCTGTCCTTATATAGCAGAAGTTTCTGATAGCCAGAAACTTCTAGCAAATTCTTCGACCACTGGAACAAGAAAAATTCTGATGTAATAATTCCAAGATGACAATCATTTCTTGCAGTTATAATTCCCTCTTATCCGTGATATTGTCCGTCTCTTTCGTAGACATGAACTGTGGAGACTTAACCGCAGACACGAACCTCGAATAAAAGGACACTTCGGACCAAAATTCTGCCAGAATGAAAAGACACTTCGGAATGGGTTGCATAGTCGTAGTAGCGTAGTTATTATTATGCTACAATATCATTCTACGTTGGTAATCGTCCTTAGAATTTTTGTTTTCTGTCTTTTTATGATATCTAGATTTGATTTTTTTAAGGTTCCCCAAATTTGAATACCATACGTCCATATAGGCTTAATTATGCTTTTGTAAATGAGTAGTTTGTTATTTGTCCAATAGAGTTGACGGAATTTATTCTTCATTTGGTTGCGTTTTTGTTGGATGTGTTGCTTTCATATTAATTTGCTGTCTAGATGAATCCCCAAGTATTTAGCTACTGGTTGAATGGATACTTGTTTGTGGTTAATATATGTACGTAGTTAATGGTGAAGGTGTATATTTAGTTTTGGTGGTGTAAATAACTTGTACCGCCTTTTCTTCGTTGACCTTTATATGCCATTTGGAGAACCACTCTGTCGTTTTGTCAAGTGTTTTTTGTAATTGGGATGTAGTTGTTTGGAGATGATTTCCGGAGTTCAGAAGTACTGTGTCATCGGCAAATGTTGCAACCATTGTCGTTTCTCTGTTGGGAGACGGAATATCTGCTATAAAGAGAAGATAAAGGAGGGGCCCCAGAATACTTCCTTGAGGAACTCCTGCATTAATTGGTTGAATTTGCGAGCATTTATCATCATACCTTACATAAAAACATCGATCTTCTAGATAACTTATTAGTAGCAAAAAGTTGTCTTTTGGGATGATTTTTTTAAGTTTGTATAAAGGTCCTTTATGCCAGACCGAGCCAAATGCTATCGCAACGTCCAGGTAAACCGCTACAGAAAATTGCTTTTCGTTGAAGGATGTTGATATTTTGTTTGCCACTCTATGTACATATTTGCTCAATAGTTGAGTGATGTCTTCTAAAAAAGAATTGATGACTGGGAATAGCATTAGATTGTGTCAATATTGGTCGGAGTCTCTTTTGTAGAAGTTTTTCAAATATTTTGGAAATTAGGAGGAGTAGACTGATAGGTCTATATGATGTAATGTTCGTGGCGGCCTTCCCTGACTTTGGAATAGCAATTACCTCTGCGACTTCCAAAGTTTTGGAAAGTGTTTGAGTCTTGCTATACTGTTGAATAGGTTGCGTAGAAATATGAAGGCTAGTTGTGATAGTTTCCTTTTTATTTCGTTTTTAACGCAGGCCTCAATTTCTTTTGCTGTCATCCTGTTAATGCGTTTCTTCTCTGAGATGCTGTTGTAGTGGAGTATTGCTGAGTCTTTATCGCCGTCCGTGTTGGTGAAGGTAGCCTCGAAGTGCTTGGCGAGGATTGATGATTTGTCAAAATTATCTGCCCACGTGTTGTCCGGTTTATTGAGTGGTGGAAGATGTTTTGTCTTGTTTGCTGTGTGTCTTGTAGCCTTCCATAGTGAATAATTTCTCTCAGATGTTAGGTTTAGTTAGTTAGTTTACTGGACCTCTCTTAATTTTCGTTTGAGTTCTTTGGTTATCTTGTTTTACT
Source organism: Pocota personata (assembly GCA_963082735.1). Lineage (NCBI taxonomy): Eukaryota > Metazoa > Arthropoda > Insecta > Diptera > Syrphidae > Pocota > Pocota personata. Next base: position 75,020,334 of record OY720429.1, read on the forward strand.
AGGTTTTGTCTTTTGGTGCTCGAGTCATCTGCCACCTTTTCCTTAGTTTCCTCTTGGTAAATGTTAATTTTTTAATTATATGAGTTGATGAAAAGTTGCTAGTCATTTGTTTTATTATGGGCGTTGCTCTGTATGCCCCCTCGTTTATTGTATTATTAAAGTATATTATGGCCCTTTCAATGTCGTTTTGTGTTTTAAGGGGGATGCTAGTGGATTAGAGATTAGAGTTAGTGTATATATATTGACGAAAAGTGTCCCAGACAATTTTAGAGTTGTACAGCTTAGTAGATTTTGTTATCCTCTCTAGGTGAGTAGAGTATTCCATTATTTTAGGAGAATGGTCTGATGACCGAAGGAGGATTTAATTTTTATGCTGTTCATGTATCATTTGACAATAGCAAATTCAATAATGTCGGGCTTTTTGGTCCTATCTGTGGGCCAGTAGGTGGGTTCCCCGTTAATAATGTGCTTACAGTTGTTTGTATTGATTGCGTCCAGTAGGTTATTACCTTTTTTGGTTATTTGTCTTGAGCCCCAGTCTGTGTGGTTAGCGTTGAAGTCGCCTGTGACTAAGAATTGACTTCCAAGGGATTTGACATAGCAGTCGTATTGGGAGATAGTGCTTTTGATTTTTGGAGGAAATTGAAGATATTATCAAGGGTCCATATGTTTCCTTTAGTTGTACGAATGTTGATTGTATTTGGTCAGTTTGGAAGCCGCTGAGTTCAGTACATTTCATGTGTTTGTTAATTATAATTGCTGATCCCCCATGCCCAGTTCCATCTGGGTGATTTGTATTGTAAATTTCATAGCCACGGAAATTGATGTGCTTTTTTGCAGTTAGGTGGGTTTCAGAAATTAGCATGATGTCAATTTGGTTGTCTGTTAAGTATTGCTTTAGTTCCAGGTAGTGTTGGTTGAGTCCGTTTGCATTCCATACAGTCATTTTTAAGTGGTTATGAACTACAATCATCATGTTTGTTAATTAGTAAGGTAAGAATATTTAACATATTGGTCATTTGCAAAATTAATTGTTTCATCATTTCTTCTAATTCTTTTATGTCAGATGTTTGTTCGGTATCTATATTTTGTATTTGTGGTGGTGGCAGAGGTTCTACGGGTTTTTGTGGGGGAGTTTGTTTATTTTGTTTGGTTATTGACGGTAGTTGTGTTCCTAAAATTTCGGCGATAAGAAGATAGCAAAAACTTAAGTGAAAATCAAATTGATAATGTCTATCCACAAACAGTACATTCCATTTCTCCACATTGTATGGAGAAAATAAGGAAAAGCGATGGATCCAAAAAATGTTAATGAGACTGTTAAACACGGTGGTAGCCATGTAATGGTGTAGGTTGCGATTGAGACAAACGACATAGGTAATTTTCAATTTATTGAAGGGAGTACGAACAAATTTGATTACCTAGACATGTTAAAAAAAAAACAGTCGACGAGAATTTTTGCTTTGTCGATGAAAACGACCCAAAACATTCCACACTATTAGTTAGAGAGTGGCTATTGTACAATGTCAAAAAAGTACTTCCCCATTCACCCTAAAGTCCCCATTTGAATGCAATCGAGCATTTGTAGGCCATATGGAAAGAAAGTTAAGAGAAAAAACCATTAAGACTAAAAATGAGCTGAGAGTAGAGCTTCAAAGGGTCTGCGATACAATAACTCCAGATATTACCAGGAACCTAGCGCTTTCAATGCCAAAAAGGCTTCAAATGGTATTAGACGCTCAGGGACACCATACAATATATTAATGATACCAGAATATTTAATAAAAGTTTTTTTTTTTTTTAATGAATTTGAAGTGTACAAGTTTTGTTTGGCTTTGTGAAGAGTGCCTTTTTGGTTTGTTCTTATTTTTTTATAAAGTTATTTACTTCTAAGTTTCAAATAAAGACTATTAAAAAGTCAAGAGAAGAAAGTATCTACTGAATTTTATTCCACTTTGTTGTCGTGTTTCGTTCTGGAGATAATGCATAATGTAAGTTGGTTGGTCCGGTGTACAAGTTTTTTTTTTTTTGGTTCACTGTATGTGGGCGGAAAGACAGATAAACAATGCCATGATCTGGAGCATGTAATGACGTGACATGACATGACTGACATAATTGTCAAACAATAATAAAATAGGGTTTGTGCTCTAGCAAATCGTATGTTTCTGTATGTGTTTTGGGACATCTATAAATATTTGAGAATTTACCCAGCCACTCCTTTAGCAACGCCTTTTTCCTTACTTCAGGTGCACCTTTAACAAAATGATCTTTATATTATAGTGGACTCGAGGAAATACAGAGCGGAGGGACTCTATTTCCAGATACTGAAATTATGCAAAAAGTGATACGCTCTCCTCTTTCAGCAGATACAAGCTGTCTAACTTGCTTTTGATTTTTTTTTTTCAGCCCAAAACTTTGGGAGAGCTCAAAACTGTTGATATACCGGATTCGTCGAAACTGAATACGCGATCTGCAGTAAACGTATGTTTTATGCAAATTTATTCAAGGTTTTCGAAGAATTCATTAACCACCGTTTTATTAAAATCCAAAAATCTAGCTGCACTTGTGCTTTCTGTCTAGACATGTTCTAAGTTTAGACAATTACTTAGAATATCGCCGACGTTTGACTGTGTCTCGTGTACGAATGGTGCCAATTTTCCCTGACATATGGTGGGTTTGAGGAAGAATAGAAGTTGAATTGGGGGTGATAATCTTGCTGTTAACTTGAAAATATTCCACAATGATCTAACAATCGAAATTTGATCGGCACTACTTAAGATTTGGCTTTGTTGGTATTTTCGTAAGGCATCTCACCGGAAATTTTTTTTTAAAATCTCCGTAGCACTAAAATTACCGGAAGAACCTGATGATTTTAAATAATTATGATGAAGTAATTAATTAAGTTCCAAAACAGACATTAACACTTTCACTCGCTATATGCTCAAACAATAATGAACTTTTTTTACGCATTTTCCTTCATATCAAGAATATAACACTCTTAGCTCAGGAATAAAATCTTATCCCGAGAAATAAGTTTTTCAAAATCTAACTTTTTTTTTTCTTTTTACGTAAAGAATTAGTTGATGAATTAAAAATGACATTCTTAAAATAAGATTTTTATTATTTATGGAAACATTGTTAGTTTAAGTCGTAAGTTCATAAATTGACTTGATAAAATTAAGAATGATAGTTCTAACAGGATCAATTTATTCTTGGGACAACAATTTCGGTCTAACTGTCTATTCACCTATACTATACAATATGAAGTTCTTGTTTCAACAACTTTTTTTTCCTGAGTGTACTTATATGTACATATACTCGTATGCATGTGACACATCGATGAAAATACTCGTAACTCTTTGAATTGAATCCAGAAAATATTTCCTTTCAATTAAAAATTTTAAATTTGTGCTCACAGTGAAGGAATACCTGATAAAATTGAGTGTTCCCTCCTCCCCACTCCCCACTCGTATAGTGAGTTTGAGTGATAGACTTGTTTAAAATGTCTGCTAAAGAAAAAGCTTAAATACAATAAAATAGCTTCGTTAAAAACGTTGTATCCTTCGAGAAGGGTAATTAAACTGGAATAAGTAGCTGAACTATTTTACCTATCAAATGCTGAAGTGTTTTAAATGTAAAAACTCCCTTCGTGATGAATTCATTCATTCATTTTTCAAGCATTTTTATTTATAAATTCATTAAACTTATTTGCTAGACAAAAAACGCTTAAAACTAGCTTAACTAACTTAACTATTCTACTCTGCTACTGCCTTCGTGAAGAATCTGGTGTCGTGAAGAATCTGGTGTCGGTGTGTGCAGCGAAATTTATCACAACGTTTTAAAATATAGGGGTATAGATCAGTACACTAGTTATGTATATGTTAGTTTAGGTTTGACGGGTTAAAGACCTACTATGCCACACTTAGATCAATGTAGATCCATTGTGATGCCCAAGGTCGATATCGCTAAACAACCCAATCACTACAACCATTAAAAGTAATTGTGATAAAATTTTTCATTTGAACTCAAATGAGAGCAAACCTTTTTTCGTTGTTCATCAAAATATCTGCAGTGCGAGGCAAATTTCGGTCTTCTTGTTTGCAATCTAGAAACTTTTGAATATTTGCCAGAACTGATATGCATTTCTGAGATATGGATTTTCTCTTGTGAGATTGACGATTACTATAATATATCCCCGGTTATAAATTTTATGCAAACCCAAACGAATTATATCCAGCAGGTGGTGTGTTTTTGTGCGAGATATTGTACATACATAGGTGATGATTGTAAGGTGGAATGTTACAGCAAGGTTAGTGCAGATTTGATTAAAATTTCTTTTGGTGTACGCAATGTATTTTTTGATTTTATTTGTGTATATAAATTACACGCCCATACTCCCTAATCTTTCCTGGATGATTTTTCAAATTCTCTCCGTAACGAAAAAGGGTCTAATATTGTCATTTTAGGTGACTTCAACATTGACATTCTTATTTGGAGCACTGCATCTGATTATCAACTTGCCCTCACAGTCGAACATGGTTTTACATCCTTCATAAATGAAATTACAAGGCCAATCTCAAATACGTGAATCGATCATGTTTTTGGCCGTTTGGCGAAAATCCCTTTAAATCATTGTGTTGGTGTCAACTTCGACTTGTGAATAACTGACCATTGCATAACTGGCATTTTGTTTCGATTTTAAGGGCATGAAGCGCTCTTGTAACATTTTTCCACCCATTATTGCTAAAATAAGGTATGACTTACTAAATAATCAACTTCGTTTTGAGAATTGGGAGGCAGTCTTCGCCGAGGACAACGTTTCTAAAGCTTATGAATCATTTTTAAATATTCTCCAAAATTATGTCAGAACCTCTAGTTTCACTGTTGTCAAAAAGAAGTCTCAAACAAGATTAAAGCCCTGGATAAACTCTTGTATTATGAAAAAAATCAAAGCCAAAAACATACTGCGAAAATTGTGTCACCGATATACACTAAACTCTAACTTAAAAAAACGGTATTAGAAAATGAGCAAGAATATAAATAAAGAAATCTTGAATTGTCGTGACAACTACTACTACTCTAAATTCCGCGATGCACAAGGAAACCCTAAAAAAGAATGTATGTAGTAGTATAGTCAATAGCAGCAGGCGGGTGCTGAAATTGTGAAGCCAGCAGCGGTAGCCAACGAATTTAATAATTTGTTTGCTTCAGTTGGGCTTATATCCTTCCAACCAAACCTGCATAAGCGAGCAACGGGTAAATGCACCACAGGGTCGAAAAATACTGTATATTTTGCAGCGTTAACAAAGAATTTGGAAAATTAAATTTCCGAGGCAGGAGGAAAAACAAGAAAACACGCCTGAACCGCTTGGTATGTCGCTGAGGACATACATACATTCGTGTACATCCTGATTGCCGCAGCGTCTATATATGTATATCATCTTCGCTTATTCCCAATTTCTTTGTGTGATAACGCAACAAGTTATGTCCATTTATCATCTCCACTAAGGTATCTGTTAAAGTTTAGAATTTGCTCGGTACGATTTTTATCGTAGAGCGGCCAGAGTTTTCTTGTAATTACACAGGATTCTAGTGATCTCCATCAGCTATTTGCTATGGGGATCATTTTATATCTAAGTTCAGTTCAGGTTGCAGGGTGGTTTCTTAATTGACGACTCAGCTCGTTCAGGATTTAGTGCTGGGCCCTGTAGAGCTTTACATTGTGTTATGTACCAGGAACCCGTAGCTCTTTACGACAGACGCACAATCGCTACCTGGCTGTCAATGAAGAAGGTAATACATCGGGTGGTGTAGTTTTCATTGAAGCGTCTCATGCAACTGTTGTCGCCGCCAAGACCTCCGCTTGGAAAATACTGCTATAGTCCGGAAGTCGAATTGACTTGTTCAAATTGAGCTTTTTAGAAAAAATCCCTGCATCTACTCCCACGTCCATCTTGGATCCATTAGTGTAGATGGAGATGGAGTTATCATTTAATAATAATAATATTTTGGCGCTAACAGCCCAATGTAGGGCCTGGCCTAGCTTCTCGCAGCCACTCGTGCTATGCGCCTCACGTTGGGACCTATAGTTTTATGCCTTTTCCAAAGGGCAATTTTTTCGATTGATAGAAGCTCATGACAGTTTTACTCTCGGATGTTTGTCAGACGTTGGCGAGAGGTGGGACCGTGAGAAAACTTTAATTTTTTTTTTGTGTTTCTTGGAACCTCCGTCCAGTGATCGAGAGGAGTTATTATTCAGCAGGATATTAACTTCCCATTCTTCCCGACTCGGAAAAGAACTGGAAAATGGCTTATGAAAACCTAAATAGGGCACTATGTAGTCTGTGCTAACATCTCCGCCCATATATTTGCGTAAAATCTGCGCATACCCCATCAAGTTTAACCTCCAACCTTCAAATTGGCTTAGTCTTAGAGCACTTCTAGCTACAGATTCCTGTGCAAATAGATCTAAAGGTAATATCTAGATTCAGCATAGTCTCTAATCCTGCAGTTTGTGTGGTTCTCACAGCTCCTGTGCCAATGCACGTCATTCTTTGTACTCTGAATAGTATCTTAAGGTTAGTGCCCTACTTACGGCTAGCCACCATACTAGGCTGCCGTATTTCAATATAGGTAGGTCTCACAACTGCTGTGTAGAGCCAGAAAATGACTTTTGGTTTGGGCCCCCAAGTTTTTCCAAATAGTCTGCTTTCCTTGCTCTCTCCCTTGTGTTTTGTGCCCAATTTAGTTTTTTGTCTAGTATTAACCCTAGATATTTAGCCCTGTCAGAAATTTTAAGAGGAGTGCTCTCAATGGATGGGGTGATGAATTCTATTTATTTTCAATTATATATGTATTTTCCTCTTGTTAGTTAGTGTCAGCTCCGTTTTTTGTGGTTACTGAGAGTCCACTTCTTTTAGTCCAGTTGCTGACTATCTTAACGGTGCCTTCTATTTGGTCAGGTAGGGTTGGAAGGAATTTACCTTTGGCCAGTAGCGCCACATCGTCTGCATAACCCCACTAAGTTTTATTAGCACTTCATTTAGCACAATAACCCAGAGTAAAGGAGAGAGAACACCTCTTTGCGAAGCACCTCTAGCAGCTGATACTCTTAGTATCGCATTACCTAGTGCTGTGTTTATATACCTACTTCTTAGCATGAAAACTGTCCATGTGATCAGAATATCCCCAATATTTAGGTCTTTTAAGGCACCTTCGACTGCATCCGCCGTAACATTATTAAAAGCCCCTTCAATATCTAAGAATGCGGCCAGGGTGTACTCTTTATCAATCAATGATTTTTCAATCGTAGTGACGACACTATGAAGTGCAGTTTCAATACTTTTACCTATCGCATATGCATGCCGGAGATATGATACGGGGGTTCTTTTTATTCTAGACGTCTTTTAGGGAGACTCTTTTTGTAAGGAACCCTTCTGAGTCTTGCTGATTCAACAATACTTTCTATTTCACTACAGAAAGCTTGCCATGAGTTGCGCTTAGAGCGCTGCGTCTCTGTTTTGAATTTTCTTTGATTGGATTTATATACTTCCTAGTCTTCGTCTAACCTTGTTCTTTTAGACGTATTGAAAAGTTTCATAGTTTTTCCTAATGTTAGAGAATTTTTTAGACCACCATGGAAGTGTGTTCTTTTGTTTCTTTGTCCGCAGTGGATAGGCTTTTGATAGGCCTTGCCCAATATATTTGATAATATTGACGTTGCCTCACCAATTTCTATATGCCCATTAAAAGCATGGTACTGCAGATTCCCTTTCATTCTATTAACCTCACTATTAGTGAGCTCATCTTTACAGGCCATCACCTTGAACCTGCACATTTCAGGATAACATCATTCACACCATCAAGAATTCTTATCTCCAGTAGTCTCCACTGATCATTAGTCAGTTTGCGCTCTTGGTTACCGAATTCCCCTACACAACCTGTCGGCCGTTCTCAACGACGAAAGAGGTCTTGACTCACTTCGCTCCCCTTCTTGTCTGAGGAGATGACGTATTGTCTGTGTGTCTGTACCTTTTTGAACATCCCGTAACCGGCTTGGGGTTGGATTGAGGGTACAGCTCCGGGGTGGACCGGATACTCCTAAGTCTACTACCGGCTGAGGTGGAGAGCATATCACCATCCTCCCTTGGATACTGTTGAAGTCTTCGTCGTTGTCTTTTTCGTATTGCTGTTTTGTCTTGTCTAGTTTCTGTTCGTGATAGTTCTCTCCAGAGCTTGCTGTTCCTTCACCGTTTAGGTTTCAGGATCGCGTCAGATTTGTCGTTTAACGCATCTGGTCGCGTTGCGTCGTCTTCTGTTCTCTATCGCTTTCGGTCCCATAGATCGCTTTGATTTGGTTGCTATAGCCGGTTTCCTAGTTATAGTTGTTTTGGAGACGTCCGGATTAGCCTCCCAAAGTTGGGAAGAGGTTCTCACATCCTCCTTGCATGATGAGCTACGGCTCAGGATGTTCGTTGGATTTGAGTTCCACTCCTCTACTCTCCGATGCACTACCTCCCTCCTCTCTAGACCCATACAAGTTAACGACTTGAAGCATGGTTTATGCGAAGTCCTTCAGTTTCGCATGTCGTCGTACTTAGTTTCTTCGGGCTTTCTGAATTTCCTGAAAGGATAGGAATAGAAGATGGGTTAGGATGACTACCCTTTAGTTTCAGGACTCCTCTAGGGATACCCCCAGAGTCATTGACCTTACTCGGCCCCTACACCACGACGAGGTTGGCAATCAGGTAGGGGTACCAGGTAAATATGCCCACTATGTGTAATTAAAGTGTTTTGAACGAGCGTTCTTATTAATTTTTTTCCAGCAAAAAGATTAAAGGAGAGGTGGAGGACATTGAGGGATAGATTCTATAAGGAAGTCAAAAATAAGAATCTGTTTTCTGGAAGAAGAGCTGCCAGTCCGAAGAAAAAGTGGAAATGGATGCAGAACATGATGTTCCTTAAAGACGTGGTCATTGCGAACTCAAAGTAAGTGTAAAACAATTATGTACTCGTAAATACATATGAAAATTGTTCCTTTCGTTTACAGTACATCTGGAAACTTTTGTCGGACAACCCCCACACTTCTTCTGATAGCCCTCATCGCCATGCACTCCAACATCTGCGGAAGCTAGTTTTTTTTATGCAGATGATTTGTCCACCCCGACCAAGAAAAAAAGGACGTATTAGACGAAATTTTTGGGGATATTAAAACGCAGATATCCATTGCGGTGACAATGGCCAAGGAAGCGTTTGCAGTATCAACAGTACCCAAGACGGCAGGGCAACACTTTTTCGACAGCCTCGCGAAACAAACGGATAATGCGAAGTTGTCGGCAACAGAGTTGTCCTATTTGCAAATGGAAATACTTTCCGTATTTAATGAAGTGTTGCTCTATAGGCAACAAAAGCAGAATTAAAATTTGAATGTTCTCTATTTGTTTTCCATATTTTTCTTAATTTAGCTTGTACAAATAATCTTCTTTTGTTTTAATCGTTTCTAGTTGAGTTGAACCTGGTAAATAGTCTGCTTTGTCTTAGTGGACTTACTTCTTGACGCCAATTACCTCTGATAAGTTTCCGAAAATTAATCGACATAATTTTGAGGGCAATAATTATTAAAGTCGTGAAATTTAATGAAATTATGCAAAATTACACAAGCTTTAACAATTTTTTCAGCATTTAGAGTCTTCAAAAGCATAAATTCAATTATGAGCATTTGTGTAGCTTTCCTAAATTCGTCCGAATCATTGCTTTTGATATAAAGAAAATCCGTGGAGTTGATAATAAACCGTGTCCATATTCTTCTTTTCTTTCTCGCTCAGTAAACACGACAGACAACATCCAGAAAATTGACATAACATTGAAGAACGGATAATAATATGGTTAAATATTTGGAAATTTAATTGTCCAATATGACAATGACAGCACACAATGCGATACATGCGTTGCTATAAGCATTAACTGCACAATGCTTTGCTACACGTGTGTTTTAAGCATTAATGCCCAAAACACATGTGCAGAACTCTGTATGCAGTGAAATTCGCGAAGGTACATATAAATGCGGCATGCAGTGCTGTTCTGCAAGACATCTTTATTTCTAAATTCGTCTGTTCACGTGCAGAGTTGTCAGAAGCACTACCAGCAGATTTTCTGCACATGTGTTTTGGGCATAAGTCTTCCACAAGCCTGACAACTTTTGCCAAATGGTGGACAATTACCGACCGCATGATGTCTATTGCATTTGTAACAAACATTGCCAGTGTATTTTACTCGTAAGTTGACACGTCTCTGTGTAATAATATGATACTGATCCCAGTTCTTTGTTACATGATTTCTAAAATGAGAAGAAAATGGAAAATAGAAAAATAAGAATTAAATTGTTTTTCTTTTATTTTTAACAGCATCAAAAAACGAACCTCTTTCGGTTTGCATCTCCTCCGTTTGCATATTCGCTTGTTCAGATTTCTTTTACTTTTGATAAGTCCAGCCCACCCGTCTTTAAAAGTTACAGTCTTATGTTTTGTTCAGCTATGCCCATCAAGCTTCCTTATCATAGGCTCCTTTTGGTCTCTAAATTCACAGTTTTCGACCAGTTTTACATATCGAGAAAAGAAAACATACCGTTCCTATACAACATTGCTTCTCGGTACACACTACAGTTGAAATGCCTCAATGCATCTGTTATTTGATGTGTTTGGTATTTTTTTTTTGTTATTCTGTTCTTTAAAAAACAAGTACCGACTGCGCCATATAATATTCTTCAATAAGTACAACCAGATTAATTTCAAAACATATACATACATATGTATGTATATTAACCATGAGTTAAGTTACAACTAATAGCTAAGAATATATAATCAAAGATCAAGTCAGCGTGACATCAAAATCAGTTCACATATAAACATATGCAAGCGTGTGTTGTTTATAGATGTTAGGTGTTTCCAAGCTCATTAATACATCAGGCATAGAAAGTATGAAAGAGACGAAAACAGATAGGTATAATGAAGAAAATAATAAAAAAAAAAATAGGTTAGCGCACTGACATATGCAGCTGCAGTAGCAGCACAAGTAAAGAAACCTGTGGGAGCAAGTGCACCAGTCATTTTGAGGCCAAAAACAAAGCAAGAAAATCAAATTACAAGGAATGTTGAAGTGAGCGGTATATCTGACTGCCGAAATGGAGTAGTTGCAATTCGAATCGTTTCAAAAGATCCTGACGTTTTGGTAGTTTAAATGCCAGAGAAAATGAGTGAGGAATATTAAATTAAACTTTCCACAATGCGTAAACCAAAAGTGTTGATAATGGGCATGAGTGAAAATAAAGAAAGACGACGAGTTATTAAAAATACAAAAAAAAAAAACTTTTGAGAATCCACGAACCTTTAACGCTTTAATTGAAATTAACGTAAGAGGATTTAAGAACTTAATAAAAGATAAAAGGATAAATATTGAATGAGATAGTGTTTAATGAAGTCCAGTATATGAATAGAAATATGTACATTTGTTGCGATATCAAATCAATGCAAAGAAGTCAATCAAGTTTGTACTAAATGCAGCAAATTAAAGCATACACACAAGGAATGCCAAAGTGCAACTGTTAAATACATCAATTGATCAAGGGTAAAAGAAAGTCTACGACTATCTGATATCACTGTAGACCATGACTGCAGAGATATTTGTTGTAGTTCACTTAAACGAAAATTACAGATTGAAACTGATAGAATAGAATATTAAAAGTATTAACTCTATAAGAGGAATTTTATTTTATCAGCTTAACCGAAACACATTTAACTAAAAATATAAAAAACTGCGAAATTTGATCAAAAGATTACCAAGTAGTGAGGTGTAATAGTATTTCAAATCATACTGGTGGAGTACTCTTTTATGTACATATATACAACCGGAATGGGAAATAGAAATATTAAATGAATTTGCAATCAGTAAATTGATTTAATAGACAACCAGTAAAATTTTAACCAGTAAAAATTTAATTCTGGTTCCGATTTACAGATCTCCAGACAACCAGTAATCCCCAGAGTACGTATATTAAAAATTTGTCAATGCTAGAATACAAAAAATATGTTGCTTTTTCAAGGATGTGGTGATAATAGGTGATTTCAACATTGATTGGTTTGAAAATAATACACACAAGAAGAAAATTTAACAAACCATAATATCATAGAAAATTTAACAAAGCATAAATATTTCAACAAATTGTGTTTGAACCAACAAGAACAACAGACACTTAATCGACTTTAATCAACTTGAAATAAGTGACCACGAGTTCCTTGAAATTAAAATTAAAGTGAGGTCAATGAAGCAGGAAAAACGTGTTTAATGAAAAAACCTTTCACAATGAACTGCTAAATAATTGAATCTTTTTGTCTTTCACTAAAAAAAAGCTATGCAAAAGATGGTAACCAGTAGAATATGCAGAAGCAATAACGAGTGCAGTGGTTGGTTCAACCAATATTTATCAAAACAAAGTAAAATTCAATGCTATCCTTAGAAATAGATACACGCAAGAGCTAACGTTAGCAAAACATAGAAAGAAAGGGGATGGAGCCAGTGGTTAAAAAGCAATGTAGAGAACAATAAAATCCCTACACTAAACAAATTCTTCGTCACTAGCGTAAAAGAAATTAGCGACACCGACAATATTCCTTTCAAATCATATGTCAATCAAATAACGATAATAATTTTAAATTTTAATTAATAAAAATCAATGATCTAAAAGACATGATGAAGAGCATGAATAATAAGAAAGATTTCAACATTTTATCAGTGGAAATTATGTTAAGCGCATTCGAAATAATTGGGCCAATCTTTCTTCAGATCATTAATGAGTCACTTCATTCTGGAATTTCCCCCAACTGTTGGAAAGAAGCTACAGTGGTGCCTATCGAAAAGGTTGAAAATACTGATAAACCAGTGGAATTTCGTCTAGTAAATATGTTAACGACCGAAAACAAAAATTTGTTTTCTTAAAAAAATAACTAGACTGCAATAATGTACTAGCAGAATATCAATCTGGACTCAAACGACAACACAGCTGTAAGTCGTTGTTAAATCTTGTGGTAACACAATGGAAAACAGACGTGCATCACAAAAAGGTAATAGTGCAGGTATTTTTGGTCTTTCAGAGGGCGTTTTAAACTATATCCAGGCCAATTAAACTATATCTCAGAATTTTTAACGGTAGAACTAGGTGTACCTCAAGGAGCAGTTCTTAAAACGCTGCTGTTCATCACACATATCAATGACATGGAGAAGGTTCTTCAATTTTCCGAAATCAGGCTTTTTGCGGACGATGCACTTATTTTTGTAACTGGTAGTTCGGTGGATGGATGTATTGATTAATTAAATATCGACTTAGAAAATGTAGAAAATTATTTAAAAATTAATAAATTGAAACTTAATACTAGTAAAACTAAAACTATTATTATAAATGCAGAATCAAATAAAATTGATAATGTTTATTGAGCAAGTAAAGAAAATTAAATATTTGGATGTTATAATTGATAAACAGTCAAAATTTGTAAAAAAAAAAAAAATCCAGAAAATAGTTTTTTTTCAAATGAAACAAGCATAAATTATATATTATTTATAATGCCCTGATAAAACCGCACTTTGAATATTGTTCGACAATTGTATTCCCAAGTCAAAATCAATTTAAAGAAAGATTACAAAAATTTAAAAATATTTTAATGTGGAATATATTAACTCCTAGTCTACGATTGGCACCCTAAAATGATTAACAATAAACCAAAGAACTTTAATAAATGAACTTTTATTTGTATTTACTTAAATGAAGAATAGTCTTATGCCATTAAGAAGTCAATTAGTTTATGTGGCAGTGTTCAACCAAATAATTTGAAAAGTAGAGGTGATTTTAGACTTGGCTTTTTTCTAATAATAGATTTGAATACATTATTTTATTGTATAATGGATTGAAGTTATTTAATATGTACCAAATGAATTAAAGAATGAACCTCATATAAAACCTTTAAAAGAATGTTGGCTCCTTACATTAAATTAAACTACAATTAAGTTATTAGGTATATATTTATTTTTGAGAAAAATTGTAACGGGTGGATCATCTGCTAGTTTCCTTTTACCCTCAAAAAATTAACAGAAATACAATATCATATCTCCGCGGTACGAAATGAAATGTGAGACTGAAACAGTGTGAATTTGGAAAAGAAATTTCGGTCGAAATAATGCACCAACCGTGCCTGCTGTACGCAAGTTTGTGAAGAAAGTTCATGAGATTGGCATGCTAATTGATAACACAAGTTATCCTAATGTTCGTCAAGTGCTCTCAGCCCAGAATATTGCTGCTATTACCGATAGTGCCAATGGAAGTATTATTGGCCCATTTTTTTCGAAGATTAAGATGGCAACAACGTTTCGATCAACCGGGAGTACTACGAGGCATAAATTTGTTTTGGTAGAAATTGAGGAAATAAACTTGAACGATCTCTGGTTCCAGCAAGATGGCGCTACGTGCCATACAAGCCATCCAACAATCGATCTTTTGGGCACTTAGTTCAATAATCGTGTAATCCGTTTGGTGATGTTGCCTGGCCTCCTCGGAGATGTTGGACTTTTCTTTTCTTTTTTTGTGGATCTTGTTTTTAAAGATCAATGATGTGCTGACAATCCAGAAATGATTCAGGCACCTAAGCACAATATTGATCAAGCTATTCATGGAAAAGTGCCCCGATTCATCGAAAATATACTGCAAAATTAGGTTGACAGGATGGGCTACTGCCAATCCAGCCGCGGCTTATAAATAAAAATAAATTAAATGACTTTCCATAAATAATGGAGAAGTGTACACACTCTTCAATAAATCAAAAAACTTTGTAAAATATTAAATGATTTTTTTACAGCAATTTTAAAAATAAACCAACAGATGAGCCCACCCTTTACAAACTTTGTAAAAAAGAAAATAGCTCAAAGCTAAATCTATTTATCTACTTGTGTTTTCAAAGTGCGAATTAAATTTATTGTAATAGAACATTATTGGATCTATAACGACATACAAGTTTGATTTTGCTAGTCTTATTAATTTGCAATATATCACATTTCTTGTGTAACTTACGGATTATTTAATTCAAACCATTTCCCCACACGTCCTGAAGGAGCGCCGGAAAAAAAAATTAGATCTCAAGTCTTCCCAAGAAAGTATTATAATCAACAAAAAAATTTTTTTATTAAAATTGCTTCAATAATTCAGAAGTTATACAAGAATATGACCGGCAGAACGCCATTTCTGCTTTCTGCATCCTTATTCTAACGGAATCCTTTGTGCGAGCAAAGTAGTGCTTGACGAATTTGAACTTATTTTTAACTTATACCCCTTATAGACCCCTCATAAGCAGGTATGTACATACATTGGTTATAAACCAGAAGTTAACTACTGCCGGAAAAATTGCTGAATATCAAATAAATTTATTGAAAAACACAAGCGTAAACAAATCAGGACGTAATGGAGATAAAGCAAACAAAAAATAAATTGGTAAATAATATCAGCTCTTAAGTCTACCCGCTACAAAAATTGAGGTAATGTATGGGGGGATTGAGTTCAATTAATTATTACAATACCAACGGAGGGCAATTACTAAGAGGTAAGGTAGCAGGCACAGTCTGCAGAAACACATACATTGCTGTATATCAATGAACTCACTTCTCTTACTTTTCAGAGGATCCAGGGAGGCAGCGAAGCACATCTGCACAGTGCACAGTTCCAACAACGCACAGCACATCCTGGGCTTTCAATTTGCGGTTAACACTATTTTCCTTAACTAGCATTCATTCCATTCGGTGAATGCTTTTTGATTTCTTTGTTTCCATTTTTTTTTTTTTTTTTGCGAAATGTATTTCACCGCTTTTTGCATAAATTTATACAAATAAAGCAATCGCTAAATTGATTAAAAGTAAACTTCCAGAACAATGGTAATTGTTGACTTTGGCTGTTTTTCTGTCACTGTGGCAACATTATGATTTTAAATTGGTTTTTGATTGATGGTGAGCGGTGAATTATTGATTGAAAAGCAAGGGCATTGTTTTAGCTGGCGAATGACTATCGAGGAAAAATTTAACCCAAAGTTATTAATAATGTTTGAAATATTTTTTTTTTTAGAATTGCGTTCGAAATACTTCTGTAAACGATATGAATGAAAAAAAAAAACCATTCGAATGTGAACTTGTAAGTATTCGTGAAACCGGACGAAATTTAATTTCATCATCACCACATCGAATATCTTTTCAGAAACAATTGGATTTTTGTAAGCCAACTCGTTTAGAAATTCGACGAACATATGATGCGAATCAATTTCAGTAGCGACGATGACGTCAATATACAATAATGGAAAATGTACCATGATGATGAGGCAGCAATAGTTGTTACCCACTCATAAAAATTGTTAACTCATTAAGATTCCAGTACATATTTTTTTAAGAGTAATATGAAGGGTGCGATGTATACGAACAATGCAAAATCAAGTATCAGGTACACAGTCAGTAGTCCAGAGACATTAGATTTTCTTTATACTGACTCGGAGACCAAATTAATAATTGCAGATTATACAGCATTACCTCTTATATCAGTAATGTTGCATCTCTAGTTTCTGGACAAAAGGGGTGGGAGTGTTCCAGGATAGATAAACATACACGAGTAGATACTTCCCTGTATCAGAAAAATTAACCCTTTTGGGGTTATTTCAGTTGATTTAGCCCCAACCAAATCTTAATTTGATCTTTTTTTGGTATTTTCAATGATGATGATAATGTATGAGTTAATTATACCCTATCCTATACGGTATATACTCGTAATTTTCAATCATAGTTTGTAGCATGGAGAAATAATAACGGTCGACCCCCGTAAGTACACATATTTGCCATCAGCATCAAAAGTTATGTCGATATAGTCATGTCTGTCTGTTTATATATTACCTCTTTTTGGGCCTCAAATTTAGATTTAGGAATATGAAACTTCATATACTCGTATAAGCTTTGTACAATCCGAAGCAGCACAAGTATAAACTATTTTTAAATCCGCCCACAAACACGTCGTCTTTTAAAAACAAAAGTACTTTTCAAATTTTTTTGCTTGAAACTGAAACAAATTTTCCTAATAAAATATGTAAATATGCCACGCCCACAAAAAAATATGATTTGCTTTTTGAAAGCTACATATTTGTGGTGATGTTCAGATCTTTATATTTAATATTAATGTAATCACTTTCTTCTAAGAATATTGTAATATGCAAGCTACGGCTCGAGTAGATAAAACAATATTCTGTGAAATTTATTTCTTTATTTTCTAGTCTATAGAACAATTCAAGTTCACACTATACTATTCTTCGCAAATTCTTTTCTTACAAGGTCTCTTTCCTCTCAAATCGCCTTATCTCCTTCCAATTACTTAATTCACAAATCCAAACTAATTACTTTCTCTTGTTAACTCTCAACTTTCAATTTATCACAAAATTACAACTTCGCCCATTATCACTTTTCCAATCTCTTCGCCACGGTTCTAAACTAACTGCCCCCTTTCGATCGCCATCTGTCCTTATATAGCAGAAGTTTCTGATAGCCAGAAACTTCTAGCAAATTCTTCGACCCCTGGAACAAGAAAAATTCTGATGTAATAATTCCAAGATGACAATCATTTCTTGCAGTTATAATTCTTTCCTATCCGTGATATTATCCGTCTCTTTCGTAGACATGAACTGTGGAGACTTAGCCGCAGACACGAACCTCGAATGAAAAGACACTTTGGAATGGGCTGGAGGAGCGTAGTTATTATTCTACATTATTGTAGCATAATTTTAGGGGTTGTTACAATATGTTGTGAAAACAGTTTTTTTTTTTCAAAGATGTCTTAAAAATTGCGGCTTGTATCTTTCCTGTATGTTTTTACACCCTATCCCATAAAGCATATTCATTTTTACATATAGTTTGTAACATGAAGAAATAATAACGATAGACTCCGAAAAGTTTATACATATATTTGAGATCAGCATCGAAAGTTAAGTCAATCTAGATGTTCGTCCGTATGCCACCAGTTTTTGGACCTCAAATTTTGAGCCAGGGAGATAAAACTTGATATACATATGAGCTTTTTAGAGTCTAAAGCCTTAAAATCCGTCCACAGACAGTCCACTTTTAAAAAATGTTAAATTTTATAAATATGTTTACTAGAAACTGAAAAGTATCGCCTTGACAAAATACTTGCAGATTCTCTTCAATTCGTCCATACGTTGTATAATGCCACGCCTACTTTTTGGCAACATTTTCTCCAAAAGCCTGATACTGCTAAAGTTACTTACGGTGCTGGATAAACCTTCTTTTCCAGAGCTCATCAGAATCCATGAACTTCGGTAACAAAAAGTTACAGCTTCTTATACTCGTAAGTGGAAACCATAAAATCAGTTTCTCTCTTAAATTCATTGAATTTGAATTGAAAATTGCAGAACGCCACACCCACTTTTTTTTCAAGAAGAAACTGAATGATTGAAAGGCAGAGGAAAGGAGAAAATCGGGCAATCGAGAACAATGTGGTGAACAGTTCAGTCTGAAAAAAGCAGTGCATACAGAGAGAACCCAACCGGGAAAATACAAAACGATAGGCAAGGAATAAGTCCCCCTGTCAATAAAAGCTTAAACGGTGGTACCGCAGGAAACAGGGGAGATGAGCCGAGGTGGTTTAGCCGGTAGGAATCCGGCATGCAAAAAAAAAAAAAAACGGTTGTACCTTTCCTGTAAGTTTTTGTACCCTATCCTTATTGTTATTATTATACTCGTATAAAGTTTTATCCACTCTTTCTTAACATAGTTGCAATTAAATAATACACGTAAGATTAAAATTTATATAAAGTTATTTCTAATTTACAATTTTAAATAAATTTATTTTAAGTTAGTTGAATTTTCTTTTTTTTAGTTTAATTTCTGAATACAAATTTTTTTTATATATTAAGAGTACAAGCCTCCCCATAATTTTCCAAGCCTGTCTTTTTCTTGCAGTATGTTGCCATCGCGCAATTATTCTTCGAATATCATCTCGCCATCTTAAAAGTTGTCTTCCTGCTCTTTTCGTGCCGTCTCTAAGGTACCAGTCTGTCAATCTTTTTGTACCCTATCCTATCATGGTACAAATACGTCCACTTTTAAAAAAATTCCCTTCCTTCAATATTTTTTACTAGAAACTGAAAAATATTGCCCTTACAAAGTATATATAGAAGTTAACAGTATTTACAATTCCTCCATACATTGTATAGGGTGACCAGATAAGACCGATAGGAAAAAACTTTAAACTTTATTTTGAAGCTACATTCATGCAATTGTGTTGGAATAGCACATCATTTAAATGGCCGTGTCGGGTTCGCTGGCAGTGCTTCCAGCGGTCGGTCCGATTTTTGATGACTCGGTCCAATATGTGCGGCGTTATTCCTACAATAGCAACTCGAATATTGGCCTCGAGCTCGTCCAAAGTGGTTGGCTTGTTAGCGTAGACTAAGGACTTGATGCAGCCCCAGAGGAAATAATCGAGGGGTGTCAAATCGCATGATCTCGGCGGCCAATTGATGAACGCTCGCCGTGAGACGATCCAGTCGCTTTCACCACTTCGAGCGTTGCAACGCTTGTATGGCATGTAGCACCGTCTTGTTGGACAACTCGGATATATCGATGTTATCGAGCTCTGGCCACAGAAAGTCGGTTAACATCGCTCTATACCGGGGACCACTGACGGTAACGGTGTCTCCTTCCTCATTTCGAAAGAAATAAGGTCCGATGATGCCGTCGTGTTATAAACCCCACCAAACAGTCAATCTTTGTGGATGCATTGACACTTATGGATTTTGGTCGCTTGAATAACGGCAATTTTGCTTGTTGACATAGCTGCTGAGCTAAAAATGGGCCTTGTCCATTTCCAGCGCCCAATTAGCGAATTCACAGCTTTGTCTATGATCGTCCGGCTGCAATTCTTGCATCAGCACAATCTTATATGGATGTAGGCCCAAATTCAACCGCAAAATAAGCCTGGCTTACTCTCTGGTGATGCCCAATTCAGCTGGTCGGCGCCGAATCGACATTTCTGGGTTCTCTTCGATACTGGCCGCTACGGCGACTATGTTTTCTTTGCTTCGTATCGATCACTGTGTCGTTGATGGCTTAAAATCCAAAAGAGTGTACTCACGCTCAAACTTCTCCACAGTGCGACGAATTGCCTGCGCATTGAAGCCATGATGACGACCAACGTCACGACGAAATTTACTTTGCGAATTTACAACTGAGCCGGAATAATATAATAATAATTTTTTTTTTCGGGAAGTGTTAAACGATGCATGATAAAATGGCAGACTTTACTGAATATTTGAACAGCTGAATGTCATTGGTAACTTTGACAGCTGCTGAAACATAAGAATTCGAAAAACTATCATTGCTATCTGGTCACCCTTTATAATGTTTTCTTCATAAAACTTGTTATTACTTTTGTGATGATTTCCAAAACTTATCAGAATCCGTGAACTTCGGTAACAAATAGCGATAGTCATAGAATCAGTTTTCCTCTGAATAGAAAAATTCGAGTGCGTACATACTATATGTATGTATATCATTGAATTTGGATTGCAAATTTCACAATGCCATGCCCAATTTACGAGTATGTATTAGGGATGAGTTAGAAGATGAGGGATGAAATATCATACGATGCTTTCTACATGAATTGTAACATTCCTGCATGTTTTTGGAATTGCAATTGGAAAATGTTATGTTACAAAATCTAGTTTGTAATATAGGGAAATAATAACGGTCCCCCAAAAGGATTTATATTTATGATCAGTATCGAAAATTATGTCGATCTAGCCATGTCCCCAAAAAATGGTCGTGACCGTGCATAAAGTATGGACGAAATGTAGAGAAAGTCAACGTCTACATATCAAAGACAATATTTTTCAGTTCTTGGCAAAAATAATGAAAAAAACGATATTTTGTTTACCGCTTCGGATTCTAGAAAGCTTATGTTCTAAGTTAAGTTGAATATATGTTGTGTCTGACTGTCAATCTGTTTGGACGTGTTTTTCTTTTTCTCCCGTCTCGTGAATTTCCATTTACCGATCAACGCAGCATAATAATAATTCCCTGAAATTGCCCTCTCAGTATTTTTTTTATTTAAAGTGCTCGTCTTTGTAATTTTTGCATTTTCCGTCGTTGTTCGTCGACCTCTTAGTGCGTTTACCTCGCTATTTATTTTTGTTTATATTTTGCCCGCCTTAGCGTTTTTCGCATTTGCCATCGTTGTTCGTCCACCTCTTAGTGCATTTACTCAAAGTGCTCGTCTGTGCAAGTTTTAAACTGACCTATCTCAACAATGGAAAAGCAATGTGGTAACGGAAATTGTGCCGAAAGCAACAACGCTGAACTGGTGTCTTGTAGTAGCCTCTGTGGGAAATCGTTCCATCCCATTTACACCAGCATCAGCAAAAGATCAGTTACCTATATAAAAGAATTCTTAAACAACTATTTTTGCTTTTGCGATGAGTACAAAGAAATTTCCCTCTCTCATATCATGCTCGCTATTAAGTGCAACAGTGATTCGACAAACTCGCTTTTCAACCAAATTAAGCTTTCAGCCAAGAAAATGCTCCAGCAACTGGCAAAGTTTGATGAAGTCATTAAGTGTGTTGACGACCTTAATAATGTTATCGAATTTGCTAGTGAACTAAACAAGTCTAAGTTAAAAAATATTGACATGCAACTTACGGAGCTAAGCGAATCTTTAGCTTCTAATATGGCGGTTCACATGAAACGCGTAGAAGAGATCGAACTTTACCTTAGATCTCTGAGAGACGAATCGGCTTCGACCAGGCTAGCTGTCATCGATATCGGAGAAGAATTGAAGTTCACTTCTAGCAAACTAGACTTATTCTCCTGCGACAAACAACCGCCTAATAACAAGTCCCTGCAAGAGTGCTCTTTAATGCCATTGATCTCGTCGTTACACCTGCTGTACCAGCTCCACTTGCCAGATCTGTTTCACCCACATTACCTGCCGCTCTATCTCCTACCGCAACTTCCACTGAAGCTACAAGAATTCGGAGCGCTGTGGACTGTATCTGAATGGAATAGCAGATTCCAAAAACTTCACTCAGCTTCAAAACATAACTCCGAGGACCCACGCCTCCCGTCATAATACAGAGTGCACTGCGTACTTGCTGAAAGGTGCCCCGAAACTAGCCAACGTATCCTGGGTCTGCAAATTTTTCGAAGAGAAATCACTCGCTTAGCGCCCAACAAGTTTCGCTGTTTTAAGGTAACGATTCCTTTTAAATTCGCTTTGCTTTCAACTCTCAGGATACACTCACACTCGGCAAAATGACGATTAGCCTTTGGATAGATAAGCCAACCAATAAGCATATCAATAAGTCTAATAACATAACTAATAAATCGAACAGACCCAATAACAGACCCTACTCCTCTGCCAAATCCAATAATCCTCCCATCCTCCCTTCATCCCAGTCATCTAATGAAAATACAAATTCCGATACTAATTGGTCCCTCAAAATGGGCATATTTCCAGATTTTACGTACAAAACTGCTTTCAACCGCGTGTCTTTTGACCTCTCTCCCATTTCCTCTTCCTCATCTTCCTCTAGCCGCCAATGCCACACTTTCCGTCAGCCAAAATAACTTCACTCATTCTTACACTCCTAACCCTCCACCCTCATCACCGTATACCCTTCTAGCAAAACTCCAGCTGCCAAGGACGCACACTCCACCAGCCACCCTTACTTCATTCACTCTCACACTCTTAACCCTTCACCCTCATTATCGTCAGCCCCTTTTAGGACTACCCCTAACAATTCCACTAATTTACCCACCTCTTCACACACCAGCGCTGCTAACTCCACCGTCGCATCAACTGGCTTTTTAGATCCGCTGCTGCCTCCCACTGCCAAACTTACAAAACAGTTTGCAGATTCCGGAGATGACGGCCGCTGCGTAATGTCACGTCTAAGAGACCGTATAATCTACGATAACGTCCGTCTTTATCTTACATACCTGCATGATAAAGTTGACTCCATCTGTATCGATGGGAAAACGAAAACCAATATCAAGGTCTTAATCTTCCAGGAAGGTCTCCCAATTGATGAGCATGCTTTTATGAAAATTTTCATTCAGTTTCATGAGAACTTCAATATACCACCTCTTCAGGTAACAAGCGATCTCACCTCCTACTCGCCCTACATAACCTCT